>PVLA01003402.1:0-215245 GCA_004027455.1 Hydrochoerus hydrochaeris
TTTATATTATATTTGATGATATAGACAATTTTATTGAAAATAACAAGAGACATGATAGTGACTACTGTAGATCACCTAGTGTTGTATTTTTGTATGTTCTTTTCATTTTGTGTTTCTCTAGGAATTTGTATTGCTGACTTGTTTTGATTTGTTTCTCCCTCTAATATAGAAAGGCTAGGTATATGTGTAGAGACTTATACATGTGTAGAACTTCTAAGTAGTTTACGAGAATGGATTATAGTTATTGTAAAGGGAAAAAAAAGGAAAAGAGTATTCTAAAGGATATAACTGCATGTATGTTTGAGTGTGTGGAATTAATAACCATGTTGCTAAAGTTTTATTTGAATGGATGAGCAAAACTAACTGCAGTCTCACTGTTTGGATGTCCACTTTGTGGGCTTTACTTTTGTAACTTGAACAACTGCATTTAAGAGGAAAGTATGTAATTATCAACTAGTGATTTTTTACTGCTTACTATTTTTTGTTTTGTTTTGTTTTTGAGATTTTGCATTGTTTCTACCCTCTGTTTCAAAATTTTTTCTTTAAATAAAAAAATTTTTTTTAAAAAAGCTAAAGGAGGAAAAGAAAGTGCTCTAAAAGAGATAATTGTATATATACTTAAGTGTGTAGGATTGATAACCATGTGACTAAGTTTTAGTTGGATTGGTGAACAGAACTGATTGCAGCCTCACTGTTTGAATGTCCACCATGTATGTTTTAATTTTGTAACTTGAACAACTATATCCAAGAAGACAATATGTATCAAATAGTGATTTCTTAGTGTTCATTTTTTTTAATTCTGTATTGTTTCTACCCTTTTTTCTGTTTTGCTTCCCCCCCTCTTTAAATAAAATTTAAAAAAAAATTCAGACTGCAGGCAAATGGAATGATGGGGCCATCAGCTGACCTTGGGGTTACTGACATTACTGCCACAAAACACTGAGCACACAGTCACATAGGATTTAGAAGGAAGAACTTAACATAAATAAGGAAGAGTGGTACAGATGAAAACACTGAGGATGTTCCTGAGTTACTAATGTTGGCTAAAACCTTCACACGAAAAGGATCCCCATTAATATTTCATGACATTGAAATTATGACTCCAACTCAGAAAACAATATGACAGTTCATCAAGGCTTAGAAAAGTTGCTGGTTTTTACTTTCAATTATAACACAAGAAGATGGCAAGCACCGATCAAGCAAATTTAGGTATGACTTTTACACAGAAAACATTTTAGTTTTCAGTGTTTCTAACAAGTTTAAAATGTACAAAATAAATACCTATTTTACTACTTTTCATTATCCTAAGCATTGATAATTAATCAGCAGCTGTAAGAAAGTTTTTTATGTCTGACATCCACTGTTAAAAGTTATAGAACTGCATTTCTTTCTCATGGTACTGGGGTTGCACTGTGCAGTCTCAGCTTCTGCAGACCAAACAAAAATGGCCTGCACTGCCTTGAAAACTGAGAGAAACTGTGCAAAGTGGAGGTAAACTCGACAGCACCGTGGCTTGCTCACAGTGAATGAGGGGGGTTAGGAATGATAATAGCAATGATAATATTGATGATTCTATAAAATAATAACAATTATGCCAATAAATTATTACAATTGGTAGATCTGGTGTCAAGGCCATTGCTGGAGAAGTTATTCACAAAACAATGGGGTTTATAAATTCTGTTATAACCACTCCCCATTCTCCACTGAGACACAGAGGTGACAGATGAGTCCCAGCCTCTCCCCCAGAACTGCTCAATGTCCAGGACAGGTGACTGGGGTTCTCTGACTTCTTCTTGGATTTCTGCATTGCTCTTATGTAGCATACTCTGCAAGTTTTCCTCTCACTTGATTCTTTTGTTTGTTTCTATTTTCTATTTCTCTGCCCTTGGCCAGTTATATGCCATAGGACTGCTTATCTCTGCATACACTATCCCACAATGCAATAACTGCGGTTCACATTACATTACATAAAAAAGATCAACCAGGCTCCAAACATAAAGAAATGAAATGGCTAAGGAGATGCTTGTAACTGATTTCATCGGTGCACCCTGAGTGCATACATTGAAACATCACACTTTACCCATTATATATATAATTAGAAGCTAATCAAAAAATTAAATTGAAAAATGTTAATGTAAGACTGTTGTTCTAAGTAATGCAACTGATAAATTAAGATATATTCAGTCACTGAGATTTAAAATCTAACTATAATAGGAACCTTCGTTTCAATGAACCCCAAAGCTTCATCCAAAGAAGATGCTAACAATCTCTACCTCCACTCACTTTACTTCTAAAAAATATCAGTCTATAAATAAGTGCTGTAGCTGAATTCATGTGGTCTTAGAAGTTGGTTGAAAATGCCAGCCAATAACATCACCAATAACAGCTGCCCATGTACCATTTGATCCTATAAATTTACTTTACATGGCAAAATTGGTCTTTGCAAATGCAATTAATTTCATAAGGTTGAGATGAGATTATCCCAGATGACATGGTGTGATCTCCATGCAGTCACATTTGCCTTGTGTTTGGAGCCACAGCACCATCACAGAAGAGGAGGTGGCAAAGCCATCCTGGAGACTGAGCCTGGAGTGCGTGTAGCCAAAGCCCAGGAAATCTGGTGGACTCCTGCAGCCAGAAGATGCAAGGATGAAATCTCCTGGGGCTCCCCTGTGAGCATATCTTTGCTGACATCTTGATTCCAGTGGTACCAATGTCTGTCTTCTGCTTCCCAGAACCATGGAAGAATATGTTTCTGCCACTTAAGCCATTAAGTTTGTAATAAATTATCACAGAAGTCACAGGAAAGTAACACATTATCTTCTCATAGTCTTGATAGAATCCCAGGTGTCTTTTTGATGGTTTGATTAATCTAAATCCACAAACACTTACTGAATGTATAAGAGATACAAGCTGTTTGAGATACAAGTTTGAATAGAACAAGTTTGCTATACTCTACATATTCATGGTCTAAACAAACAAGTAAACAAAATGGGTATAGCACACAACGTAATCCTTAAAATTTGGGGGCTTGATAAAAAACAGCACTATAACTATATAGTGGAATATTATTTGGCTTTTAAAAATAGGATTGTAAACACTGACGTTATTGTAGAGATATATTCGTATATAGAGATATATTTAAAGGACAGTATCAATAAATAATTTTGCAGTGCACACAATGAGCAGAAAGTACATGGTCCAAGGTAGTCTTCATAGCTTTCCTGGGGTAGTGGGTTTGCATATTTTAATGTTTATTTCGTTTTGTTTTCAAATGTCCTGGTTTTTTAATAATAAGGTATCAATAAGCGGTTTTTTTTATTAAAAATTGTCTGGGCTCAGTGCCAATTAGAAGCACATTCAGGACATAAAAATAACATAAGAGAAAGGATCTCAGAGCTCTGATGAGCTGCTAAGCCTCCAAATCAAAGTCCTCAGCACTATGACAACATTCAGATGCCTTCGATCAAACAGGATGTCATGAAATCACTAACAGCTTTCAGAAGGGTGAAAAAACTCCCCCTCTAGGTTTAACTATGCAAACCCTAAACTCCATATATCACAATGTGGAACAAAAGCTCCTTTCATTTCGAGCAATAATATAATTTCAAAACAGTAATCTAAGCTTTTATTCTGCTCAAGACAGATTTCAAAGTGTGAGAACAGGGTACCCATCACCCTACCCCAAGAGCAGTGAAGGAAAAAACTGCTTTCTCTCTCAAGCTGCTCCCCACCCACTCATCCACACATGCAGAAGCCAGCCCAGTGAAACCCTGGACCAACTGAGCAGAGATTTCCTGGACTGAGTACTGAGGCAGGCTTCTGCAGAAAGGCCTCATGCATTTGTTGCTCTGTCTGCTTCCATCTTCTACCTCGAGAGCATATCCACTTACTGTTAATAGCTTTGCAAAGTATTTCTCAATTTGAAACCAAACCAGACTGTGCATCCATCATCCCATTTTAGCTTTATAAAGCAGATGGACTGGAAGCCGATAAACCTCCAGACAGAGACTAACATTAGTAGCAATGCTGTGAACTAAATTGGATTCTCCACTTCTTACATTCTGAGTCATCTCATTTTGGGATTGTAGCTCCACCATGGTAAACTGAGAACATCACCCATGAGAACAGGTGGCTCCTGCTCAGGGCTCACACTCCCGCCTCTGTTGGTGAGCTCTGCCTTTCTTCCCATTTCTGAATTAGGGTATCTTGTGTTAAGTTTACGGCAGGTTTCCTTGTAGGGTCCCTATAGCTGCTGTTCTATATTTTTAAAAATCTGAATTTGTAGTACCACTCTTCAAAGATTATCAGTTCCACCTTCAAGGCATAGAAACAGATACCCAGGGGTCTGGGGAAACTGGACCAAGGTAACTGAGCTTGAACTTAGAGCAGCTGGCATCTGACCCTCCCTGTGTGTGACTCATTCGTTTCTTTGCTGACACACTGGCTATGCTGCTGTTCTTAATACCCACATAAGTAGGATGAATAAACTACCTTTTCATCTCACAGAGACAAGGCTGGACACATGCGAATAGGTCAGTGTGAACTTTGCTCCTCAGGTTCGGAAGGAAAGGTTGCATCAGTGCAATGCAGGTGTGCCTTCCACTGCTACTGATGTTCAGCAGCTTTTCATCATCTATGTCAATCCCTGGTCATTGATGTGCTCCACCTTAGGATAGCACTTTTGGTATCTGCCAGAAATTTTTCAGCCTGAATCTTGACCACCATTAGCAGCCATGTTTGTGGCTGCCTGATCCTGCTTGCAGAATAAAGGAAGGTGTGCCAAATTTTCTACAGCATCATAAGACTGGGTTCTTCAAGAAGCACTGAGGACTCCCCTAAATGGACAGCAGAGGATTGTAATAGGGAACACCACAGAGAAGAACTTAAATGAAGTAAATAGTACTCATGCATGGGATAGGGTAAGTACTGTGTGAGCTGAAATGAATACAGAGCACTGTGGGAGTCTCCAGCAAAGGGGGCAACTTACACTAGGGTGAAAGAGACTTTCTGTAGGAATGGATATTATTGCTAAAATCTGAAAGATTCCAGGAGTCTGACTCACATGAGGGAATGGATATCATGGCAATATGAAAATCACGTATGAAAGGCATTAGACATGTGAGAACACAGGCATTTGTAGCATTTCAGGGACATTCAGAATGGCTGAAGGCTGAAGGCTAGTCACATAATGGGGTAATGGAGTAAATATGGCAGAGGCAAACAGAAGTCTGATGAGTGGCATCTTCAAAAGTCACTTTATATAATTTTGAGTATATCAAAGTTCACTGAACTACTATTGATGTTCTTTAAGTCAAAAAAGTGATAGCAGCTTTGTATGGTAGAAAATAAAATCGAGGAGTGAGTGGATTCAGCAGAAGAATTAGAAATGTGCAGGAGTGATTCTGGTATGCAAAGATGGTAGCTTGGACCTGACTAGTGTGAAAAGAAATGGAGGGAGAAGTACACGATGTGTTCAAAGGCCATACGACTAATGAGATTTGTTACTGTTTAGAAAGGGTGAGACATGAAACTATGGGTCTCTGTCTGGACCTTTCTCACCATGCTTGAAAGTATATGGTAGCAGCCCTACAACTGATGGACTTCATATATATATATATATATATATATATATAATCCCATTTCCAATATCCTTTTATTCTTTCTTCTCTATGTAAAAGAAACTCTAATTAAATTGATTTAGCTGCACTTAGAGAAGACAGAAAGATTTTTATGTCCAGCATCAGAAAGCCTGTAGAAACAACACATTTTAAGGATAGTTCATTTAGTCACTCCATTGTGTGCTTGAGTAATTCAGTTTCTTTCCTAACTCTGCTTTACAGAAGTTCCAGTTTCATCCTAAGTCTGGTTCTGTTTGGATTCAAAAAATAGTTGCCTGTAACAGTAGGAACAACATATGTCCTCGTCATTTCCAGAGATAGAGCCTGACCTCACCCTTTCACAAAAATATAGCAGCTTTTGATTTATATCTCACTGGCTCAAACATATACAAGCCTCACCATCTCTCTGCAAATCTCTAGCACTAGGCACAGAAATACTACATGTGCCTTAAACTAATAACTGGGGAAGGAACCGTTCAAGTTTAGTCCAATGCCATCAGGGCTCCATTTTTCTATTGAGATCTGAATCTTACTCCAGCTCCATGCTCATTGTCACACCTGCAAGCAGTTTCCCTCACTAGTTCCTGGGCAGAGAGCTTGTTCTTTGTGAGGTTTTGTTTTTTTTTTTAACTTCATGCTTTAAAACTATGTGCTAAATATAGTATAAGAAATATGTGCTGAGTACAATATATCAAATACAACCTAAGTGTTTTCATAATTCTCATTAACTTTTTATGTTATCTATGGATTTCATATTTTATTATCTTTATTTTTTAATTCATTAAAATTACATTTTAATTCATTGGTACATGCTTGCAGTATATGATAATCACATTCACCTTGGGGGACTTGTGCATGTGCATAACACATCTTAACTCCCTCTTTTCATAGGATCAGAACTTCTTGCTTTATAGCTGGCATCACTAAGCCTAAAAAGTTTCTGACAAATATCTTTGGAATTATTTAAATCAGAATTATCAATAGTGGAATCACAGAACATCAGAGTTAAAAGGGGTCTTAGACACATACATTACTCACTTTATAGAAAATGAGAGTGATATATAGAGATGTGTTAAAATTACCTAATATGGTATGTGTTACAGTTTGTGCCTGGATGCTCCCCCAAAGCCTCATGAGGTCCTGGGGGTGAGACAGACATTTGGAAGCATCTTAATCTAGGGCTTATACTTGAATTAATGGTCTAGGGCTACATCTGCCCTAAGGGCTGGAAAGCTGTACACAATACAAGAGAGGAAAAGAGGCTTGCACCCCACTTTTGCTCTTGTTGCTTTTTCTGCCTTCCATAGCCATGAAGTATTGTCCCTCACCATGCCAACCTGCCTTGGAGACAGCTGATTATGGACTGAATCCTCTGCAGACTGTGAGCTAAATAATAAACCTTTCCTCCTTCAACTTTGGTTGTCAGGGATTTTGTCTCAGCAACGAGAAAAGGAGCTAAGACAGTATATGAGAATTGGAAATTAAAACTAGATTTTTTTCACTCCATGTGCTGAATGACCCTGTTGTGATTTTTGCCGATTCACTAATTCATATTTTTCAATTTTCAGTTTAGATATATCTTTTCCATAATTTATAGATAGTTAAAAATAAAAACAAGATATTACTTGCTGCAAGTTTCTCTTGGGAACAGCTTGACCTAATTAGAAATACTCTGTTTCAATCTTAAAAAATAAAAAAGGTAGATTTAAGGATTTAGCATTAAATGATAGAGCTCCCTGAGCTCAACCTCTTGTTCTAGGGGAAAAAAATTCTTTGTTTACTTCCTTTAACCAAACAAACAACAGAAGCAGTCAAAACCAAAACATATAAAAAGTACAGTGCTTTTACTTTTTTGTGCCTTACTTGATGGCCCTGATGGAGCAGTAAGATTTCCCCACACAGCCAACCTGCAGTAGTGTTCAGATCCAGATTTAGCTCTGCAGCTTCCACTCCTCTAATTGTGTCACTGCTAAGAGAAGCCTTTCAAATGCCATAGGAAGCATGTACTGCATTCCACGTCAGAAAGACATAACCATTACTTCAGCGAGGGCAGGATGACCAAATGGACTTTCAGCACTCTCTGGCTGCTGGACACTGAGGGAACATCACACAGGCCAGACACTTCCACACCTCTCACGTGCAGGACTGAGTGGGGACGGCTTTCAGTTCAATGTGCTTGATTTAAAAAAATAATGTTCATAGTTAAGATGTAAATACAGCAGAAGAAAGAACTTGTCTGTGAAAAAGTCATCATGGATAGATTGAATTCGTGGACTAGGGTTTAACCAATTCTGGTATTATTTATTTGGGCAGACTTCAGTTAGTTATCCAATACTTCCAATTCTTTTCCTAATTTGTAAACAGTTTACTTATATGTTAGATTTATAGAATAACAAAAAGTCGTACAGCCATGCATCTTTGCACCTCTCTGTTTTAGTACTATTTTCTAGAAGAGGAAGGACCCAATACCACTCCCTCCCCAGGGTCTGCTCAGAGCCAGTAGCATGCATTCTAGATCCAGGGATTCAAGAATGAGCTTTTTCCACGTCCCTCTTATTTTCCTTTTCTCATAAATTTAGGGTCACAGTAGCTTCTATCAGAAAAGAAAAGGAGAAGCAATGAAAACTAGTTAGCAATCAATACAAACTTAAAGGATTCCTGAAACTTTTGTCGCAGACAAAATTTAATTCTAAATGATTTATGCAGATGAAAAAGGTATATCGTTATTAATGCTTGTCTGCTTTAGAAGCACTTTGCTACCTTTGAAGAGGAAATGTGAAAATGAAGTGCACAGTGAGAATCATGCACTGGCAAGGAAATCTCCAAGTGAGTCACAGCTGCACTGTGGCACTCGGGATTCCCTGGCTTTGGAGAGGATCCATTCCTTTGGGAGACAACTCGAAATTTCCAGGGAAGCCTGAGAGTGGACTGCATCCATATCTTGGTGAGTAACAGGAAAACAGAACGGCACTGGCAGCCCAAACCTCTCATGGTCCACTCAAATTCTGAGCTGAACATAGCTGCATGCATAAACTGTTGGCTCAACCTGCTGGATCTGCATGGTTTCTGCCATTGGAACCCACTGGAAACCCTGAACAGTTTAACTTTGCTGTAAATTCAGTTTCAAGTCTTCAGAAAAGTCATGGATTTGAGACTCATTTCTTACGTAACTTGAGGGAGTGCACCTGGGAAGTTACATTTTATCATAAGCATATTCCTGAATCTCCACCTATGACTTTTTCTTTTCTACAACACACATGTTCTGCCAGGAAAGTGAGGATGCTTGGAAGAGTGCTCATTTGATCTCAAGCATCACTGTTCTCAGAAAGACAATGTCATTCCTCTGGGGATCCTTTTGTGTATCCCACTGTTCTTCCATCTATTTTCTTATTTATTGATTCATTAGTAAAGTTGTATTGAAAAGGCAACCTGTGTTGGTGGAGATTCAGTTATAAAACAGTGAAATACTAAACCTCTCTGTGCCTCTTTTTCATATGCTAATCAAGGATAGTAATTATAATGATGCATAGGTTCTTCTAATTAATATATATTCAGTGTTAAAAACATTGATTAGAAAATGAAAGCATTCAGTAGAACTGTGTTATTGTCTACATTATTAGTTTCTTTGAGATGTTTTATTCCACTTTTTCCTTACTGGCTTAACTTAGGCCAATGACCATGCTGTATTTTGCTTGCAGTACACACTCTAGATACAATTAATAACAGAAATACACAATGATAAAAATAAAGCTCTGTTCATTGGATATTTATTATTTATAATGCACTGTGCATGTACATTACATTGTTTAACAGGCAGACGTATTTTATAGCTCTTCTATGTGTTAGGCAAAGCAATGATCACCAAAATTACACTACTAGGGATGGATGAACATATTAAAACACAATGATGATGGGAAATTAAAGTTGCAAATGTGATTACACTGCTAATCAGGTGACCATGAATTGAGACTGTCCCAGGTTATCTAGATGGGTCCAGTATCACTGCAAAAGTCCTTAAACACAGAAGGAAAAGAAAGAGTGGAGAAAGTATCCACAGGGCCCACTCCAAGGCTGCTGCCCTTGAAGTCAGGGGAAGTAGTCAGGAGTCCAGGAACACAAACTCTACAGGGCGGAAAAGGAAGAAAAAACTACTTGCCACTACAGCCTCACAAAGAAACGTGGCTGTGCTAACGTGCTGCTTCTAGCCCACTGGGACCCGTGACAGACTTCTGATCTACAGAACTGTTCTGGGGTAGTGATGGGGATCTGTGTTTCCGAACTCAAGGAGAAGAAAGAGGAGAGCACCATAAGAGTCTCTCAGTCATTTTCCACCTAGGAAATATTTTCCATAAAAGGAACAGCTAAAAAGATTTACCTTCCAGAACTGTTTTAGGAAAGCAAAGCAAGGCAAAGACTCTGGATCACAAAGACTCTAATTTAAACTAGGTTAAAGCCCTGCAAGCTCCATGGCCAAGTTCTTTGTCAGGGATGTGAGCCTGCCATCCAGATGAACAAGCAATGCATCACAGACCTACAAGGCATTGAGAGTCTTAGTCCTTGGGTAGAAAAGCAGAGGCCAAGCCTTGTCCACTTATAACTACCAGTCACCTTCTTCTTTCAGTGTAGGGTCATACTTTTGTTTTTGTTTTTCTATGTGTTTTAACATGTGAAGCATTTTATGAGGCATTGATGTAGGCCATGCTTCCTTACATATGTTGCAATACATAACCCCCAAAGTCTAGATTATTTGAACATATATGAATGCTTAGGGAAGAGAAGCAGGGGGTTGCATTTTATTTGTCAAGATTATCCTCACTTCTTTCATTACTTCATAACCTTCCCCACAGTGCCACAGACAGGAATTGCTTATTTCCAATTTTTTGGACAGGAACAGCTGATGAGCATAAGTCAATCAGGGAACTGTCAGCTAAACAGTATGTTAAATAGTATGGAGCCCACTGGGGTGAGAGGAGAGCAGAGAAGGTAACAATGCTGATTCCAGGACAGGGAGGCAGATCTGATGAGGCTGGGCCAGGAACAAGGGGATGAAGTTGTTCTGTGCCGAGAATGAACACTGGGGTAAGATAGGCATTGCAGGTGCACAGGAACAAGCAGGTGACAGACATCAGGATGAGGGAAGAAAGTGTGGCAGATACAGGTGGCTAAATGGAGAAGATCAGGTGCAAAGACCTTGATTTGCAGAAGGAAGAGCTAAGTCTTTGGCTTGGGTAAACATTCACAATACTAATGTCAGAGGAAACTGGATGAAAATGAGTCTGAAGGGCACAATCTGTAAGTATTCAGAGAAAAATCTTTTACTGATGTCTCTTAGGAACACTGTGTTCACCTGTGATTTTCACTTTCTAAAGTGAATAAAGGACCTCAGATCTCTGCTGGAATCTCTGTCTTCACAAATCATCTCTGACCTAACATAACAAATATTTATAGAGCACATACTCTGTGCTGGGTCTTACTCAGACACTTCATTGCAATACAGAAATGAAGAGGAAAAATTTCCTTCCTTCAGACTCTGAAGGTGTAAAGACCCATAGACCACATGGACATCACACAAACCTGAGCAACCACGTCTGCCCTTAAGGTGACTATTAATGTGACCATCATCACTGCAACTGTGACACATATCTACAGGTATCTGGGGCCTCATCTCTTAGGACAATACCTGCACAAGCAGGTGGTACAGACACTCTAAGTGACTTTGAATTTATGTCTTTAGTCATCCTATGTTACCTTTTCTTAGGGGAACCACTTAAATGATACAATTGGATACTAATTTGTAGAAGCAAAACAGTTCCTGACACATATTTTATCTGAATTTAATGCTTATGAGAGTATGTCAATTCCTAACTAGAGCTTTGCATTTTTAGCAAGTAGCTTCCTTTCTTTAAAAATAGCAGCAAATCCACTATGATTGAAATCTGTCTTTGTAAGATTATGGGGCAGATACTGTTGTAAAGAAATTTTAAATGTTCCCTAAACCATATCTGGTTTCTATCCATGAGATTTTTCACCAACCAGAAATAATCATTCTCTCTGTTCCTTATAAGTCTGCAGAGTGTAGTTTATACTACGGTTCAAACCAACATCAGCCCAGTGTCACCTTCCACAGTCTTTGTACACACATGCAGGTCCTTCCACACCTGTGCACACCCACAAATAGGCACATGCACAGGGGTGGGCATAAACAGAACTTGCTCTTCAGGTTTTCCACTACTTGAGAGAGCAATTTCTGAAAGGAATGTTTTATAGCTCTGCTTCTTGGATGTATGATAGTCTTTCCTGTGGACAGCAGGGGAACCAGCCATGAGGGTATGAATAATGTTCCAGGCCCCAATCTGCTTTAACCTGGGACAGTGCTACCTACAGATGCCTTCCAAATTAATGTGATCGGGGCAGTTCTTTGCAGCAAAACAAACCCACTCATGCTTCCCTTATTGAGAACTGCTTATCCTGATTAATCATGACCGATATCTTCATAGTAAATGGACTTCTGGTACAGCACGTAGATACAGGCATGTCTCAGCTTTTAACTCCACTTTGTGCTCTGTTGATTCACCATTTCCAAAGTAGCACAACCTGGAGAGGTAAAGGGCCACCGCAGTCATAGGAAAATAACTTTCCCCTTAAACCATTCACACGTGTCAAACCTTAGAGTTTATGGATATCTTCCAGCTACTACAACAATCTTACGAATCACAGACAATTAGAATCAGAAAGGATGGGAAGCATTTTCACTTTTAGACTCATCATTCTAAGGAAACTATTTATGAGAAGAAAAAATATTTTCCCAAGCATAATGTTCCTTACATAATGCTATGGCAACCATTTTTAACTGATCCATCAGACAGGTTTTTTCTGAAACACACATTCTGTAGTGAGAGCCCCAGGCTCTTGCCCTTGAAGGGTCTACTTGCCATCTTGTTGAGAAGATGGGTGTCTTCTCAACTTAACATTTACAACATGCACATTTACAATGTAAAGTACAAAAACTTTCAGTCAGACACAAGATAACTGAGGCTGACAGAAACATGGTAGAGAGAAAGAGAATAGTGATTTCTCAACTCCTCCTAATGGCTCTATAGGAAACAAAGCTTCTTGCTATGACATAAAATAGACCACAACGACAACTAAAACAGGAATTATATTTACTGAGTGCCTAATACATGGATGTGTCACCTGAACTCTTTAGAATACTTCGATTCTCTCATGTCAGCCCCTCATGTTCACGTCATCTCATGTTATCTCAGCTTCATAAGAAGGATGCTCTGAGGATCGGAAACTCAGCATGACCCCCTAAACAATAGGCCAGAGACCAGGACAAAAACATGCTCAGTTTATCTTCAAACACTATACTCATTCCAATGTAGTACACAGCTTCCTTTTGGAGGCAAAAAGGTAAATCACAACTTTCTGAGCATATTTGTAAGTTAGAGGCCCTCAGTTGTTTTACTCATTCCTCAAAAACTCTGATATGTAAAGCAGTGAACGTAGTTTATAGATATGACTTTAAAATATAAATGAGTCCAATGAGCCAATTTTTGAAAATTTTACTAATGCTAATAAAGGCAAATTTTACTTAAGAGAAAGAATATAATAAATAAAAACATTAATATTATTGAAAATATAATTTGTTTCTAGTACTGAAACCGTAAACAAAAAGCAAAAAAAAAATTCAATAAAATGTTGTCAACTTTATTTTTGATAATTGCTTTTGTTGCTTTAAAAACCATACTTGATAACAAAGAATTCTATCAGGTGGCACAGGAATTTTTACCTTACAGAATACTGAAAGAATTGGCCCAATGCCAACTAAATATCTCTGGCAGATTGCATCAGCAGGAAGCAGCTTGAAAAATCACTTGCTTAGAAGTAGCAGGACTGGAAATGAGGATGGAAATCTTCTATGCAAGGTCACTTCAATTTCAGAAGTTTGTGATAGACAAGATTTAGTCCACTGGCCTGATAGGAGACAGTTATAGACACGGTGATTTAACAAGAGATAATTTCCCAATTTAAAAATAACATTGGAGCATGGAACATGGATTTTGTATCTCTTCTAAGTGCTAGGAAGCTCCTAGGATTTTGAGGAAGACAGGAAAATTAATGAACAATTAGGACAGTGAGGAAAGTTCAGCAATACACTTAGAGACAGCACAGCAAGGGAATGGAGTGTGATCTACTGATGTCCTTGAATTGAGGAAAGCTTGCAACATGGATTTATTCAGAGTGGAATGGTGATGAGTAAAAAGCCCCAGAGAAACCTCACTAAGGGAGAGAGGATTGAAGCCAGTTATTCTTAGAAGGATGAGCAAAGAAGACAGGTGAAATAAAAGCAGAAGGGCTTTCGACACAATATGAAAGGATG
Organism: Hydrochoerus hydrochaeris; assembly: GCA_004027455.1. NCBI lineage: Eukaryota > Metazoa > Chordata > Mammalia > Rodentia > Hydrochaeridae > Hydrochoerus > Hydrochoerus hydrochaeris. The sequence goes on from PVLA01003402.1 coordinate 14,005, forward strand.
ACAGCATGCAGGGCCAGATCCTGCAACAAGCAAGGGAGTCACATGGAAGAATGGCTGACAATCTGAAGCCAGACCATATAAAACCTTACATAACATTCTGTGGAACTGGGGCTTTATTCCTTAGTGAGACGTTCTCAAATTCGAGTGTGCACAGAGTCAGTCATTCAGGAGACTCTGACTATGAATGAGACTTTTAAACCATCTCTCCAGGTGATTTCACGTCTGGAAATCTCAGAGTCACAACCATAAATGACACTGCTCAAAGGATTTCAACTGAAAGAGCTGGCTATATTGGTCCAGAGAGAGGCTTGCTCTGGTAAAGTAAAATGTAGATGGAACTGGAAACTCAGACAGGGAGATGGAGTGACTTCTTAGCAGGTTATTGTCAGAAACTTAAGTACAGACAGATGCAAGAATCAAGAATGAGTTTGTTACTTTACTACATACATGGGATGAGGAAAAGAAAGAAGGAAAACTTCTTCAAAATGGTAAAACTGGTATTGTTATGGACTCAGGTGAGGCAGGACAACATATGAGTTGGACTAGGAGAAAGAGGAGAGCTTGGATGATAACTGGGGCCTGCGCCGCTCCTCCACCGGGGTATCAGCAACTACAGTCCAGCTTGAGATCAGTACTGGACACGGTAAGGGAGGGATTCTCAATCGGTTAACGCTAGCTAATCTCAGAGTCTGACTAAATAAACAACTCTAAAAAGCAAAGGAAAACAAATACAACCACTGAATTTTGGAGAACATAGCTTTTGATAGAAGATAAAGACTTGGAAGAAATCACAAAGGGATAATTAAAAAACAAGAGGCAGGACATGTCTGCAGCACAAACATATGACTGGGGTTCCAGATTTGTGACAACTCAAAGTTTCCACTCAGAAACACAAAAGGGAAATTGCTCAAGCTCACATGACTCATCAGGGGAAGGTTAATGTTTAGCTGACTTCTACCTAACCTTCAAACCTATGTCATTTTCCCTTACCATGGGCTTACTTTCTAGAAATTTGAGGGAAAGAAATTTCAGGGAATTTGTGTGAGTGGGGAGGAGGAAGACTAGAGACACTGTCAATGGTTCTTTCTAAAACCTCGACCTTGAAAGTAAAGGAAATGCAATATGAAATGAAGAGGTAACGAAACCAGGAAAGAGAAGAAAAAGCAAGCTTCAGTTAAAAGAGGCAAGAGTATATTGTGGGATAGAGAAAGGCTGAGTTTAGTGATGTCCTGCCAGGGAGATGGCTTTGACTGTCTGAACAGATTGTCTGTTGGTAAAAGAGAAGTTTCAATGAAATGAAACAGAAGTTGAGATAACTCTTTAGAAGATGTTGGTTGGACTGGTGAATGACAAAGGTCCCAGAGAAGCTTGGCTGGTGAGTTTCAATAGTCCAGATTGGATTGGGAACAACAGACCCAGCACACTCTCTTTCCATCTTAGGTGACTCAGCAACTCAGAGGAACCAGAAGCTCACTTTCAACAGCACTGCTTAGCAATTGCTGGATTAGAACATTCCGGGAAGGTTTCGTGAAAGACATGAGGGTTGGTTTCACCTGTAAACACTGAACAAGCTGCAGATGGTAAAGAAGAGAAAAAAGAGATTCCAAGAAGCCAGCACAGCCAGAAAACATGGAAAAGTGACATCCAAAGGCAGTGATTTAGCAGGAGGGTGTGGAGGAAGGTGAGGGTTGGGAGAAGGATATTCATGGAGCATGTGAGAAAGCAGTTAGATCAATGTTATCTCCCAAAAGAACTAAATTCTCAGGGAAGCTTTTGGACTTCATCCTTTGCCAATTGTTTTAAAAGCTGAAAATCACTGTTTAATGTACTAAGCAACCTTTCTTACACTTACACATTTTCATATTTAGCTGTATCCATAACGTCAAGGACAGAGAATACCAGTGGCTCTTTCTCCGTGTTGGAAAGAGATTTATGTTTACAAAGTCTGAAACACACGTGCTGATTAAGATGGATAATTTTCTTGTGTTTGCCAAGATTACCTAACAGGTAGACGGGTCAGAGCTCACACTTCTACCCATTGTTTTCCGGTCCATAATGTCTTGTAAGGACATGATTTGGGAAAATTCATAACCATGAAAAAGGGAAGCTATTCCATGCATAACTAGAAGTGCATCTGTTCTGCAAAAATCAAGGAACAAACACTGGCCTTCACAGGAAGAAAGTAAAAAGGGCAAGAACATGCATTTCTTTTAACCAGAGTAGGTGAAGGCAGGTAATTTAAGTGGCAGCAGGAAAGTCCAGGATGCCGTATGTTGTATGGTTTCCATCATCCTGAGAGCTGTGGAGAATAACTGAGACAACAGAACAGCCTAGGGCCAAGAAATGGTACAGAACACCTGGAGTTTTATCAGTAATAACATCCCACAGAACTTGTCTTCAGGCCCTTCTCACACTTTCTGTCCCTTTAATTGTTTTTGCAAGTCATAACCACTGACAACTTTAAGCCAGGCTTCTGGAGGAGGAGCTCTCATGTTGACAGCTACTCTGGGCACCCAGGCTGCCTGGCCATGGCTTCTTTTGTAGGACAGCCCTGCTTCTCCTCCACAGCAGCCCAGGGACCTTAATGTATCCGTTCTCATGTGGTTAAAAATCTTTTAACATCACCCAGTCATATTACTGTAAGAAGCTTAACTATTTTCCCATTGTCCAAATGCCGCTATTTCCCCTCCCTCAAACACACAATTTAAAAAACCACCAACCCAATCATCTGGACAAAAAGCCAAGGGCACAGTCTCTCAGGAGAGAACAAACGACATATGGTTCTTTCATGGTCCAACTGAGGAATTCCCTGGGTCCTGTTTCGCTTCCCCGGTGTTCCCCCGAGGTGCTCTGAAATGCTCCAAGACCTGTTACTGCACTAAGCCAGTCCTTAACCAACCTACAGGAGGGTCTAATGCCAACATGAGCCACGCTGCTCCAGTAAATCATTCTGACATCCTCCCATGCCTTTATTTTATTTCATCCTAATTTCTCAGCACAGTTGCCAAGGTCTGCCACAACCTGGAAGAAAACTCAGATTTTTCAAAATGTACATCACTGGGGACAGGATAAAAAACACTTCCTAAGATCGGATGCCTTTTTCAACTTCTAGAGCTCTTTTTGAGGTGAGCAAAGAAATGCTCTGAGTAAAGACTTTCTGAGTTTATTCTCCCAGACTTTATCACCCAAAAATGCAACATTAGATTGTGAGAAATCACAAAGCAAAAAGACATTAAGCAGGCCTTTAACCAGAATATAAATAGCTACCTCTGATGATAATCACTATCACTTACCCTAACTGACACAATACAAGGTATTTACATAAATATATGCCACTTAACTCTCAAAAATCATCCTATGATGCAGGTTATTACTCTTTGCGTGTGTGCATCTGCGTGTGTGTATGCACACGTGTGTATGTTCCAGTTAAGGAACAGAGACTCAGAAAGATCTACAGTTCACTGAGCTAACAGTGACAAGGCCCAAGTTCTAATCTAAAACTAGTATAGTGTTTTGAGCATTATTCTAGAGCAGGGCCCACTCTCAAGTTCTTCGCTAAACCATCACGGTCACCTTTGCCTTGATGGCTGCCAGTGTTTCACTGGCTTCACTTAAAATTCTTATATAAGCAGCTGACATCAAAGTGGAACTAGAACCAAGAAACAGAAGGAGCACATAGAGACATTACCTTGATGATGTACGCATTCCTTGCTTTCCTGCTGAGTGAATCAGATGATTTTGGTTTTGCTTTGCCTCAGGCAAATTTGCAGGATAAATTTTGTATTTTGCTTATCAGTACGTAGGACTATTCTCCAGCGCCTCTCAAGGCAGCCATGACAGCTAACTCAGTTATGGTCAGTTCGCCAACACGTAGCAGGCATTTGCTGCTGAATATGAAATGGGGGCAAACAGATGGGTTCAGAATGATGTGGCTGGTTCAGTGGTGAAAGTGTGTAGAAGGCAATGGGTGTGCACAGAGCAGGGACATGCAGCCCAGCCTGGGAGAGGGAAAGCCAGGAAGACTTTCTGAACTAATTACTGTAGGGTAACTAGAACACAGACAGGCAGGAAACAGTGCATGCGAGGCTCCACCAAGGAAAAGGCCCAGATACAGGAAGGGCAAGGAGAGGTGTTAAAGGTAAGTTCTAGGAACATCCAGGAGTTTAGCACCATTGGAACAGCAGATGCAGGAGTAACTACAGAGTGAGGAGGGAGAATTAGTGCAGTGTTCAGCCAGAGCCGGGCCACAAGGCTCTGCATGCTGCATGATGGGGGGGTGATAAGGCCAGAGGTGCACATTATACGGGTGGTGCTGAACTGAGCTGGAAGAGACAATGAGAAGCAGGAGGTGGAAATACAAACCCCGATGATCTCCATTCCCTCAAGAAAGCAAAGGGATTAATAATCACTGAGTAGAGACTTTGAAGTGGAAATCTACAAGGCACAACAAACAAATTGTACACTGCACAAAGCTTGTATTAATTTCCACTTCCTTTCTGCTCTGAATATCAGGACCTTTGGTTAACAGAGGATTAGATAAATATCCAGGCTGCCTCTAATTCTTTTCTTTCCTCCCAGCTGCAGTACTGGGGACTGAACATAAAGTCTTTGCAATGAGCTATATACCTAGCCCTTACTTATTTTTTATTTTGAGATGGAGTCTTGTAAAGTTGCTAGTTTACCCAAGCTGGGTCCAAATTTGCAATCTACCTACCTCAGTCTCTGAGAATGCTGGTATTACTGGGGTAGACTGCCACATTTGGCTCTGTTCCTCATTCTTTTATCCTTGTGTCCTTCTATATCTTGGTAGGTCTCCTCTGACTACTCCGCTGAATGTCCTTGATGACTGTGTACATGTCATTTCTTCCTTACATGAGATTTTACAGTCACTTGGCATGTGGTTGGCCTCTGTTAACATGGGCTTAAAGGAAAGGCTTGAAGGAGAGTAGCTCAATGATTTCTGCTCTTAGTGAAATGTAAGGACCACATCTTTACCTTCCATTTCTTGCTGCCAAGTGTGATCTGCAGACAAGAATGCGCTTACAGGCTCCTCTGTCACCAGTCCAGGGAAAGATGTGTGCAGAATGTAAGGGTAAGTACCAACTACCTACAAAAACTGAGATGTGACATTTTATCATTGTTTAATCTCACTAATAAAATATGATTAGCATTTGTTCATATGTTATGTTTCTATCCTTCTTCTCCAATAGTTTATTTGGGTACACTTCATAAAAGTAACAGTCTATGGCAGTGATGATGAAACTTTTAAAGACGAATATCCAAAATGCAACCCAAAACTTACTTATTGCAAAGTGACAGCAATGCATTTAAACCTGAATAGTGGGGTTTTAGTTTTGAAAAAAAAAATCCCTACATTAACATTTTTCACCTTAAAAATAATAATAACACATGTGCCATAGGTTTACCATCATTGGTCTATGGCATATGGGTACAATTTGTTTGAGAAATCTTGCTCTACTTTATACAGGAAAACAAATGGCATAAGGAAAGAAAATAGAACAAAGTATTCCAGCAGTTTTGAATGACCTCTATGTGTCCAACAGATACTGTAGACATTTCAGTCACTTGCCCTTCATCAGAGCTCTACAAAATAGACATCTACTATTGCCAGTTTGCAAATGGTAGAACTGGGGCTAAGAGACTGTATGTAAATACTGGGTTTGGAATCCAACCTCAAATCAATGGAATCCCCAAATCAATACTTTTTCATATCTTCTGTTCCCATTATGAAATACGTAATTTAGTGTAAAAATTAGACTTAGCTTCTGCACGAAACGCAAAGTTCATTAAGACCAGGGCCTATATCACAATTTCTAGCACCGCATTAGTGACAAAATAGGTTGGCAACATTTTCTGAACGACTGGTGCTGTCCTCAGTCCCCTCAGAGGTGAGCTCCAGGCCTAGCTGCACTAGGATGAGAGAAAGGAAGGTCTACCTGAGACTAAGATTCACGGACAAGGAAACTGTAGAACACTCTGATTCTGAGAACTCTGTGCCTGGGGAGAAGAGATGGAAAGACAGCTAAGTGCTCCAGTTTTGAAGGCTTCCATCCACTGCAGAGGTGCACACAGGCAGTACTATCACCAGGACACATCCTGTCACACGCCCTTTATGTGCTACCCCACCTCAGCTACCTACGCCAGGCTTCCCTTTTAGGTTTTATCCATGAGTGCCTGATATGCTACAGTCCAGGAGAATTCACTACCAGCGAGGGTTAAACCCTATAGATGCCCTGCTTGTGCCTCCTGGATTCAGAATAACACATTCTGAAGAGGCCATGTGTCTCCTTACTGGTTCCTTCTGTAAATTCTGTTCCACCGCTTGCCAGTGCCCTGAGCAGAGTATGCTAAGTAGAACTAAAGCTGCACCTCAGAGATGGATATTTCAGAGAAATTTAAACTTAGAAGTATTCTTTTTCAATGTGTAAACCTACACCCCACTCCTTACAAGAACTCAGGAGTGACCCAAGGTCCTGCACCAGGAGGAAAAAGTATGCATGCTGCCAGGGACAGAGCAGGAGAGCCCACAGGCACCAGCAGATCTAAGATCAGAGCAGCGCTAGAAAGCCAAGCAGTACAGGTACTGATCATCATCATCCTCCCACTGCCCAGGACTTCCTCCCTAAAACCTTGCTGATAAAATTTAGTTAATTCTTTATTTTTAATAATATCAAATATAGAATGTCAATCACTGAATTCTTAGTAGAGGTTAAGCAGTATGCATAAGGCAGTGCTATGGTCTGAATATGCATGCTCCACTCTCTCTCCTAGAGTCACAGTGAAATTCTACCCTCCCTTAGATAGGTAAAATAATATATTAGGACACAGAACCCTTGGGAGGGGATAAGAACAAGGTGATATCCTTACGAGTGGAACAGTTACCCTTATAAAAGTGATGCCAGGGTTCTCTCCCTGCACCCCCAGCTCCTTTGCTGTGTCAGGTGACAGTAAAAAGTTCCTCTCTAGGAGCCAGGTAATTGCCCTTCAGCACACACAGAATCTGTTGGTGCTTCGAGTTAGGACTTTTCAGGTTCTAGAAATGTTTAAAATAAATATAAGCCTCATGGTCTGTGATATTTTATGGTGCAGCCTCAATGGACTAAGACAGGAATAACATAAAAGTTCCCTCCTTTTATTTTCTCCTTATTCGCAAGAGTACTGTGCTCGGTCATCTTACAGATGAAGAAACTGCATGTGAGGGAAAATCAAAGTAGTGAGTAACAGAGCCTGTATTTAAACCCAGATTCTATTGGTCCTTTTGCTGGTATATTTTATCATTATTTTATTCTGCACCAGCACAAGCATATCAAGTCTCTATACTGAGAAGTCAAAGTGACATATCAAACTTTTCATTGCTTATACTGAAAAAAGAGTCAGCTTTTATGAGAATGTTATCTTTAATACACGTTCTTCTCTGACAGTCTCTTAAAATACAAATGAAACTTGGTGTCTCCTGGAATCTTTAACACTGTCTGTCTCCAGGACAAGAAGAGGGTTACTGGATGGGTACAAATGCTCCGCTGTATTCTGCAGCATGCTACTGCAGGACACAGAAAGCGAGGGAAAACACAAATGAACAAGGTGGATGTGGCATGAGACAAAGGAAACCAGAGGAAATGAAGAGTGAAAAATCAAAAAGCTGTCTAACCAGTATTTCTCCAATGTCTCCAGAGCAGAACCCTAAGAAGATGTATGAGCAGTCAAGGGGAAACACATTGTTCCAGCTACATTTTAGAGTTGTACCTTGTACAGTATATAAAGCGTGAAGAATCTTGACACTGAAGAAATAAAAAATACAGTTGGTAGCACCCAGTATCTTTTATAATGCTCATAAAAATAAATAAATAAATAAATAAATAAATGCCTTCATGATAGACTCAGCAAACGCTTTCACTTTCTGCTCTCAGTTTTTCAAGTCATCTAAAATGGAGTGGATATTTGGGAATCCAAATACTCAAGGTTCTTGCCATTTATCACCAGCTCCCCATAGGACATTTATACTATTAATGTGTCTATCTTGTTGAGTCAGGTTACAGATGGAATAAAAGCCATCTCAAAGGCAAACATCTCAAGAAATAAAAAATGACAGAGGTTTACTAGTCTTGTCATTTTTGAACTTGTACCCTTCTGAAAGTATCGTCAATACAACAGAAAACACAAAATATGGGCAAACAATTTAAGGGAGTCGTAGGCATCTCCCACACATCCATGGATTCTCCTTCCAACACAACAAACACCTAAACTGAAATCAGAGACAAACAGAAATATTAAAACCGTTGGTTTGTTAATATATTATAAAGAACAAATAAAATCCTTACTAAGCTCTTGCTAAATCCACAAAGAAAAGAAAATCAATTAGATGAGATATGAGTGTTTATCTGATAGAAATGTGTTTGAAACGTGAGAAAGAAATCACCAGTATGACTGGAAAAAAGACGAAGTGGTTTCTCATGGTTACACTGCTAGAATAAGGATGGCAGCTGATTCCATTTTCTTTACTCTAAAACACGTCCTTGCTATAGCACGCTGCTAGATTAATGAGCAGGACAAAAGTGAGTAATAAGAGACTCCAGCTTCAAGGAGCAATTTTTTGGGAAAGAACAGAGATGCCCGCCCCTTAAGAGAATTCCATGTTGTTCTGTTCCATCACTGTAATGAACACCCTGGGTCAATTCATCTAGAAATAGGAAAAGTTTCTTGGGCCTCACATTTTAGAGATCTCAGCCTGTGACTGGCTGGCCCTGCTCTTCTGGCCAGTGGTGGCATACCAATCACCTCAAGGCCAGGATGTAAAAAGGAATGAAAAGAGAATGGGTCGTGGCTCCATTACCACAATGGAACCACGACCAATAACTATATGATCACTCACCAGACCTGAGCTGTTCCAATTTCCACTATTTCTCAACAGTGGCAAGGGCAGAGACTATGCCTTTAGCATATGGCCTCCAAACCATGGCAACATGCAACAAGAAACCTTGCAACGCACCGAAGTCTATGCTAGCAACACAGAGGCGATAATAAATGACAGGAAATGAATGTAATTAGTGCAGACTTGGGAATGGCTATGAATGAGTTAAGCAAAGGAAGATAAACTGTGTGTGTGTGTGCACACATGAAAGTGTTAGAGGAAAAGGATAAGGAAAATGACAGCACCTGAAGCAAAGTTCCCTGGCCTTTGTGTCATGCAGGCAGGTGCTGGCTCTTTACCACTGTCGCACTGCTGTACACATAATAGGTACTCAATAAATACACTAGTATATGGAAAAAATATGGCTAGAACTAAAAGAGGAGCTAGCTATGGTGGAAAACTGCACAATTCTGAGTAAAAGTCTTACATCTTATAACTTTTACAGATAAAGACTCTGCTCTTGTATGTACTAGGGACACAGGGGAAAAGCAGATGACATGAAGTCAATGCTTGTGAGGCATGCAGTGTGTCCAGGGCAAAAGGCATACTATTTAGATTGCAGCCTTACTACTGAACTGGGCTCAGGCACCAGAATTTGGGACCAATATTCTTGCTGGGATTAACTGCAACATAATGTGATGCTAGATGCAATTTAACATGATTAGCTAATTTCTGTTGCCACCAGAGACTGTATCAAATGATATCAAATGGAGAAAGGCATCTGCAGTCAGATCTAGGTCAAAGCCAAACTTTGATGATCCTCAGGTCAAACTGCTCACCTGTCCCAGCTTCACTGTCTCTTCTGTCAAATAAGGAGCCTCAGCATAATCCTGACATGCAAACTGTGAGCTGGGAGGCCAGGCTCCCTGAGTTGGTATCTCCACTCTCTGGCTGTATAACCTCTGACCTCTGTTTGTTTTTATCTCACCGTCACATCTATAAACTAGGATTCAACACTCACCTGCCACTAAAGATTATTATGAAGACTAATATGTCAGCAGTTGAAAATTATTTGGAGTTGTTTCTGGTCTGTAGTAAGTGTTGCATAGTATCAGAACTTACTCATCATTTTCCTTGGCCTTACTATTGCTCTCATACAGTAAGCGCTTGATTTTTTGGCTGACAGAGCTGAAGCTAGATGAATTGAACACGCTGGTCTCTGACAGCTCAGTATCAGGATCTTCTAAGATTTCGGCATCAAAGAAATTTCTTATAACTGGAGATATTTTTGTAAAAGTCATTCCAGTGTAAACCCCAAAAAACAAATTAAAAAAACACAACAAGACAAAAACAAGTAATAATAATAATAATAAATAATAATGCATGTACCTAAGGCAGCATTTCCCTCTCGTCCTACATCAGGCTGGGCTGCTTCACTGCAGAAGGTGTGGCACACTCAGGGAGAGTCAAGGCAACCCAGCAGAGCCTCTGACGTGGTGAAGTTCTTTCTCACTTATCTGCAGAATATCCCTTTAGCATTAACAACCATTTATCTTCTTTTCTTGTATGATATATGCCTTATCCTATAACTTGACCTGATAGGAACATGATTAGCTAATTGCTGTGGGCACCAGATATTTGAAGGGAAAAATAGATACCTCAGCCCTCTTTCTTCTGATGCAATGGAAAATGATTAAGGTTCAGTGGTTTCTCAGCAGGAGGCCGCTGTTCTCAGGTAGGGATATTCAGACACTTGCAAATTCTAGATATTAAGCTGCTCTTATCTGTCGTTTCCTTTCTTGTGGTGGATGGCAAGGGAGAGGAGGCAAGGACAAAGGGACAAGTTCTGAATAAATTCTTACAGAAATCACTATTCTCTGCATTACCATTTTTTATCCCTATTAATTCTAGATTGTTTGCCATGTGCATAATGGGCCACTGGCAAAATTGTGTGCAATCTTTAAAGTTTCCTTTTTTGCCCTTGTCTTTCATATTCCATAGGTCTGTTTCCTGGCATGGTCCTTCTCACTCCCTGAGGCTCCCAGGAGCTCCAACCCACCCTGTCAGGAGCTGAGAGTGGCTGCACACTAAGGTAACAATCATCAGCATCTCGAAGGAGACTGTGCCCTCCTGCCCTCCCTGAGGACCTTAGGGTAATGAGGTGCTTGAAGCCTTTTCCTCTTCATCTTTTCTAGGTCATGCTGTGTTTTGGAAGTGAGGTGAAATATAAAGACCTTTTATCTAAGGAAACTGCACAGATGTATGCATGCGTGTGCACGCGCGCGCACACACACACAGTGACTTGTGCACAATTTTAGGAAATTCACATCTTAAAGACAAAACAGAAATCCTTAAGACTAATGCAGCAGCCCCACAGGACTCTGAGAAGCCTAGGAAGGGGAGGTGGTAGAGGAATGGGCCTTCTGTCAATGTCACTTCATTCTACTTTCTTCCCCAACACAGCCAGCCAGTAATAATGATTGTCTTCATACTAGTATTAGAATAAAATGAAAGATAACTAATCTACTATCACCTGCAAAATGCACTTTATCAGAGGATGTTAAAGAGCTATGACATGCTCACCTATAACAACACCCTGTATTGTAACACTGTCTAGTAATCCGCCTTTAAAAATAGAGGGTTGGGAACCTAGCTTGGTGACAGAGCACTTGCCTAACATGTGTAAGGTCCTGCAATTAGATATCCAGAAGAATGAAAGGAAAAACTGTTTGGAGAAAGACATTTCTGACTGGAGGTCAAGCTGAATGCTGTACCATATCCTCTTAGAATCTGACTCTGAGTTACTCTTCGAAATGTTCCTTCTTCCCTTCCCTTCCCCTGCCCCCCTCTATCCCCCTACTTCCTTCTTTCCTTCCCTTCCTTCATTCATTCCTTCTTTCCTTCCCTCCTTCCTTTTATTCCTGAGACATATCTAAATATCTGACTCTATGAGTTTCAAGCATTGGGGTAATACTTGGAAGCTACAGTTTGAAACTCTTATTTTATTTGAAAATTCCATGAATTTTATATTATACTCAAAATATGTCTATACTTTCTTTACTATTAAAATAATATGCATTTCCTAACCTTTGAAAACATTGCTCCAGGAAAACAGATCTTGTTTATCAGTAAGTGTGTGTGTGTGTGTGTGTGTGTGTGTATCTGTGCGTGTGTGTTTCCCCTCACCATTAATTTCTTCAGTGGAGGGGTGGTTCTATATATAGAATTCAAAAGATTCAGTCCTGGAATACAGAGACCCCAAAGGATAAGTGTGCCCAGATATACTGTGAATATATCTCAGCAACATCAGGGTAGTTCAGGAGCTAAGAGCAGCCATATAGTCTTATAAAACATTTAAGCAAAAGGAAAAGCACACAGTAGGACAGTAGGACAGCAACAAGGGAACCCTACAGACCATAATCCCTGTAAGGGTGGCCTCGGGAGGTGAGACCTAAAACTCTTTGGACTCTCAGTCTTTAGTATAAAAAATAGTCATGGTGTATACACACAAGTTTAATGCATATCTTTGTCAAACATTGATGAATTTTTCATTTAGTACCAGTGCTCAAACATATTTGTGAAATAAATACAATTTCATCTGATTGACCAGAATGATACTGAGAAACTTTCAGGAGCTTAACTTTTAGCTGGATTATCAAATTTTCTCTTCTATGAAAAAGCCACAGTGCTTGGGAATTACAGAGAAATTTCACATCAGTACTTGCAAGTGGCATGGACTTTGACAAATTAGACATTCTAAACCTGTTTCTCTATCTACAACATAAAAGTAATCGCCCTAACCCCTTAGATTTGGTACAAATTAGCAGTACTGTATATTACTATAAAAAAGACTACATAAAAAGTAATTTTTTACATTGAATTGTAGCTGGATAATTGCTTAACGAAAAGAAAAATAGAGAAAAAATAAAGGTAGAATTAAGAGTTTAAAATGTAGCACACAAGATAGGAAATATATGGGGACTATCTCAATGGAAAACACTACAGTAAAAGGCAGATCACCCTTAACCTCTCTCAAAGTACTACTGTTTCAAATACACTTATCCCCTCATTCTTGCCACTTTCTGAAACACTTCTGGAAGTCCTCTTTTGTGAGAGCCTTTGGTTGTGCTTTTGTGTCCTTGCAGTGAAACATTCTGCCTTGATGTCCTGAATCAATTCAGAATGTTTCACTGCAGGGTCATTCTGACTTTGGGGAAGAGCCAGAAATCAGCGTGCCAGATCCAGTGAATAACGTGTGTGAGGCATTTGGCAGCAGCACTCATTATATATATATATTTTTATCACAACTCATAAAAGACACTTAGAAAAGAGGACTCCCGGAACTGCCAGGGAAGGTGGCAAGAAAGACAGGATAAGTGTGCTGAAAAGCAATGTTTTGAGAGGAAATAACAGCAATGTGTCTTTTAGCATAATAAATTTATTTTATTTAAAGATCATATTGTTTGAGCAAACTTCATTTATTGCTTTAAGAGGTGAGAGGAAAGCACGTTAAGATTAGAAAAGAGCTAGAGCTGAGCTACAGAATGAGCAGGAGGAACAAGAGACCACAACGCCTGTCTTACAATACAATTCACTCATGTTTCTTAGACTAATTCCCTTTAGACTTCAGGGTTTGCTTTGTGAATTCTTACTGAATCTACCCTCCAACTCATTCCCTCAGCAGATTGGTAAGAATGAACCAGAGCTGTGTTCAATTCTGGACACTGTGTTTTAGATATAGCACTGACGAGGTGGAATATGCACAGAAAGAGGGGAGACTGTGGAAGGAGGCTAAAGGATATAAAAATTTTAAAAGAGAATAACTGAGAAGACAGAGAAATTACTCTTAGGCAGCTGCAGAAAAACCATGAGGAAGAAGGTTTGCTTTGAGATGCTCTGTTCAGCAAGCTGTGAGGGGCGCTACATGGTGGCAGACTTGGGTATGAGAGGAGAAAGTCCTATTAATCACAGTTCAGCAGAATAGCGCCTGCCTGGCAAATACAGGGTGCTGAGTTTGACTCCTGGCACGCACACACAAAAAAATAACTGAGGTCACATTCCTAAACATAAGAAGTAAAGAGGGATGCAGCACTCCAAAGTCTGGAACTTGCCAGGTATGGTATTCCACGTTATAACCCAAGCACTTGGGAGGCTGAAGCTGGAGGGTCTCCATGAGTTGAGAGACCAGCCTATGCTACCTAAGTGAGTTCAAGGCTAGACTGGACCGCATAGGGAGATCTTGTCTTTAAAAAAAAAAAGTCAGGAACTCATTTAGGCAAAGTAGAGACCTGCATGCCTTATTCAGATTATGGCTGGCCTGCATAACTTCAAAGTTCCAATTCCATAGCCTCTGCTTTCTTATTTCAAAATCTATGCATTTCCAAAGGCAGACATCTGGTAGGACTCAAGGCCAATCCCCTCATTTGCACTTAAAAGACAAATGAAAGACTGTATTTCTCACTCAATTGATTTTCAAAATTGAAGACTGAATGAGAGCAGATCAGTGATCAAAGCCAGGGTCTTTGAGGTCCAGAGTGAGGTAGAAAATGCCAGGGTGGACTGGCTCTTGCCCTCTCCTAAGACAGGTAATCACATCACCACAGAAGCTCAGGACACGCTGGTACTGTTAGTTTTATCCCAGAATTTTACATCCATATAAGTATACATTTATGCTCGGGAAGGCCTATAAAATAAAAGCCTGGTAGACTATGCTATACCATAAACAGACCTCAGTGCTTGCAGGACAGCACATAGCACCCTGCCAAAGACATAAGTTTTAGGAACAGAACCACAAAAAGCCCAGAAAAGCTGAAACACTGTTTAAAATTTGCATTTCTAGTTCTCTGTCCAGGACATGTCGCCTCAGCCCATTTTCACACACACAGTGGCTATGTCATCCGGGTTGTTTCTTTTCTGTCTAACACACTAAAAGAAGAGTACGGTCGGGCTACCAGTCCTTTGAAAAATAGGGATTATAATAATTGCTGTTACATCAAAAAATGTCATTCCAGCTTCTGAAACCACATTATTTATTTGATTTAATGTTCGCAATAGGAAATAGGGCACACATCATCATACTTACTTGAGGGAAAATAATGACAACAGTGAAGTTATACAGCCAGTAAGTGACAGAACCAGGATAGAAATTTTATTTCTTCCAATTGTTCTCCTCAGAGTTAGATTTTAGAAGAAAGCATCTTTTTATTTTTAAGTAGCACAGGATGATGCATGTATCACTGATGGATCTACCTCAACTGCACAGCCTTTGGCTGACTGGACACTGAGGACTTGAGTCCTCCCTGCTGGGGTGCATCATGGACCCTGCAGCACTCTGGTGCTCAAGATCCCTGGCCTCGACTCAGTGGATCCCAGTGGCCAGAACCCTGTTATGACAACCAAAACTGTCTCCAAACATTGCCACGGCTGCCTACGGCAGAGTTTTTCCAATGAAGAATAACTGTTCTCCTCTCCTGCTTTTACTTTCTTTTAAAAGAGTAACACAAACTAAATTAATTGAATGGAATATATGTATGGCAGTATGGGGGCTCCTGTGCTTATGCACATGAAAACAGTGTACGGGGACAGTTCTAAATGGCTTTGGCTTCCTCCAGTAATCAAACCATCCCAGCACTGTAAAGCATGGTACCACCTGACCCTGGGTTCCTAATTCGGAATGAGAGCTAAAGATATATAAATTAGACTTTCACTGATCATCAAGAATAGTATTGTTATTCCTCCATTTGTAAAACAGCATGATTTCCCAATGAAGCCATAGAACATCTAGCTATGGGAACCCAACAATTCAAATTGAATCTGCTGATAAAAATTGATATTTATGCAGAAAACAATGAGATCTTTACCACAAACCATGTATCAACAAGGTTGAAAACATCAATAGAGTCATACATTCTCCCCTGGAATTGATTTTGTTTCACTTGCTCAGATGTTTCTTAGATTAACTTTGCTAATGAATTTTCACAATGTTTATTCCCTTGACTACAAAGCCACAGCCTGTGCTTAATTATCATATTCTTTCCAAAATCCAGGCCTTTTATCAGGACATTACTGGGTTGACACAATTTGCTGAGGTGACAGCTAAACTAACACATCTTGTTTATAATGGACAAAACAAAGAATGCAGTGTGTGAAAGTTCATATAGAAAAGTCTACAAGCATTCATGTATGGTTGAGAACACACAGAAACTGTCACCATTATACTTTTCCTTAACAGTTTATCAGTTATTTTTTTAATCTAGAACATTACACAGCATCTACATTGTGACTCTGTATCCAAAATTGACACAGTAATGATGAGAATGACAAGAAATATTTCTATTTTAGACTTACAGTGTTAGAAAGCATTTCAAACTGGTTTGAGACATTAAATGATGTTGACCAAAAAATACATAGCATTGACTTGTGCAAGTAAAGAAAGGAACATTGTTGAAAATATACAAACACACAATATGTACCACGGAGCCAGGCACAGGGTCAGACACAATATATTTCCAAGAAACCCACATGCTGCAAGGTTATATCAAAACAATGAAGGAGCACTAGTCACAGAGCCATATACACAGTCATACACACTGTTATCTCAACTCGAGAAGTTTACAAGTTTTAACTGAGAGATTCAGCAAGGAACCAGGTTTCATTCTTTGTAAATACCCTCATCCTATGCAAGAGAAGGTGACAGAGATTTTGTGAGTGCTACACCAGCCCTGGGGTGTGGGGGCAGCCTGAGTACAATATAAAGGAGGAAAGGAGGCTCGTTCTTCCCTCCTTTTTGGTTCTGGCTGCTGTCTTGAAATGTTACCCCAGTGCCATGCCACACTGCATTTGCATTGGAGCCAGATGATTATGGACTGAAACCTCCAAAACCTGTAAGCTAAACAAACCTTTCCTTCCTTCATTTTGGGTGTTAAGAATTTTGTCCCAGCAACTACAGAAAAGTAACCAAGATACACACATACCTCCAAGACACACTACATAATGTTAGAAAAGAAAGTATGAGCCAAGATTGGTGGCACACACCTGCAATCTCAGCACTCTCAAAGCTGAGGTAGGAGGGATCACAAGTTTGAGTACAGCTTGGCCAATTTAACAAGATTCTCAAAAAAAAATTGTTTTTTAAATGGCCTGGGGATGTAGCTTAGTGCAAATGTCCTAGGTTCAATCCCAGTACTGAAAAAAATGAATATTTTAAACTCCATGAACTATTTTATAATTTTATTCCCTTGTGGTACTCATTAGCTATTTTATTGTTGGAGTAGTTCAGCATTTCCCAAAGAGCAGTATCTTGACCTAAATAAACTAAATTCCAAGTCCACGGTGCTTGTTAATCCAATGTAACCTTATTATCCATATGCTCAAGCATCACAGCCTCTTGATTATATTACTAAAATGTCAAGCTGGAAACATTTGAAATTCACATTCTGTCCATTAGAGCAGCGCTGTGTGAAAGAATGCAAAGCATGCTTATTGAACACCTCCTCGAAACAGAGCAGGCAAAAGGGAATGGCCCACCTGCTCCCAACAGTTTTTATCAACCCTCCTGTGAAACACAACTGTATTTCAGAAAATAAATAAATATTAATCTTCATCCAACCATCCATTTCAATTCATTATCCAGAGAGGTAAATATTCATGAAGGTGACACTCAAATCAATACTGACCTTAAAACACAAACAAACGAAACAATTGACCTTGGAGGACAATAAATCTTGTCAGTCACCAGAGCAAGCAGTTTACATAGAGGATATGCATATGGACAATTGTACTAGTTATGTTAACCATGGACAATAAGAAGAATAAATCATTAAAAATGTAACTATGCACATATGCTGATGTATACTGTTTCACAAATTAGCTAAATAATTTATTAAATGGCTTATACTGTATTAAATGACTGCATTTATTATATTAAATACTATAAAAACAGACGGCAGGGGCATTTGGAGTTCACTGCAGGAAGGGGTGAATATAGCTTTGGTCCAAATGCAAAGGTATTCTAATGGATCACATTGTAAGCGAACACTCAAGGATGTCATTGAAATTAACAGAGGCACAGAAATTCCAAAACCAGGACAGAGTCCAGCAACGCAACCACCTTACAGGGTTTCTGTACATCTTCTACTTCTGCCCACCCACTTAACACCAGGAAGTGTGCAGAGGAGCTCACTGATGCAGGGGGCCACAGCTGATTTCTCTCCTAAAGGGGGGCAGCAGGAAAGGAGACCATGGAGCAAGCTCCCACACTGCATCTACCTTTAGGGATGGGTTCTGACTCATCCCACATCCACACTTCCTGCCTCCACTCAGGTTTTCCTCAACTCATCTGCACTTCAATTTATCAAGCAGTCATGTTTCCGTTCACCGTGCGGCACACGGGCAATTTAATCACAGCGAATACAAGATCCCTTTTTCTGAAGAGGTCCTGAGGGAACGCCCCAATACAAGTGGATAATTCAAGGGCCTTTACAAGATAATTCTTGAACATAAAAATAGCTGTTGACGGGAACTAAGGAGATCAAGGTGAGGAAGCACTTTTTTGACAAGGCACTATTCTTTTTAATCGGTAAATGCCAATAAAATTGCCTTCCCCTGGCACTCACATAAAATAACAGCAAAAAAAAAAAAAAATCTTCCTGTGGGTTAAAAACAGGAACCTCTCTTCTAGGGATCTTTACTATGCAGTACCTTACTGCTAGCTGTAGCCACCTTAATGTGCAGTGAAGAACAGCAGAATTCATTGCTCTTATGTAATCAACAAACCGGCAATGTTTGAGGTGATATGCGAGTTACTCAGATTTGATCACTACATAATATATACACATATGAAAATGTCACAGTGTACTCCATAAACATATATAAATATCAGGTGATCGTAACACTTAAAAGCTAGTTTATTCACTAGCTTTTATTCACACTGTTTATTCAGTGTGATTGAAGACAGAGATCACATCAAAGAACCCCAGGCAGGCAGCCGCGCGGTGCGGCCCAGCGGGCCCTGCTGCCCCATACCCTAGCAGGCCCTGGGCTCGGCCCAGGAAGGGCGCTGCCTGCACTCTTCCTCCAAACCTTCTCTTTGCAATTTCAGACTCAGAGGTTCCTGCAATTAGGAATAAGGCCCAGGTCTCCATACTGCAGCTCCAGGAAGATTGAGAGGAGGAAGAATGCACTGAGCAGCAGGAATCTCACCTCTTCTCCACATTTCCCCAGAAGCAGCTTTCCTTGGAATTTATGTTACCTATGAAAATTCTGTGTATGGCATCATTTAGGAAAGCAAAAGATTCTGCTTCTGAAATAAAGTTTAAATATTTAAGGCCTTATTCTTAGAAAAGCTAATTGTTTTTGTGGGCTAGAAGACAGAACTGATTGCCTCAGTGTGAAAAACTTCAGGACATGCAATGTCCTTCGTACTAGCAACCACGGACAGGAGAGGAGAGGCCTGGTGACACAGCCCTGGACCTCGAACACATCACCTGTCTTCTCTAAGCCTTAGCATGAGGGTCCACAGATCCAAGACAGCAGTGCAAAAAGAGGACACAAGAGACTAAAGGACAAACTTCACAACCAATCAAATCAGTAGCCTATCTGGAAGACACAAACTCATGACTGCCTGAGAACAAGACAAAGCATTTAGTGGTCTGGCTTTCTCCACAGCTGATAGAGAAACTGAGGTGGTGCAAGGGCTAGTCCTCCTGTATCAAATGGATGCTCAGAGTGAGAAGGTAGGGGCACCAAATCACATCGAGTCAGGAGTGAAGCATGGCATTGTCGCAGGCTTGTCAAATCTCCTCTGCCATCTATCCCTACCAGGTGAAAAGAGGCTATGGCTTGGGTTTAGAGATGAAATTTGCATCCTATATCTGGATACCATTCAGTCCTTGCCTTGTTTATTTGAAGCATAATAGCATTTTCCTCATTAGCAACAAATACTATTTGATAAACAGAATTTGTGTATGTCCATCATGTACAGTGTCATGTTTTCATATACACATGTAAGGAAGTAACTGCATCAAATTAGTTCATGTTCATCACCTATTTATACGTTCATCACATTATTTGTAATTTTTCTGTGGTAAAAATATTTAAAATATAATTTAAAATATAATTTAACACTTGCTTTGCAAGTGTACATTATTATTAACTGTAGTCACACCAAGATGGATTGGAAATCTCAGAAGCTCTTTTTCAAACTGAAACTCTGTACCATTTGATCAAATCTCCTTATTCCTCCCTACCCTTTCAGTTCTTAGCAACTATCATTCTATCATCCTATGAGTCTAAGTGAATATGAATGACATTTTGCTATATTTTTATGTGTCTAACTCACTTCATTTAGCAAAATATCTTTGAGTTTCCTTCCTATTGTCACAAAAAAGAGGACTTTTCCTCTCTTCCAAGATTGAATGGCATTTTACTGCATACATACACGAGTTAGTATTTATTCATCTTTTGAAGGACAATATTTATTCCAGGATATGGCTGTTCTGAATAATACTGGAATAAACATAGGCATACAGAATTAAAAAAAAAAAAACAGAACACACTGTATCAAATTCCACAAGTGATACAATGTACCACAACAATGAAAATATGGCGAATAGTGAGGAGTCTCCCCAGAGTATCACACAGGTGCAGTTGACAGTGGGCACCAGTCATGGAGAGCGCATCAATAATAAAGCCAAAGCTCATGAACAGAGTGACAGGAACAAGGTGGCCAGCACACTGCCCCAGATTCTGTGAGTCAGGACACAAGGTTTCTCAGACCCTGGATCAGAGAGAACTAGTTCTGGAAGGAGGAATGTCTCCTAAGGATGGATAAACATGAGTCTTTTGTAGGAAAACAGATACATCTTGTGACAACAATGTTAACTACAAATAAATCAGACACACAAGTTTAAATATCTCACGGTGTTTCTTACCTGAGAAACCCAAAATATGAATAAAATACACAATGACACGGATAACAGAAATAAGGAAACAGATCTTTTCCAAAAAGGAAGGGGACTAAGAGATGGTAGAAGAAGGGCAGTGTAAGCGGCCGAAAAGAAGCATAAGGTGGTGCCATGTACATGCACCAACCCCTTGAGGAGTATAATTATTATATACGGGACACATGTATCAGCACGGAACTAATAGCTCATCATTAAGCTTTGGTTCACAGACCCAGCAGAGAGAAGAAAAGATACAGATATCATATATACTATCATATATATATATATATATATATACACACACACACAAAAAAAATATATATATATATATATACTCCTACAGAGATATATGTATAAGCCATACATATGAACTGCTATCAGGGAATTTGATTAGAATTCCAGTGTGGCCAACCTCTAACTATCTGACCTTCTAGGATGGGGAAAGAACAACTGGTGTATAGAACTGTGAAGTAGAATAAAAAGAAACCTCGTTAAGGACCCACCTTACCACAGAGTTTAGGTTTGAAATCCAGCCATGGAAGCAATACATTAATTAACATTACCTCTAATTTCCAATGTTCAACCTTCCAATTTTCTGCTTTTACTTCCTTCTACTGTGTCTAAAGGTTCCTGATGGTGACAAAATGAGTCATTAATCCATCTTTTAAAGTCCTGGTGATTCTAGCCTCCATCCCACAACAAGGAATCTGCCCTGTTAACCCCAGCCGTAGAGCCTTACAGAGCTCATTCCCCGAAAGGTACATCTCCTGGATGTGGCACACTTCCAGGTCATGGGAGCAGAGGGAAGCACAGACAGGGGGTACGGCAGGAGATCCTTCTTAGCTGCAGTGCCTTCCTTCACAAAGCCCAGCCTCCCTTCACTGAGCAGGCTTGTGGGGGTTTTGTCTCCTGGAATTAGTAAGTTCCTCTTACTTCTCATTATTGATTAACCATAATCTGCAGCTCACAGATAGGGAACAGTGGATAATGAGAAATGAGGCAATTGGTTGTTGGAGATAAGGCAGAGATGCTGAAGTTGTTCTCTGACACAAGAACCCTGGAAGACATAAATAGAGCCAAAAACTTGAGCCTGTGTTCCTGGGTGAATGTAACCCTCTCCTATGAGTTAATAAATTCGCCTCAATAATTTTAATTTGAGATTTGGGGAAAATATTTTTATCATCATAAAAATGGATATAATGTAAAGCTGAATGCAAATTTGGGTGTTTAAGATAAATGCAAGGAATTACATGCTTCAGTGCACACTTGGAGCTGCGCTCTCTGAATCCCGTGGGTTCACTCTTTTTCCGGTGAGCAGCGCTTCAGTGGAAAAGTTTAAAAAGCATTTGCTTAGGCCATAAAACATGAAAACAAGTCATCTAGAACAAGTTAATTGAAACAGGCAGAAGGAGAGGAAGTAGACACAAAGGAGAGCAGCTATAGGGAAAACAAAAAAGAAGTGTAGAATTTGGGGAGGAGAAGGGGAAGGGGTTCAGAAGGAAGGTGCACTGGAGAGAAAGGAGTAGATGATGACGATGAGGAAGAAAAACTTAGAAAAGAGAAAGACGCACTGAGTGCACTGAACAGCAACGGAGTGGCAGGACCTCACAGTGGCCGGGCTGGAAGACAGTTCCTGCGTTGTCTTCTCTGGAGCTACGTGGACAGTGACCCTAATTCTTTTCCTCATCAGCAGTTTTACCAACATACTTCTGTAAATACAGGGGGAAGTATACAAACAATGGGTATTTTATAAATGTCAGTGAATGAACAAATAAGGAGCTTGCAGATGGAATGACCCTTTATTGCTCAGCAATGATGGTACCTGAATTTGACCTTAACTCCAAGTCAGCAAATAGAGAGGGAATACTGCTACAATCTTCCAATGACACATGGCTTCCACAGCACACAGCTCGGTCCAATCTTCCAGTTCAGCTTCCATTTACCTGATTCATCTGCAAATGGTGGCTGGACAAAAGGAAGGGCAGACTGCACATGCTTTTGCACAGGCCCACTGAGTTTCTTGAAGTCTGGTCAGAGATACTTGTCTTGCACTGTTGACTTCTGCGATCACCTGCTCAATGTTTTGTGCATCTTGTTTCCCCAGATGGAGCTGTTCCCCCACTGTCCTGTGTGGCTTCCTTTGTGAAGTTCTCAGCTAATGCCCAGGAGCAGTGATTAAATTGTAACAGAGCCAAGGAACCAAGTGAGAAGTCCAGAATGGTCCTATTTCTCTGTCCAGTGGAGGTAGATGTAGATCACTTTCCTTGACATAGGAGTTACAATGAGAAGTTTCCATTTGCCTAGGCAATCCCTCAATACCTAGATTAACCATATGAACAGGAAGCAAGTTATTCTATCTTTGCTTAAAGCT
This sequence comes from Hydrochoerus hydrochaeris, assembly GCA_004027455.1. Lineage (NCBI taxonomy): Eukaryota > Metazoa > Chordata > Mammalia > Rodentia > Hydrochaeridae > Hydrochoerus > Hydrochoerus hydrochaeris. The sequence goes on from PVLA01003402.1 coordinate 37,187, forward strand.
GTAAGTATCATGCTTGTCCTACTTTTTATTATAACTTCTCATGAGAGTAAACTTGTTGAGATTCACTGGTTATAACAGGTGTAAGATGCCCACACCCTGTTCATTTTATAGAGTAACCCACACTTACCCACACAGACTCTGCACAGTCCATGGCAATCAGGACCCACTGGAAATATTACATGAGGGAAAATTCAGTCAATCCAGAACTGTGAGACTTGAGTCTGCTCCCTGGCCTTCACCTCCCCTTGCCTATCTACTGCGCTTCTACCCTTATAATATAAGGACACAGTTGAGGGTCACCCCGACATAACAGAAACAGGGGCAACACTCGCCTTGCAAACCTGAACATTCCTATTCTTTGCCTTTTACCAACTCAGAATGTTCCCTTCCCCTTCTCCCAACACACTGCATTGTATTCACGGTAAACTTTCCTTCGGGAAAGTCTGTTTCTCTCAGTCAAATGTCATTCCATATAGATTTGCACTCCTATAGCTTCTTTCCAAGGGGACTCTGTGATTTACAGCCAGCTTCTGTGAACTGGAATGACCCCCGCCCAGTTAATGATTCCATGGATCGGTGGAGGTGGTAACACAGTTGTCTGTGGACAGATGGGTGAGGGTACTGAAATCAGGTGGGTTTTCTCAAGCACTCTGTGGGTGGTAGATCCTTGTCAGTTCTGCCCTGGTAGCAGGCCTTGTTGGGAAGTGTTCCATCTGGCAACTGTGCCCACGGAGTTTAGCAACGCAGGCCTAACTAATCCAGCAGGCACTTTTCTCCCTTCCTTCTCTACCCTCAACACAGCAACAGGCTTCAGGGAAAGTCAGTCAAAATACACAAATGACCTGAACAGACAAAAGAGATAACTAGTGGGAAATAGAGGAAGGAAAAAGGAGAAGAAATAATGGATGGAGAGAGAATCAGGGGGGAAACACTTCACATATGCACTCAGTAGACAGTGGCCTGGAATAACTCCTACAAATCATCTGACTATGAGGCAAATTTCAACAGACTGCTATTTGCCTCAGATTGTCTTCCTAGGGCTACATCTGCTTTGAAAGGTGGATAGTTAAAAATAATATGCCTCCCAAGTAGTGTTTTGGCATTTCCCTTCACTGTCTTCCTATCTTCAACATTACTGTTGTCATCCTTTGAAACTCGATCAATTCAGCTGATCCAGGGAACAGATGGCATTAATCAACCCCCAAGAATATGCACAAAAGCAATTATAAATGTAGAGACATGGGATTTATGCCTGCAAATCAATTACCAATGATAGCAAATCAACACCCCTCACCCTACTTCCCCTTTCGTCTTTCCACTGAGCAGCCTCTGATGGCAGTCAGGATTCCTGGCCTACCCTCTGTCAGAGCGGGGTAAGAACCAGGACGCTGAGGTTTAATTACACATTCCTTAATGACTAGTTTTCACTCTGCTGACAAAAACCAGCATAATTTACAGACTAGAAGATGCATCAGGATGATGGATACAGACAGCCTGTGCTATACAATGTCATGAAAATATGAAATACGCTGCACTGAGAATATGGTCGTTTGATAGTCCCAGAGAAGAACTTCATTTCAGAGAACACAGCACCTTTTCTAGCATCTATAGTTCTCATTTGTCAAAAGCAATGGGAGCAGCTATAGAATACATTTTAGCCACAAATCTGCACCTTCTGTGCGTTTACTAGCTCATAGATCCCTGGGTCCCTAATTCACTGGGCTGTTATTTCCTTTCTGAATTTGTGAAAAGTGCTGAGTGAAGCATTCTTCTTTAGGTTCTCACTAATTGTCACCTGAGGGGCTGTAATCACCTCTTAACTACTTTTCTTACCTCAACTCTTGGTCTTTTCTAGCCTATTCCTACAAAGTGGTTTCTTTAAAACAAAAAACTGATTTTGATAATTACATGATTAACAACATTGACTGAATCACCATGCCTTTAAAAACGCAAATAAAAGATCCCTCTACTTCTTTAATTTCTCCTTGTATCCTTTTGCCAATTAATAACCTTCCCTCTTTTCTCAGCTAGCAAAGACTAAGCTTGTGGAAGCCCACCCAGGCTTTCATTTCATTTCCTTAAATAATATACCTTGACGTTAAGATGCTCATGTTGTGTCTCACTCTGCACCTTTTGTTTACTCTATTACAGCATATATCACTCTGACCTGATTAAAGATTTATTTTTCTGGCTGCCCAGGGTTAAAGTTCCTTAAGGTCACGGATTATATCTCATGACTTTATTTCTCTAAAAAACCTGAATTCAAGAAAGAGAACCAGTAGTTAGAATGTATTTCTTTCAAAATTTTTAAGTAACTGATGTGAATTATTAACATTACAGTCTTCTCCCCCATAGCCTAAGAAGATGGCATAGAAATCTCATACTCTTTTATCAGGTAATACATGTTTGCAACTTGAAAAATCTCTTTCCACTAATTTAATACTAAAACTCCATTGAATTGAATCCAAAATTTTCCTTTTATATTGAACTCTAGGCTGTGAAAAATAGTTTTTACAGCAATGTGAAAATGTATTTTCAGACTATATAGGAAACACTTATTAAAAATGCATAAAGCAAGTTAACAAAATTAGCTCAACTTGGTCCTGAGGTCAGATGGATGGTGAAACTTTCTCTTAATGGAAAAAATTGCCATGTGACACCTAAGTAAGCTCATCCCCATAATGCAGTCATGCAAATATGCAGGCTTATCCAGGGCCCCATTATAGGGTATCAAGCATACTGCCTGTGCAAATAAATTTCAGATGTGAACCAGTCAAGTTTATCTGCTGAATATGATGGAGTCTATAAACTTGAGTGCATGGGGAGGGAGTTTGTGCAGATAAGCTTTAGAGTACTGGAGAGACGAGTACCAGACATATACAAGGACAACGAGTTCACTACTACTACATAATTAATATTTTTGGTTTGACATTTATTAACTTTCAAGATGTGAAGTCAACAGAAGGTCCTTTCTTGGTACTGCTATATACCTGGGTATATGTGGGAACAGGACTTACAAGGCTCCATCAAGGCTATGTCCTTTCCTTGGCAAGCTTTTTAAATTTAAAACTTAGAAAATCCATACACGAAGCCTTCACCCAGCTGTGAGGCCTCTCATGTCATATATTTGTTATGTTTACCATTTTGCATCAAGTCTAGATCCCAATTTTTTTTTAAGGCATGACTCACGAATTTGCTGTGGTAAAAATTACTAGTCTAAGACCTTTGCCATGGATTAAGTTAGAGACACTGATTTTAAGTGGCTCAGATCAAATTTCCACAGATGGGTATACTCACTGCCTAAACAAATACACTGGAATGCATTTCAGTATTTAAAAGGTAGACAGAGTTCCCGATCCTGTTCTTTTCATTGTCCAGCTTTGTGGCCTTAGAGATAACTATTAAGTACTATTACCCTAAAATTTACTCATGTATCAACTAGATCTGTAAAAACCTACCTTTCTGAGCAGCCTTACAAAATTATGTATATAAAGAGAAATAAAATATATACCTGTTGCTAAGAATTAAAAGCCTCCTATGCTATTTTTTAAACTATAACTGTTTTGGACTACAATCGTCCAAGAAGTATAAAGACAGAATGACTCCCGGCATATCAGCATTTACAGGTAAGAACACATTAGAAGTAGTGTCCTTATAATCATTTGAACCAATTCCTTTACACTAAGGGCACACCTGGTACACTAAGGGTCGATTCAGACCCTAAGATCATCAGGATAAGTATGTAACCTTTAGAAGGTCACCAGTCAGAATGTGGCAAACATTTGATGAACGAATTCCCTTAGGAATTCAAAAATATTAGTGACTCCAAATGAGTAGTTCACAAATTCTCTAACTACTATTGTCTTCTATTTTTTTCAGCAACTAGATCCATTCCCCTCTTTCCTATCTGATGAAGATAATTAATTAGCATGGTACACCGCCATATTTTATCTGAGCTCTGGCTGATAAAAACTTTGGGCCACCAAGTAAAGAGTTCAGGAAGCTTTCATATGATACCACATTGTTTTACAAGAATATTAAAAAGTGAGGCATTCAGTCCAGGAAAACTGAGGTCCAATGGAGAAAGCAAATGTACTTAGAGGAATAGAGAAAAAATTAACTGCAATCTAGAAAAGTCACTCATTAGAACAAAAGTATGGCAGAGTAACAAAGATTATTCAAATAAAAACTAACCATCTCACAAGTTTACACCCTCCTTACAAAATCAGTAGTCAAGTGTTTCATTTACATTTTACAACTGTAAAAATATCAATCTAGTTTGAGATGGGAAGCTATACTAAGAGAATGGATGGGGAGTTCTTACAGATGGTCAAAGATAAATTAATTCAACAGTGGTGAAATTTTTACAGCAGTTCCAAATGAGAATTACAGCACTTCCTTCACTTCTGCTGATGGAAAATGCCACAAAAAGTATATCCCAAATATTTTCCTACTGAATAACATCAGAATGACCTTTGCTTATTTATATTACTTACTGGTTGGGCTTGTACAATGGGGTCAGATAATGCAAGGTATAACCCACCACTTTATGTGAATATCCTTATGAATATAATTAACATCCTCAAAAATCTTAGATGAGTTTCTGTATGTGATGAAAAAACTCTATTAAAGTTTTTGTATTCCTGCCTCAAGGCTGTATTCCAACAAACATAATATGCAGAAAATAACTTCCATGATGTTCTCAGGAATCATTTAAAATAGTCTCTGGTCAAAATTAAGACTCTTCAGCATCAAATAACTGATGCTTATTCTTAAATAGAAAGTGAATATTGTTCCCTATGGGTCATCTTCAGATGACAAATTCTCCCATTATAAACAGTCTTTCATGATATCTAATATTTGCAGACCCTCTTTTGTAAGACATTTACCCAGTGCTCTATTTTGGAGTAGCTGTACCTCTTAACAGCTTCTCAACAGACCTGTAAGCCCTGGAAGGTTGAACAACCCATGGCTGATGGGCATTGGACACCTTAGCTGTGACTTAAGCAGGATTAGGACTCCTTAGCTCTTCTAACACTTAGTTTCACTTTAACCAAGTGTCAAGGTACACCACTGCTTCCTGAGTCACACAAGTGGATATGATACATAAATGGTTTTTCATTTAACATTAGCCTGTTATATCTATATTTGAAATTAACCAATCCCCTCAGGGTAAACCCAAAGGAAATGTAGCTATTTAATATCCTGTAATCTGAAGTGAGGGAATTTCTGGAGTTTTTATTACTGGTAGATAATTATGTTTCTTCACACAGTTTCATAGTAACTATATCATAAATGGCGCTCCAACCTGACTTTATTTTAATCTTATTTAATTAGAAACTTATACCTCTATAATTGGACAAGCATTCAATTTTCCCCTGGAGATAAATGCCCAAATTTTGGTCAAATTATAAGAAAATTAAACAACACATACATTTCACACAACAAAAATGACAACAAATTATTGTAAAGAGAGTGAAAAAAAGTTATTTTTCTTGAACAAGTTGCACAGGGATAACTATGTACCATGGAATGAGTTGAGTAAATAATCCATTTCCAAGTGTCATATTTTCAAGTACAAGAAGAATAATCTTTAAAAATAGCTTCTCCACAGAAACTTGAAAATGCCTACTTGAAAAGAAATCGGTGTTTCTTCTCAAAAAATATGCAAATAAATGGTGGGTTATATTTAGGTAGTAAATCCAAGGCCCATATTTAGTGAATAAAGAGCATGAACAATAGAAATCTGAGAGAATTATGAAATGTTAATGTATTATTCTTAGTTTTTGCTTCATAGTTTCTGAAACCTCCAATATATAGAGAGTTCAGAAGTAATTTTCTGCTGCTATCCTATTGTTCACTAAATTAATACATTTTGTACAGCATAATAAACATTTATCACTGTTCCTTAAGAACACTGACCTCAAAATATTTAGCAAGTAGTGCGATTCAACTGAAATGTTGATTGGAAATGAGGAAATTAAACTGCCACTGATGAAATACTAAAGCTCATTATCACGAAGTTTCATTTTAAGTGTTCAGAATTAGCTTTATAACTGCATCCGCAATGATAAGCATGAATCTTAAATCCATGCCATTTAGGTTTTACGAGCATTATTAAAACATACTAACCATAATTCAATTAATTCACAGAAAATGCAATGCTATACGACTTTTTGTCTTGGCTCTCGAGAAAAGGTGCTACTTGAAGAATCGCAAACTCTATTCCTGCGGCGCATATTCTATCAATTTATCCTTATTCCTCAACCCACCTTTATGGACCTCCAAAGAGCTCACTCTGTTCAGATAGATAAATGTGCTAAAGAGAACAGACAGCACAGTAGTTTACACCCACACCTTCGCATCACCAGGACAATACTGACCTCTAGTGTTCTGCAAGGTGGCAAAACTAGCTGGGCAACGTACCTAACTTCTCTGGCAACCACTTAGCTAGACCTTTTTCTAAAGCAACATGGAAATAATTTTACAGCAAGAGGAAGAGGACGAAAAAGACGGTGGCAAAGAAAAGGAGGCAAGAAGGATGAGGTGAAAAGCAAATCAGATTCTAATTCGCTCCTACCTATTCCCTGAATTAATTTCCAAACTAATTTACTCTCTTGCAGCCCTCTTTTAGAATACAAACTTTAATAACATCTTTACAAAGCATTACAAGCAATTATAGAGTGTGGCCCTCCAAAACTTCTGGTCACAGGAACATCAGCTCTGCTGTGGAGTTTTTCAGGGCATGACATACATCTAACTGTCTTCCTTAGAGGTTCAGTGTTGCGAAGATACTGTCCAGGCTTCTGTGGACCACAGGGGCTGGGCGGTGAGAGAGAAGGAAGCTAAGCAGTAAGTAGTGGTCTTTCTACCTTTCTCTAAGTGATAGTGCATTTTACAAATAAGGCAATACTGTTCCAACATGCACAACATTTTCGAGGTTCATGGCGGAGACAGAGGATACAGGAGCAAGCCCAGAAACTGGAAAGACCCTGATAACCCATCTTTGGAAATAACACAGATGGCTTAATAGCATTCTTCCTCATTTGAGAGTTCCCAGAGCTGGGGGGAAAATACTTCCCTTCCTCTGTCTAGAGGAGCAGCTGAGCAATTGAGCCTGAACCTCTGAGAGCTCTAGCGATTTATTCAAGTTTGAAGAACTGGGCTCCTGAAATACACAGCGCAGGTGGCAGATCCCCGGGTGTCCAGCCCGCCTGCCTGCTCAATGAAACGTCTGCCCCGCACTTGCCGTGGGTAGTGTCGGGAGGACCGGGTGTACACCGACTGCACACTCATTCTGTGTTCTTTGGCACAAAAGATTTGCGGGCAGGGTGGGGTGTGAGGCAAAGCTCTTCCTCCTGGAACAGGGACAGCCATTGACTTTGTGGGTGACCCCATGGGCCCTAACTCTGAGGCCAAAAGTCCCAGTCCTGTCAAGCCTGTGCCTGCCGGTTGTTGCAAGACACCCCAGCTGAAGCCCTTGCCTAAGGCGGTGCAGAGAGCGAGGTCGGGGTGCGGAGGCTGCGCGTTCTGCACACCCGAGGCGGCCGCATTCTAAGCCAGCCTCGGTCACCGAGCTCGGCGGCCGGGAGCCCCAGAAGCAGCTCCCCGAACGCGGGATTGAACAGGGGCCTTCTCTGCAGAAGCCGGGCCGGCTGGGACCAGGCAGCGCCAAGCGGGAGCGAGGGCACTGGGGAACTTTGAGATTCTGAGGGAAGGACAGCAAACCTAGCAGGCCTGACTCAGGCAAGCTCTGTTAACTTTTGGGCTGCACTGGCGAGGAGACCGCGCCGATCTGCATCCCCCCCGCCCCGCTCCCCTCTGCCTCGGCCCCGCGCAGACACGAGCGAGTCCACCTGAGTAGCTGACCGCCTCTCAGAACGCCGCCGCTTCCCCCTCACCACCCACCCGCGTCCCCGCCGCTCCCGGTACTCACAGGTCGTGGCCGTTAATCCCAAATGCCAGAAGCCGGAGAACAGCAAAGTCCACACGCCGGGCAGCCCGGGTAGAGAATCCATTTCCCCGAAAGAGCGGTCCCTGCCCGGCGAATCCCAGATGCGCTCAGCTCGGCCGCGGCTCGCCGTCCGTGCGTCCGCCCGTGCGTCCGTCCGTCGGTCCGTCCGTCGCCTCCGGGGCGCGCACCGCCGGCCCCTCCCACCCTGCGGAGCGCCCAGCCAGCCTCACTCCATCCCGCGCCCGCCGCTGCCGGGTCTCTGGCGCTGCTGCTCCCCGCCGAGCCGCGTCCCCGCTCCTGCCTCCTTGGCGGCGCCGATGCAAACGCAGTGGCCGCGACCGGCGCCCAGCCCGAGCCCCGGCAGAGCCACCTGGCCGCGCGCGCGAGCCGGACCCGCACCCGGCGGGCGGCGCCGCTTATAGGCGAGCGGGGCGCGCGGCACCGCCCCCGGCCACCCGCCCCGCGCGCGCCTATAAAAGGGCCGGGGCGGGTCCAAGCCCGGTTCGGGCCGCCGGGCCGCGCCGCTGCCGTGCGCTCGGGCTCGGCACCAGCTCCAGCTCCTGCTCGGCTGCGGCTCGGTCCCGCGCGCCCCTCTCCCCGGCCCCATTTGGCCCCGCGTCCCCGCCTGCCCCATCCTGCCCTCTCCCCTCCGGACCCGAGCGACCAGATGGAGCCCGGGGTCTCCGAGAGCGCGGCGGGAGCCGGAGCGCGCAGGGCTTTCGGAACAGGGCTCTGGGTCCCGGGAAGGCGCCGCCGCCTCTCCCCGCCCCGGGGAGGAGGGACCAGGGAGCCGCCCGGGGCGAGGTGCTGTCCCCAGCCGGCGTCCCCGGCGGGGAAGCTGATGGAGAGACAGGACCAGAATGTGCGATCGGCAGCTCAGCCTCGCGTCCGCCCCCGCCGGTCCGACCCGCACCCCGCGCCTCGCCGTCCGCGCGGCCTGGCGTCCGCGTCTCCTCCGCGCTGCTCGCGGTGCCTGGGGCAGGTACTGCGGGGCCCGGCGCGCGGGCTTCGAGCCTGGGCGGTGAGGAGCCGGGGTTGGTGGGGCCGAGTCCAGGCGGAGCCCTGGCTGGGCGCTTGGTATTAGGAAGTGGAGGGATCTTTTGGAGGGCTTTACCTTTAAAAAGAGGGACAGGTGGCTTTGATTTGTTTCTAGACTGTGCCTTTTTTGAAATCCTGGTGCCTTCGACATCTAGTACGTATCTGAGAGCACTCTTATTTTACCACAAATTAACTTACTATGTTTGTTATTGGAATGTATCAGAGAGCTGTCAATCTTAACAAAATGAGGGGCCTTAATGACTTCTGCGTGAAGCTTACAATTGAGTCTGGGTTAAAGATTGAAAGAAGGTCCCCGCATCCCGGCAAGTAGATGTTTCCCACGCCCCCCTGTCCTCGCCTCCCCTGGCGTTAACAGTTATGCAGATTAGTTTACTGGATAGATTCCAGACCAGCACCTGGCTGCACAAGTCCTGCAGATTGAGCTGATCTGGGGAGATTCTGTGGAAATCCTGAGGTTAACGCTGTGGTTTTGGTTAGAGCTGGTCTCACATCGTTGAAAGGTTAAGACAGTTCCGTGAAAGATGGGTCAGTGACCCATTATTTAGAGAAGGAAATTTGAAGGCTCTATTACTTGTAAGTAAATATCCTGTTCTCTGTGAGCTTCTAGCTGAAAAGAATTCTATGAAGTCAGGAGATTCTTAGCAACAGAAGCTTTAGTGTCAGGGGAAAGGACACACCCAGAGATGATGAGTCTCAAAAATTAAAGCCCAGGGGACCCAAGGAGTCCCCAGGTTGCAGGAGACTGCATAGAGGGGCAGAGGACTGGCTCTCAGGTTCAGTTCTTTGAGCTTGCTTTGCCTATCCAAGATTGAGAGACTCTGGTTGGACCAGTTGACACATTTCAGAAAGCCTTAAGAAAATATAAAGAACATTTATTCTGCTTTGTGCTCCAAGCGTGTGTAACGTTTAGTTATTTTACAAGAATTAAATTGTTACCTTTTTTATTTAAGTCTCTGTTGAGTTCTTGTCTTATGGCACTTACCTCCCGTTATATACACAAGTAAACTGCCCATTTAGCATATGTCATTCTGATACATTGTGTTTTTATGCTTTTATTACATGTATTCGTGAGCTTTCCTGTTACTGAGACCCAAAACCCAGCACTCTCAATTTAAAGAATAGAAGGGGTTAATTGCTGAAGGGTTCAGTCTGTGGTGGTTGGGCTCCTGGATGGACAAATGAGGGAACCACGTAGGGGAGCAAAGTCGCTCAGTTCATGTTGGCAGGGAGCAGGGCAGGGGACAGTGCCCAGGAGGAACAGGGGAGGCCCTGGTAACAGTAGCAAGGCCCCGCCTCTACGGTCCGGCAGACTGGAAGAGGTGAGGGTTCATCTGCCAGGTGCTTCTTAATCCAGCAAAGTTGACTCATCAGGATTAAAGGTCACAGGACGTAGATTTACATCCTTAACAATATATAGTATTGCATTGTCTTTAGGCAATGCAGAAATAGTATTAGACAGTTCATGTTGTACTTTGCAATGCATGTAATGACAGAGTACAGAAATGTATGTGCTTAGATGCATAAATTCCTAGTTCTTTTATCTTAACTGCTGTATTGTATTTCATTATGAATATATCATAATTTATTAATTATTCTATTTATTATCTAGAGTTTATTTCCGGGATTTTTCTCTTCCCCAGAATAAATATAATTTTGCTCTTACTTTACCTCACATTTCAGAGTAGGGTTTCTGAATTGTAGAAAATATTTACTTCAGTTTTAGGAGATATTGCAGTTATTCCGTGAAAAAAGTAGAGCACCACTTCTTATCCTTCATTCTTCACCCAGCAGCTTGAGAGAATTCCCAGATGTGCACCTGTTTACCATTATGTCTTTTTATAAATAGGAAATTGTTAGCCAGACAACACAGGTCCCTAGTAACTGAGTTTAAAGATCCTGCAAATCATCACACTCCTATACCTGTCAAAAAAAAAAAAAGAACAGTTAATAAAGTATTTCAAAATACAGAAGTTGATGACCTCATTTTCTGGCAGAGTGACTTAATCATCTATGCTGGTACAATGTGCTTAGAATATTCATTAAAAAACACTCGGAAGTTGGTTACCAAAAGCTACCAACTGGGAATGATCTCCAAATTAGTAAATATTAGAACACTCTTTTTAGATGTTTTGGATAGACCCAATGTACAGAAAATAAGTTGCACTTAATTTAAAATCCTATTTACAGTTGTCACTTTTTTCTCCATCAGATACACCTGTTCTCAGAGCAACTTTGAGCCTTAAACAGCAGACATTTGTCTAAGATCTGTTAACGTTTCTATAAGAATACAGCAGCTGTGAATGAAGCAAGGGCTAAACAGCTGCTCCTCACAGTCAATAATGTAAACAAGCACATCTTCTGCGGGCATTTTGGCTGCAAGTTGTTTTTTTTTTTTTTTGTTTTGTTTTTTTTATCAGCAGCAGAATAATAATGACTATTAAACTTGTCTTCAGCCAGATTTATATTTATGGATTCTTCTCTATGGCTTTTAGTCTGATAAATTCAACTGCCACAAATTCCCTTTCTCTTCATGTTGCTAAGAAAAAAGTATTTCTTATTTGCAGAGCATCTTGTTTTGAAGAGGTTTTCTGCTAGTTACAATTGGTTGAATACTATTAGGAAATGGGGGGAAATGTATCAGTGAAATCCTAGAAGGCTATATTTTTAAATAAAAAATCTGGGCATCGGTGCAAGTCAAACTTTTATCTGAAATCTGAAAAAAAATACTAAGATTGTATATCATTGGTTTTTTGACTTTCTGTTGAGCACTTCCACTTTTTTGCCCTTAATGCAGGAAAAAAAAAAAAAGAAAAGAAACAGTCATCAAATGAAATCATACCCTTCAAATATTCAACAAATAGGTCACCTCATTGATTTTGTAATCCTCTTGTGAGGCATATGGAAAGTATGCTTAGCCATCTCTATTTTATAGATGTAATACCAAGGGGAGACATGTACTGAAATGGTAAATATCGCACAGAATTAATGTCTTCAGCCCACAGGGTATTGGAAATGACATCTTCCCGCTCTGTTGCCTTCTTTTGATACAGTGTGTAGGTAAGGGTCACTGTAACATGGGTATTGGGATGGATGGAGGAAAGACCCACATGGTCACAGCTGGCTTCGATATTTGCAATATCAGTACTTGTGAATCATTTTGGTCTCATACATCATGGTTTGATTTATTTATTGAAGGATGACTTCTGTTGCCCTGTATCTTTGAAAAAGTTGGTTCCCCCAAAATTTTAATACAAGAAGTTAATTATTTTTCTCTTACATGCTTTTGTTCATATTTTCATTTTCTTTTCACATTTTTTTTTGTTTTTCTCTCTATAGTGTGCTCAGTAATGTGTCACAAGGTAGAAAAACCAGAAATAAGCATTTCTGCTCTCCAAAGCATTTAGGGAAGATGTAAACACGTGAAAAAATCCATATAAGAGTAAAAATTAGTAGGTGGTTTTGGGCCAGATTCCCCAGACTCTTAAGTAGTGTAAAGATTTCAGGTTGAGAAAGGTTACTTCCCTTGGGAAGGCAGATGGCATAATGAGTCATGCCCTGAGGCAAGAAGCTTGTTATTCAGGTCAGGTCAACTCAGGTGTATTTGCCATAACAGGAAAGTCAAATCTTCCATGAGGAAGACAGATTTCTACTTTGCAGAAGGATGGGCATTCCTATTAACGTCTATGGACTTCAGCCACATGTTGAGAAATATTGGCTCCACAACTGCCTTCTTTTAATTCTAAGTCAAATTCAATTTTCTCATCACATCACTCACCTTTGACATCAAAAATAGCCATCTACTCCATGCCAGTGAAAGGACCATTTATTCCATGCCTTGCCTGGCATGCAGGCCCATCAGCTGGCAGGTGTGCCATGCTGTTTACACACTGCTCTTTCGCTGCTCCTTTACACTGGTGCATGTTCGTGTCTAAAGTCAGCTGAAAGCTTGCTATAAGGTCTCTGTTGATTACTGTGCAATGCTTCTGCTCATGTTTACCCAGTTCTCAGGTAAAGTTTCTTGATGAGTGTTCAAGTTTGAGTCTTTAGCGTACATAGGAATTTTGTAAGAAGTGTTAATGTCTCAGTAATGAATCACAGGCAAAGGCCTTGTCAGGGCTTTCAGAAGTTCCATCTGACCCCATTCTCCACCTTGTGCTGGTTGCAGAGGCTGACATGAGGGCAGTTGTGCTTATTAATATGCCCTGGAAATCAGCATATCCATTGCATGAAAAATCAATAGAAATGAAATTTTTATAACATTTTGATAGTTCATTCTCCTGATCTATATTTGTCAAATATCTAGTTGTATTTTTAGTGGGAGTTCACATTCTAAAATATCTGTATAAATACATACAAACCCAACCATGTCACATCCAAAACAGACATCAAGAAGAAATCTATTCATTACTTCTGTCTCTTTCTAAAAGAGTTTCTGCTTATAATCATGAAGAAGGCATTTGTGATATATTTTATGTTGCAGACAAACCAGTTTGAAGTAGTGAAACGAAAAGTATTGTGAATATAAAATTAGAAATTCTGAGCATGAGCCTTGACACTGAAGGTTAGTAATGTAACATCCTTAGTGGAAAACTTGCCTCTCTGAGATCCAGTTTCTACACCTACAGCTTGTGAGCTCTGAGAAATCTTGTATTGGTATCTGTGCATATTTAATAGACTCATACATATATGTAGCAATACTTTTGCTTTGCAAACCTACTCATAAATGTTATATACAACCTCAAAAAGATAAATGTTATGCATTAGCTCAGAGAAGATCCATAATCACTGGATTTCTCATATATTTTTCTTCCCAATTCATCTCTGGAGTAAAAATACATGCAAACATCAAAAAATCTCATTTATCTTAAGGGAAATAATTCATTACTCCAAGAATCACAGTAATTCAGTCAACCAGCATTAACTTACTGAGAAACACTTACATGCCTAGACTTGTGCCACTTGCTTTTGGTTAAATGCCACAAATGACCTGGGTCTGTGTTCAAGAATCTTAAACTTTCCCCAATTTCTAGGTGGGAAGATTGCATAAATACTATCAATGAGTGCTTACAGAAGAGGAACAACCTCACCTTATTTTTTCCAGTATATTAATGTAGCAGATACTGTTTTCCTGATCAACATCAATTTCCAGCCACTTTGACTGTAAAAGCAGACTGGAGAAGAATCCAGGACAGTAGTGTATCTATTGCATTCCCTGGACAGTTACTTTCTGGTGCTTGATGAGAGACCCAGTTCTGATCAATAAGACTCATAGGGAAGGAGAAATTCTCATGTCATCAAAAGCTCACTATTCCTGCAGTTTTCGCCATAGCATGGAAAGTATCTCTTAAATGCACAAGGGTGTGGCCTGTTACAGCTTATATCTAGATGTCCCCCCAAAGCCTCATCCAGTCATAGATGGAGTTTTGTTTTGTCTTGTTTTGTTTTGTTTTGTTTTCTTGAGGGATGGCTGGACCCAGAGTGTGTGATGCTGGAAGCAATTCAAGGCACAATGCTGGGATCAAGGGCACTAGGATTATGGGTGTGAGTGCTGCCTACCTAGGTAGGTAGCCTAGGTAGGAAGAAAGGGGCAGAAAGATGCTTCTGTGCCTTTCTTGCTGTCTTCTGCTTGCCATGAATGGTTCCTTCTCTGCGATCCCCCTCTGCCCAAGTCACTTTGCCTTGGTATCAGCTGATTATGTATGGGCTGAAACATGTACAAACTCTAAGCTAAATAAATGTTTCCCCTTTTAACGCTGGACACTAGCTATCTTATCTCAGCAACAAGAGACAAGTAACTAAGACCTGGTCAAATAACTCATGTAAGTAAGACCAGGAGGAAATTAATCTAGGATGATGAAAAGGCACAAGACAAAAGGGTCATTTTCTTGAGTTCTAACCGGAACATTGACAACAACCATGTGTGTTGTTTAAGCCACTGCTGTTCAGGTGCTCTAGAGGGAAACCCAGCGATACTCAGTAAATATCAGTCTACAGCAGACATTTTGACTTCACTTTCTCTTCTAGAATTCTAAAGTCAGTGATTTCAACATCTGGCAGATGAGGACACTGAGCCTTGTACAGTATAAGTAACACTTAGCTAAGAGCAAAGTAATCAAGAAGAAGATTCTGACTTTGTATTCCTGACTTCAGAATCCTGTCCTCTTCTCCCATTGTTTAGTGCCTCTCGTACTCAGAAATGAAGCAAATTACTCAGATACATCTGTGTTTTAATTTCTTCATATGAGCACAAATATTTCTGAGAATTTGATTCTGAATATGTGTGTGCATGTGTGTGTGTGTATCTGTGTGTCCATGCATGTGTGAGTGCACATGTGTTTCACACCTGGGATCAAGTCCAGGGCCTTTGCACTGAGCTGTCTCCTCAGCACTGTGTCTGTTCCCCCTTCTGTGTTTATTTTGAGACATGCACTACATAAGCCCACACTGGGCTTGAATGTGGGACCATCTTGCCTTTATCGGGTTTGTGTTTAATTTTTTCATTTGGGCTCAACTGTAACTGACAATTTGACTTTTATATAAAAGAAAATCTCCAGGATTACTGAAACCCTTCTGTCTCCAGGGAATAGCTGTCTCCTCACCCACTGTGCTTTTGCCAAGTTTGCTGAAATTAATGAAGAACAGCAGGTACCTTCTCCATCCCTAGCGAATACCTGATCTTTAAGTAAGTCAGGCCAACATCTGAGAAGATCAGTGCCAGGCTTGACTGTGCAAATGCTTCTACAAATTTATAACATTTTCCAACGGTGTATTTAGTCAGGAAATAAACATTATGAAGGAGAAAGATCTGATTTCAAAGGATTATTTTACCATGTAACCTAATCCCTAGCATTTATGTCCTTTTATCCCTTTTTCATTTAAATCAACATAGAATAAGAAAAATATCTACAATATGCTTTTATTGACATTTTTAATAAGATGCAATTAATGTTAGCTTAGAGCCAGCAGGGGGTGTGCTAACTAGTAGGAGGATAAAAGCTCAGAACAGATTTCAAGCTGAGATGTGGGACATTTCAGAGGTTGTCGAATTATTGTTCCTTTGGGCAAAAGGATGGAAGGGATGCGGGACAGAATGTCAAAACAAAACAAACAAACAAACAAAAAACCTCTATTGAGAACCTTTTAAAACTATGCTTCTATCTCTGGCATTATGACTATTAAAAAAATCACACAAGACCTAAAATAAACATCTGTAGCCCTCAAATATATTGGATAACATTAATCTTGTTCACTATTAAAATGAACATACCACCTGCCTCATATAATGAAAAACTGAATTTTTTAGAAACAATTTGAAGCTGTACAATTTAGTAAATATATTCCCAAGGTTAATGATACAGCATTACAGCATTCTTTTTTTTTTTTTTTTTATCGGTACCTGGGATCAAACTCATGACCACATGCTTGCAAGGCAGGTGCTTATGCCTCTTAGCTAAATTCCCAGCCCCAATGATACAGCATTCTGACCCATATAGTTTTAGCTGGATAGTATATTTAAAGTTCTGTTTTTTTCCTGAGCAATTTTAATCACTTTTCACCAAGCGTTTTCTGTGTGGTAGCTCTAGAAAGGCACTGTAGCTATCAGATTAATTAGGCATAATCTCCATTTTTGAGGAGGTAATAACATACTGTTGAAGACAGGTGCCTTCAAACAGCAAGGGAAACTTGCCACAGTATATGGCCATCACACTACATCTTTGGGTTCCACGTCTGTGGATGCAACCAAGTTTGGATCAAAAATATTTGGGAGAAATGCATCCATACTGTACATGTATGGACTTTTTGCCTTATTATTTCCTAAGCAAGATAGTGTGATGCCTTTGTATTGCATTACGTACTAATCTAGACATGGTATTAAATGTGGGAGGAAGTTCATGGATATTTGCAAATACTGCAACATTTAATGCTAGGAAATAAAACCTCAATGGATTTAGGTATCCACCAGGAGGTCTTAGAACAAATTCCTATCAGACACTGCAGGATAGCTGCACCTGAGAAATGTTTCATTCAAAATTGTAACTATTGAGAAGTTCACAGGAATAGTGAGATGAAATCTTGTGAGTTGACTGTATCTTGATGCAACTCAAGATTAGTGATCTGACTAGAAATTTCATGATATGTCCCTAGATGCAAGGAGTTCAGAGGTAGGCAGCATCGCTCTCAGCCTTCACACAATTTAAGAAGATTGGCATCAAGCAAGAAAAGACCAACAAGCAAGAAAAGAAAAGAAAACCTCAGCTGTTTCCTTTGGTGTAAAATACAAATTATGTATATTTTTATTTTGAAAATTTATTTGTTAAGTTTTTGTCTCCCGAGCTTTTATGTTTAGCATTGAAATAAAAGTTTATCACACATATATTTATGTATTGAAATATTACATAGTATGATACAAAATGTGTAGAATTCTATGTGTCAATATATATCCCACAATATATTCATGTATTGAAACATTACACAATACCCTAAAATATGTAGAATTTCATGTGTGAATATCATTTTGACATAAATTGATTTACCATTTTGATTTTATAATTAATGTAATGAGAATTAGCTAATTTGATCAAGGACCCTATGTTATTAATCAAGATGGGAGTTATTGCAAGATGGAAGTATATAGTAAGCTGTGTATTTGAAACTACAGAAGGTCAACGACATAGAACTAAGAGGTTTATTCTGGGAAATCAGTGCATGTATTCAATATGTTTTGGTCATTTTCAATCCTACTGCACTCTTCTCCCTTTTCCTCGCTCCCTTCTTTTCTTCTCAGACACCAAAAACTACCTTCTAGTTTCCTTTCATGTCTCCTGTAATTGACTAAAGAATTAATCAAACTTTATTTTAGAATTCTCACATAAGACACTTATTTAACTTTTAGGCATCTGACTATTTTGCTTCACATGATGGTCTCTAGTTCCAATTCACATGAATTCATTCTTTTTTATTTCTCGGTATTATTCCATTGTATATATATGTGGCACATTATGTTTATCCAGTCATCTGTTAACAGGTATTCAGCCTCTTTTCTCTGCTTAGCTGTTGTGAATTACACTGCTATAAACAGGGTAAGGCATGTATTCCTATACTGTGCTATCTTTAATTTTAGATCAAATATTATTTCTGTTTTGAGCTATCTCCATGCTTTGGTATACAGCATGAGAAAAAACAAGCCAAAACAAAACAACAAACAGCACAACTTTGATATACAGATCAAAACTGGCCTGCTGGTTTTTTGTATCACACACAAGCTATGGATTGTATGTACTTATTTATTTGCTTACTTTTTGTACTGCTTGGATGTGCATCTAAGGCCCCTAATAGGGTAAGCAAGCTCTCTACCAATAAGGTATATTTTAGCCCATTTTTTTACATCTTATAATGGCAAAAAAATTAGCAAAAATAATGTGTTACGTCTTGCAAAATAAAACAACTACAGGAAAATAAAGTTCCAGTGCCCATGAGTAAACTATTTTGTTTTGATTTGTTTGAACACAGTCATTCTAATTTGTTTGTGTTACCTCTCATTGCTTTGGCGCTACAGCTGGTGGTAAAGGGTTCTAGAGGTAGAGAGTAGCTCAGTGATGAGTATTTTCCAAGCTTGTGTGAAACCATGACACCACAAAATAAGTAAATAAATGTGTTAATACTAAAGTATTTACTAACGGATTATGTATTTAAAAAGTTTGTTTACCCTGGTAAACTCTGAGAAATACAATAATAGACAAAAGACAAGCTACAGAAAGACCATACAATAAAGAGCAAGATATGATTCATTTATTTGTCAGAATTTTGTACCAAGATTTTTTCATGCATCACATACCCTGCGATAATTACAATAACAAAATACCCTCTGAACTTTGGAAGATAAATACAGTTTATGAATTGGGTAATGCCATTTAGAATGTGTTGAAACCATATCTTCTGAATAAAGTGCTTTTAGATATTTAAATTATTGCCTGCTTTACTTCCTTTAAAAACATAGGATATCATAGACTAATTCTCATTTTCCTGATGAGAAGAAATAAAGAGCCTTTATTATCCTCCAAAAACAGACAATAAACAAGCACATAAACACAAAGCAAAACCTGTGACTCAGCATTATGGCATGTCTTCAGGGTTGTACACATCTTAACATTTATTATGACATACTTGCAACTTACAGAAAGCATGCAAGAATAATATGAAAAAATTGTAATGTGGTGTAGATCTAAAATGGTTCCCTAGGGCTGGGGGGGGTGTTTAGCTCAGCGATGTAAGCACCTGCCTGGCAACCACAAGGTCATGAGTTCGATTCCAAATATCAGTATAAATAAATAATAAAATAAAATGATTCTTTAACTCTCATATGTTTGGAAGGTAATGAGACTATGGGATGCTGTACTTACCAGTGCTGCCCATGGAATCTGATGGGAAAAGGCAATTCTTGAGACCCTGATCCAAGAAAGATACATCTGCCCACCCTGTTCCTCTTTTTTCTCTCTGCTTCTAGGTAGCCAGAGACAAAACAGCTTTCTGGCCAGGAGCCAGCCAACTATGGACTGAAGCCTCTACAAACTGAGAGCCAGAATAAACCTCTCCTCCTTCAATGAATCTTTCCTTTCTGAGTCTGTTATTGTGTCTTAGCAACAAGAAAGTGACTAAGACCCTCCCATTTGTGTTTTTCCTGCTTTTTTAAAAAACTGCCCCATTTGCTTAGTAATTAATTCTCTTTCTCCTTCTCTTCCTGGCCCCACCCCCCTCTTTCTATGTCCATAAACTCCTATGATTTATCTAGTTCTGTGACTCACTCCACACCTGGCTGAGCACAAGGGATGCCAGAATGCAGGCAGGCTGAGAAGGAGAGCAACCAGGAAGGCTCCTGAATAGTGGTGATTAAATGTTTTGTCCCTGCGAGACAATTGGTTATAATTGCTTTGCATGGTGAAGGAAACAGCTTCCAAGGCACCAGGAATCCACACCTGGAGGAAGACTTGACCCCGTCTCAAGGCAAGGGAACTTTCCTAGGGTAAGTGACTCATGCGGGAGCTGACAGATACGGGGGAGGGTGGTGTTGTTCTACCTTTAATAAGAGTCTCTGGAAGGAGACACCCAGAAGTGCAAGTGGCCTCCAAATGGACAGGCCATTTAGCTGAGAATCAGACCATAACACAGCTGTGAAAAATGTGATATGTGTATTTAATTTAGAGGAGAGCAAAATGTATTGGAAGGCTATTTGTTTATTTGCTTGTCTTATTGTTCTTTGGATAAGGATAGCTAGATGTTTTGTCATATATATATATGACAAAAGAAGATATATATATCTTCTTTTTTGAAATCTCAGGCCATCTCTTAGATGAACTAATCCTCATAGATGCATAAACAGTTAAAACGGGGTAATACATTACTACTCTAGTCAACATATTTTCACATTAGTTATTTCTAATACTTCACTCAAAAATTAACACTTTGTGGTTTGGAGATTTGGTTTTCAGAATACCATGCATCTGTTAAGTTTTCACCTCACTGTAGGCAGAGGATGTAGATGACAAATCATTTCAATTATTTCATCTGTGGGTGGCACCAAATTACACACGGTTTTCCAACTCAGAGATAAGCAAAGTGAAGTGCAGGGCTCAGTGTCTGAAGTGCTTGTTTAGAGTATGCTGTTATTTCCGTCTGGCATCTGTACACACCACCTTTGGCTTCCCACTCCTGTTGCTTGGGGCTGTTGATCATTCTTCACTCAGTGACTCTTCATAGGTGCAGCAAGATCCTGGTCATTGTCAAAGAATCACATAATACACTTTTCCTACAGGTTTGACAACTTCAACTTGTTTCTTAAAGACAACGACTTATCGTCTTAAAAAAAAAAAAAAGCACATTTCAGAGACTATATTAATCACAATTCCTCGTCCTCCCAGGGAATTTGGTTTCAATACACACAAATAAGACCTGTGTTGAAATTTATTTGTAAGGGAAGAAACAAATGGGAAAGAATGTATTCAAATGTGTAGAGCCAGAGAGAGAGAGAGGTATCACTCTAAATGTTGAAAGGATTTGAGATTGAGGAAGACCAGAACTATTGGTACAGAAGTTTGCTACTAAACGTACTAGATAAGTATTTCCCAAGGAAATTTCATTTCCTGAACTTGCTGATTCTATCTCCATCTCCCAAGATAACACCCTTTCTTTGGCATGATGTGATTTCTAGATTAAGAAAGAGTCACGAAAGAATAGCTTCCATCAAGAAATCAATAGATAGAAAATGTTGGTGAGGCTGCGGGGAAAAAGGAACACTGCTCCACTGTGAGTGGGAGTGTGGACTTGTGCAGCCACTATGGAAATCACTATGGAGATTTCTCAGAAGACTAAGATTGGAAGTTCCATTCAACCCAGCTATTCCCCTCCTGGGTATTTTCCCAGAAAGACTGAAAAGGTCACCTCACTGTGATATACAAGCACCCATGTTCATAGTATTGTAAACCCTAATATCGAGTTCGGTCACCCAAGTATTGTAGTCCTCTTTCTAGTTTTCCTCACAATCCAAAAAGTTATATTTATAATCCCACTGAGATGTCATTGGAATCCCAGCAAGTTAATTTCAATCTACCACCACCAATGCAACCCACAGCGAGAGTAAAGACACCAAGACACATTCCAAGTTAAGGGCAGCCAAGGGGCCCTAAGTCCAGTCCTCCTGAGGACATGTGGACAAAGGCCCTGATCCTAGGCCTCTCCCAGAATTTATTATCTTGTGAAGAAGAAGGGTGGCTCAGGGCTGAGTGACAGTGAGGATGTCGGGAATTATGTGAGTAACTTGAGCTGGCTGGCCAGGTACGAGATTGGCATCTCTGTAAATTTGCAAAGATAAAGATATGTGAAAGGATCAATTTACATAGTCCAATTTAGGTAACAATGGAAATGTTTTGGGGGGCTATGCTTCAGTTCTGATATGCAAACTCTTGTGCCCTGGGGAGTCATAGCCTCTTTATCTTGAGGCTTGTACCCAGTTGACATTCCCGGAGCAATTTGCTCTACATCTTGTGTGCTCAATCCTGTACTTAATCTGTATTGTATGGAGAACACTACATGAGGAAACAGGACTGTTTGGTGGAAATTGTATGTTAGCATCTCAGCTAGCCTTATTTGCAATGCTTAGAGCCAACTGAAGAGAGAAGGAAATATCCTAGCGGCTTTTTGCATATCAGTATAAGGAAATGAGTCTCCAAATAATCAAAGTCACAGTGATAGTTTTGGATTCAAAGGGAATCACTGGAGTTGTCTCCCACACATAGCAGCACAATTTGTAACAGCTAAATCTTGGAAACAACCAAAAATGCTCATCAACCGCAGAGTGGATGAAAAAGAGGTGGTATTTTTATACAATGGAATATTACTCAGCTATAAAAAAGTTGATCTGGAGGCCTTCATAGGTAAATGGAGGCAACTTGAGAATATCCTCATAAGTGAAATAAGAATCATATTTATGAATATCACATTGTGTCTCTAGTGTAAAAAGTAATAAGAACTGTAGGAGTAATGAAACCAAAAATGTATAATTGCTATTGTAAAAAAGAGGAAAAGAAAGTACTCTAAAGGATATAACTGCATGTATGTTTAAGTGTGCAAGATAGATAACCATGTTACTAAGTTTCTGTTGGATCACTGAACGGAACTGTTTGCAGTCTCACTGTTGGAATGTCCACTATGTATGCTTTAATTTTGTAACTTGAACAACTATTTCTAAGATAACAGTATGGCATTTATCAACTAGTGATTTCTTACTGTTTATTTTTTTGAAATTCTGTATTATTTCTACTTTTTTTTCTGTTTTGCTTTTTTTTTCCTCTTTAAGTAAAATTTAAAAAAAGAGTCAACTCATCCTTCCAAACATGAAGAACTTTTGTCCAAAGTAATACTGAGTATAGAAAACCTTAGTTGGTTTCTTAAGAATGTATTTGATACACTCTTGAAAGTCTACATACGATAGCATTTCTATCGTATTCTTGTTTTTTAAGAAAATATGATTAATGAATTTCAAAATCTGTATCTCGGTTATAGCAGTTATTAATTGGAAATAATGAGAACTGGACTCATTGTGGGTCTATGTATCACCAGTGTGCACTTTCAGATTTATGAGTTTGGATATAATTCAGATGGATTTTGGGGGAAGGATGTAGGTAAATAAAGCTTACATCCAACTTAATATTGATCAAAGTTTTCATATGGGTTTCTCAGTTCACATTTTTGAACCATTTACATAACTCTGTAGCAACTATAAAACAGAGAAGACTAGAGAAAATGAGTTACAGGCAATAAAAAAAGATTATAACATCACTTCTTAGTGTGTTTTAAGAAAAAAGAAAATAAACTTGGTTTAATGTAAGAAAAATATGTTTCTCTGCTTGAACTGATTCAGCAATGCAGGTTAGTTGGCTACTGTGATGAAGAGGTATATTCAGGGCATGCAATTATATCTTCTTCAGTCCACGTGGGTTAATTTTTTACAACACTAGGTCATGGGGGATTGGTAAAGGCATTATACTTCTTTTCTCTTTCAGCAATATCCCTAGATATATTCGATGCTCATAATGTCTTACAGAGTTCTGAGGACTCTTGATGATGTAGTTAGAAAGGTTTTCTGTGGTTAGCCTGCATACAGAAAGCCTCTTACAAAGGCAACACAGTTTCACTGAGTGTCAGAGAAATGAGACATTCTCACCTGTTTTTAAGGTGTTCCTACATGCGGTCAGGTAGGTGCCAAAGCCACTAAATATGTACTAAATGAAGAATGAACTAGTAAAGTTAGATCAGGAAGAAATGGGTTCTGCTCCTGAAACTCAGTAGGAATAAGGCTCAGTGAATCTGCAGCTGATGAAAAAGAACCCATGTATCCTAGAAAGAAAGCAGGGAATTGCAGTGGTAAAAGATCAGTTTGTGAGTCTGTGTTCCCTGTGCTGGAAAACACTGGGCCCTTGCAATAAACTGGAATGCATGTTGGTACGTAAGATCCGTACAGACATAATAAAAATACATGGTGAAAGTACCAATGTTGTATATAATACAGGTTGATCAAAAAGGAGTATAAGTGAAGTACACAAAATTTTAATAGGGTCATTTTCATATTTAGACTTTAAAAGACTGTACTACTACTATTATAGATAGTGGATTTGACAACTTATAATTGTTTGCAATCACATTTTGGTTTCCTCCCTTTTAAATGTGCTTGGCATCATTTTATCATTGTTTGAACCCAGAAAGAAGTAGAATACCATGTTTGACTTGTTTAGGGAGTGATTTGGAAGACAAATTTCTCCAACTTGTTTAGGGAGTGATTTGGAAGACAAGTGTCTCCAACTTCTTCAGTTCTTAAGGCAAAAGCAGTTCAGTTGGCCACATACGGATGATTTTTGCAAATAATTCACTTCTTTGAAGGTATGGTAAACTATAAAAATGACATATAGATCTCTACACTTCATTTACAAGTACATGAGACATTCTTCTGACTGGATATAACTTGAGACAAATTCTTTCACATAAGTAGTACTGAGAAAATACTTGTCTCTACCTACAAGCATCAACACCCTTACAGAACTCAAAATAAGTCTGATATACAAATGTTAAAGGATATATTGAGCAACACCATATCCATAGAAATATTTCCTTCCAAGCTCATTACAGGGCTTAATGGATTGAGCATGGGTTTGTGAATAAGTTAGCAACATCTAAAGTTTGCTCCAGACTGTAACATCTTCAAAGAATAAATTCTTGCATTAAAAAAATTATAGGCATTCTCTATTGTGAGTGTTCTAAGAATGTGAGAAATTAGGGAAAATCATATTTGGGACTGGATTTTCTTCTGATCTGCCTGAAAGCGTTCGTTTGGTCTGACACTTTTCCTCTTGGACATTTAGATCTTGAAAAAAGAGACGAACTGTTGGCACAACTTCATCTCCTATAAAAATCACCTGACAAGAGGAACCACTCATTGCACTGTCTCTTCCAAACTATTCTAGCACAGGACCTTGTGTTCTATCAGCTTTCCTAACTGTTCTAGAAATTCTAGCTCAGAGATTAAAAACTTACAATGAAACTCATTAACGAGAATCTGCAATTTCTGCTATCTCTCAGAGAAGGTTGCATCAAATCACTGAATCATATCCCATGTATGCACAATTGCTGCTTCCAAACAAACAAAACCTGCGGGCCTAGCCCCATCCTCTGGAAAGGTAATTATGATATTTACAGTTACCAAGATGCTTCTGCTTTGTTACCCTGTAATATTAGTCTCATGGGAATTTCTGCTAATTGTGAATCATTTACTAAGGAGTTTCTCTAAATGTAGAATCTTAGAAGCATATGTATATGTTTAGAATAGCTCTAAGAGAAAAAAACTAATAAGTAGCCTACTCATTAATTCTCTTGGGTTGACAAATACATGACTATGTCATGAAATCTTATATAGCCATTGCTGATACTAGTAAGGGGGTTGGGAGGATGTAGTTAATTCCTTTGTTTGTTTGTTTGTTTACTATTAGCTTATGTTTGCAGTGCATAATGTTTACATTCTTTATGGGGAGCTGGTAGATGTACACAGCATATTTTAAATCCTTTTTTATCCCCATCTTCTCCCCTCCAATCTCCCTTTCTTCATGTGTTGAGCCCTTTCCTATTTGCAAAAAGTCTACTTACCTGTTTTCTATTGGTTTATCTTTTGTTTTACTCCTTAAAGTATTTGTATTTTACATTTCTCTTATAAGAGAATCCATGCTGTATTTAAACGTGTGTCTGGTTTAAAAATGTAGTCTTAAAATTTTCATGAAATTCTAAGGAAGAATTATCATATAATGTGGTTTTAAAGTTTAATAAAATATGTACCTTCTGTGTATATAGAGAGACAAGTAATGAAATAGGATAAAATCATTTAAATAGTTATGCTAGAATGGAAGCATTTGTAGAATTTTCTTAAATAAATTATTAAAAATTTATGTCCATATCTCAAAAGATAACTTGAAAATGTAGCAGGGGAAATACAAGAGCAAATGAAAGCTACTAATGGTGACTAAGTGAATTAAAGTGTTGACATTCTAATTACATGTAGTGAACTCTACAAAATCATTTAAATAACTTGTTGGAAAACTGAAAGATAAATGTGAAATCTCATTGAATCATTCTGAGGAACAGTTTGACAATAATGATGTGTGACCAAGGAAGGCAGAATGTAAGAGAGGAAGACAGTGCAGCAAACTGGCTGACCTCCTATGACATTCTGGATATGCATGTGGCTTTGGGCTTAGCCAATTTCAGACACTAAGTGGGTGGACAGTGGTGCCTACGTGGAACTCTGCTGGGTGCCATGGTGTGAAAGGAGAATGTTCTCCCAAGGCTTCAGGTCCCCCTAAGCAGGACATTGGGAAAGTAATTGGATCACGAGGGCACCAGTGCTGAAGATGACGCATGGAGCTGGGCCTGGTGGAGGAAGGGTCACTGAGGCTGTGACCTGGAGGGGTATCTCTCCCTTTTCTCTGCTGCTTCCTGCCTCCCTGAGGCCAGCAGTTTTTCCTTGTGGCCGACCCTGCCACTATGCCTTTTCTGCCTTGGAGTCAGCTGACTAGAAACTGAAGCCAAAATTTTGGCTTTTAAGCCTGAAAACGAGCCAAAATACGTCTCTTCTCCAGGAAGTTTCAAGTATCTAGCATTTTGTTTTACTTAGGATAAAAGTAACCAGGAAATTTTGGGGTTATGAATCTGCTGCATGTCTCTTCTTTATTTTCCTCCTGAACACTAAGGCATTAGTTCAAAAATGTAAAGGGCTGCTTGAGTCCTCAGGAGTGATGTCATTCTGGACCTAGACATAATGTTAAAAGGGATTAGTAGCACCCATCTTAAGGAAAGTGTATGACAAATAAAAGAAAGGGAATGTAGCCAGCTGGAGGTCTGGGGCCTTCCCTAAAGCTGCAGTGGAGGGTACAAGGTGATAGCAGCAGTGTGTGGCTGTTGGGGTGGGGTTCATCACCCATGCGAGGCAGAAGGGACTAGAAGAAAGCTAACTCACAGGTAGTGGTATATGGATTAAAGTCTCAGTGACTCTACCTAGGACATGTACTTGCCTGGCATTGGGCTCTGACACCCTACCTGTAAATTTAGCTCACCACTTTTTTTGTTTTGTTTCTTTTTAATTTTATTTTAAGGAAGGAAGAAAAGAAAATTAAGAGACAAAATAGAAAAAAAAACAAGAAAAGCAGAATACAGAGTTCAAAAAAAATTAAAATCATAAAATTGTTAGTTGATACATTACATCTTGTCAACTTAACAATAGTTAGAGTTACAAAATCTAAGCATAAAATGTGGTTAGACACTCAGACAATGACTGCACAAACTCTTCTGTTCAATGATCTAACAAAAGCTCAGTATTATGGTCATCTATTTTACACACTATACATACCATTATATCCTTTAGAGCACTTTCCTTCCCTTTCACTTTTACAATATCTATTATATCTATTATGCTTTTATATCTATTACACTTTTATATCTATTATACTTTTTGGATACCTTTATTCTGTCCATTGTTATTAGTTTTACACTAGAGAGACAACGTGATATTTACTAATTTGAGTCTTGTTTTTTTCACTAATGAGGATAGTCTCAAGTTACCTCCATTTACCGATAAAGGCCTCAAGATCATCATATTTTATAGCTGAGTAATATTCTGTTGTATAAAAATATCACATTTTTTCAACCACTCTGCAGTTGATGTACATTTTGGTTGCTTCCAAGATTTAGCTGTCACAAATTGTGCTACTATGAACATGAGTGCACATATATCACTGTGACATGAACTTTTCAACTTCTCTGGGAAAAAACCCAGGAGGGGAATAGCTGGACTGAATGGAACTTCCAATCCTAGTTTTTTGAGAAATCTCCATACTGATTTCCATAGTGGTTGCACCAGTCTGCTCTCCCAAAAACAGTGGAACAGTGTTCCTTTTTCCCCACAGCCTCACCAACATTTGTTATCAGTTGTTTTCTTGATGGCAGCCATTCTTTCTGGGGTGAAATGAGATCTCAATGCTGTCTTAATTTGCATTTCTCGAATGACCAGTGATGGTGAACATTTCTTTTTATTTGCCATTTGTATATCTTTATCTGAGAACTGTGTGTTCATCTCAGATGCCCATTTTTGGAGAGAGTCTTTGAATTTGGGGGGTTTGATGTTTTTCAGTTCTTTATGTGTTCTAGATATAATCCTTTGTCTGAGGGATTTTGGCTAAAATTCTTTCCCATTCTGTGGGTTTTCTTTTCACTTTGTTGGTGATTTCTTTTGAAGTGCAAAAATTTTTTAGTAATATGAGATCCCAGTTGTTGATTCTTTGAAATATGGTCCCATGTGGTTTGCATTTTATTCATGAATTCTCTCCCTACCCCTATGTCTCCAAGATTTTTACCTATTTTGTCTTCCAGTAGATTTAGTGTTTCTGTTTTAATATTTAAATCCTTGATCCATTTTGACTTTAGTTTAGTGCATGGTGATAGATATGGGTCTAGTTTCAGTCTTTGGCATATGGACAGCCAATTTTTCCAATACCATTTATTAAAGAGGCTATCTTTTTTTCCAGTGAACATGTGTAGCCCCTTTGTCAAATATAAGGTAGCTGAGTGTCTTTGTAGTAGTGTTTGCATCGTCTAATCTGTTCCATAGATCCTCAGGACTATTTCTTTGCCAGTACCAAGCTGATTTTATCACTGTGGCTTTGTAGTATAGTTTCAAGTTGGGAATTGAGATGCCTCCTGCTTTGCCTTTGTTGCCCAGAATTGCCTTTGCTATTCTAGGCTTCTTAAGTTTGCAAATGAATTTTAGGAATGTTTTCTCTAGATATGCGAAGTATGTTAATGGTACTTTGATTGAGATTGCACTAAATCTGTATAACAGTTTTGGGAGTATGGCCATTTTCGCAATTTTGGTTCTTCCTAGCCAAGAGCAAGGAATATCCTTCCATTTTCTAATATCCTCTTCAATCTCCTTTTTTAGAATTTTCAGCATGTAGGTCTTTTACATTCTTAGTTAGGTTGATTCCTAGGCATTTCATTTGTTTAGATGCTATTGTGAAAGGCAAATATTTCCATAATTTCTCTCTTGGTGAGTTTTTTGTGTACAAGAATGCTATTTGTTTTTCATTGTTGACTTTGTATCCAGCTATGCTGTTGAATTTGTTTATTATCTCTAGCAGTCTTTTAATGGAGTTTTTTGGGTCTTCTATATAGAGTGTCATGTCATCTGCAAATAGTGATAATTTAACTTATTCTTTTCCTATTTTTATACCTTTTATTTCTCTCTCTTGTCTGATTGCCCTGGCTAGTGTTTCCAGAACTATATTGAAAAGGAGTGGTGATAGTGGAATCCTTGTCTTGTTCCTGGTTTTAAAGTAAAATCTTTCAGTTTTTGTCCATTTAGTATAATGTTATCTGTTGGTTTGTCATAGATGGCCTTTATAAGGTTGAGGTAGACATTGTTATTCGGAGTTTCTGTAGAGTTTTTATCATGAAAATGTGTTGGACTTTATCAAAAGCTTTTTCTGTGTCTATTGAGATGATCATGTGATTTTTATTTTTGGCTCTGTTGATGTGGTGTATTACATTTATTGATTTGCGTATGTTGAACTATCTCTGCATTTCTGCAATAAATCCGACTTGGTCATGGTGTATAATCTTCTTAATAATTTGCTGCATCCTATTTGCCAAGATTTTATTGAGAATCTTTGCATCAATGTTAATTAGTGAGACTGGTCTATAGTTCTCCTTTTTGGTTTGGTCTTTCTCTGGTTTTGGTATCAGAGTTATACTTGACTCCAAGAATGAGTTAGGGAAGACTGCTTCTCTTTCAGTTTCAGTAAAGAGTTTAAGGAGTATTTCTTTAAATCTTCTCTAAATTTTTTATAGAATTCAGCTGTGAATCCATCAGGACCTGGGCTTTTCTTTGTTGGTAAGTTTTTAATTACATTTTTTATTTCAGTAGCTGATATTGGGTTATTCAAAATTGCTATAACTTCTTGGTTGAGCTTTGGTAGTTCATATGTTCCTAGAAATCTGCCCATTTCCTCTGTTTTTTTCCACCCCATGTGAGCAGACATTTTCAAAGTAGCTGGTCATGGTCTTTTGAGTTTAAATGGGTTCTGTAGTAATTTCCTTCTTTCCAGTCCTTATTGCATGGATTTGAGTTTTTTTTTTCTTTTTCTTGATAACATTAGCTTAGAGGTATTCTCTCAAAAAACCAGCTTTTTGATTCATTAATTGTTTGTATTTTTTTTTTTTTAGTTTCAATTGCATTAATTTCTGCTCTAACCTTTATACTTTCCTCCCTTCTATGAGCTTTGGATTTAACTTGCTCTTCCTTTTCTAGAAGCTTGAGATGTAGCATTAAGTCATTTATTTGTGTTCATTCCATTTTTCTTGATGCGATTATTTATTGCTATATATTTCCCTCTAGGACTGCTTTCATTGCATCCCATAGGTTACAGTATGTTGTATCTGCATTTTCATTGCATTGTAGGTATTGTTTTATTTCCTCTTTAATTTTGTCTGTAACCCACTGGTTATTCAGAAGGTTGTCGTTTAATTTCTATGTATTTATGCAAGTTTTGCAGGTTGTTTTGCCATTGACTTCCAATTTTAGTGCACCATGATCAGATATTATGCATGGGATAATTTCACTCCTTTTGCATTTAGTTAAGAATTCTTTATGGGTTAGTATATGGTCTACTTTGGAGAATGTCCCATGTGCAGCTGAGAAGAATATATATTCTGATGTGGTTGCATAGAGCACTCTGTAAGCATCCACTAAGTCCACTTGCTCACAGGTATGATTCAGTTCTGTTATTTCTTTGCTGACTTTTTGCCTACTTGACTTATCTCATTATGACAGTGGGGTGTTAAGGACTCCTATTACTATTGTGTTCTTGTGTATTTGGTTTTTTGTGTCCTTTTGTATCTGTCTTACATAGTTGGCTGCTCCTGTATTTGGTGCATATATATTTGTAATTGTTAGTTCTTTCTCTTGTAGTTTTCCACTAATAAGCATGTAGTGGCCTTCTTCATCTCTTTTACTTCTTTTAGGTTTGAAGTTCATTTTGTCTGCAAACAGAATAGCTACCCCTGCTTTTTTATAGGTTCCTGTTGCATGGAATACTGTTTTCCATCCTTTGACTTTTAATCTATGAGTTTCTTTTTGAGTCAGATGTGTTGCTTTTGTACAGCATATCATGGGATCCTGTTTCTTGATCCATTCCATCTACCTGTTTCTTTTGATAGGTGAATTGAGCCCATTTACATTTATGGATATTACTGATATGTACTGGCTTGACTTTGCCATGTTGTGTTTCTATTGTTGGTTTTCTGCTTTTCTTCCTTGTTTAATTTCTTGTTCAGCCTGGTGGTTTCTTTCTGCTGTTCTTCTGGAGATTGTGGTCATTTTTATCTCTATCAAGTATGTTTTTTAGCACTCTTTCTAGTCTTGGTTTGGTGGACATGAATTTCTTCAGTTGTTCTTTGTCATGGAAGTATCTTGTTTCTTCATTAAATTTGAAAGACAGTTTTGTTAGGTACATCAGTCTGGGTTGAAAGTTTCTTTTAGGGCTTGAAATAACTTCACTCCAAACTTGTCTTAACCTGACGGTCTGTGTTGAGAAATCTGCCGCGATTGTAATGGGCTTTCCTTGATAGATGAGTTGTGTATTTTCTCTCTGGCAGCTTTTAGTAATCTGTTTTTATGCTGTATTTCTGAGATCTTAATTATTATATGTCTGGGTGTAGAATTATGTTGGTTATGACTGTTTAGCATTCTATGTGCCTCACTTATTTGTATATCAGATTTTTTCCCCATGTTTGGGAAATTTTCTGCAATTACTTCTGTGACCAGCTTAGATATGTCCTTTGCGTTGTCTCCTACCTCCTTGCTGATGCCTATTAATGTTACATTGTTTCTCCTGGCATCATCTTGAATCTTCTGGATTGTAATTTCATGCTGCTTTGTTGTTTTTATGTTTTATCCTTTCATGGTCGCTATCTGCAATCCTGTCCTCAAGGTCTGAAATTCTGTCTTCAGCTTCATTTAAATGGTTTTGCCAGGTTTCAATACAATTTTTTGTTTCTTGGATATCTCTGAATTTGTTTCATGGATTCTGCTTGTTTTCTGCATTGTTCATTCAGAGTTTCAATCAATTTCCCATGCTCCTGTATTTTTTTATCTATTTCTTCTCTAGCTATGTTGAACAACTCATTTAGTAAGGTTGTTATTTCTGTCTTTACATAAGACATTATTTCTAGTTTGAGTTCCTCTATAGCCTCATGGATTTGTTTCTTTAATTCATTTGCTATCTTTTCAGAGATTTCCGGTGTATGACTTTTAAAGTCCTCTGTTTCATTGTCACCAGTACTTGCTCCTGATGGACTACATGTTTGAGGGTGCATTTTGCCTTTTTGTTTAGTCATTTTCACCTTTTGGGTAAACATTTGGTCTTTCTATACCAGCTATCACAACTGTCCGTAGTGTGAATTTTAGGGTTCTACTGTGTGGTTGATGTTTGTCAAATTGCTGGGTACCACAATGAAGAGGAGATCCAGTCAACTGAATTCTTCCACAGGGACTGTTGGGTGACTCTTATATTCTTTCTGGACTAACTAGTCTAGAAGTATTGATGTAGGTCAATTCTTAGTTCCCACTCTTACTATAGCTTCAGGTTGTTGCCAGTCACCAGATCTCCCTGGCTATAGTGTTTGTGTCAGCTGAGGCCCTACTGTGTCACTGGGGGTCTCATAAGCTCTTTTAATTTTCTTTCAATTGGGTGGGCATTATTGTTGCACTCCCCAAACCAGTCTGACGTTTTCTGTGTGGAGGAGGGGATTACCCTCTCTCTTACCAGGTTCGCCAAGGTCTTGCAGTTGGAGGGAGTTTCACTTCTGCTCCTATTTATCCACTCAGACCTCTATTTTAGGGGCAAACTCACCACACTGACTAGCCTGCTGAGGTCTTCTGTTCGGTGAGTAGTTCCTGAGTCTCTCATCCAGCCAGCATGGTAATCCACTGTAGTCCAAGTTTCTGGGAGAAGGGGTTGGATCCAAAGATCAACTTCAGTACTAGGTCCAGGAGGTAGGTTGGTTCCCCAAGGGAGGGGCCCAGCAGCGGCAGTCCCAGGCAGCTCAGGCATGTGTCAGGCTTCCCCAATGTTCCTGGTGGACAGGCAGGCCCAGCAGTGGAGGTCCGGGGTGCCTGGGGCCTGAGGTGGGCTTCCCTGATGTTCCCGGCCGAGGGGCAGGCCCAGCAGCGCCAGCTCACCATTTTTGGATGAGTTCCTGAAGGAAGTAATGTGCTTGTTAAGCATTTTTTAGAAAAATAATAGTATTATCGGTGTACTAAGTACACACTAGTTGTTTAAAAATAAACTATTTGCCACTAAAAACGTATTTGTTTTCAACAGTCCCAGCATTTGCCATAGCAAGACCATTGTTAGTCATTCACTGCTGAAATCTTCAAATTATGGCATTATTTAGTAAACAAATCTCACAAGTTGTGAAAATGCCAGGGAACATTGATCTAGTTATCTCAACTGCAGTCTATGAGAAAATACACTAAAAAGATATTCATGACATAGTAGCATTCGAAACAAAAGAATTTTGAAGTGAGATACATGTTTAACCATGACAGACTGATTGAATACAGTGTGATGGATTAAAATATGATGGTCATTATCAACATTAAAAAATATATTTCACATTCTTTACTGCTAAGAAGAAAATCAGCAATGCAAATTCTTATATGTAGACTATGTTCAGATCTATATAAAAATACAAATGCAAAAACATATTTTTAGATTATGAGATTTTTCTAGCTATTAAATATTTTATATTATTTATAGTTATTCAAATGTTTTTTTACAATTTGAAAAGTAACTTTTTCAATGAATGTGAAATGACAAGTTGTCACCAGTTACCAAAAAACAATATATTTAAAAAAAGAAAGTTGCAGCTCAATTTTATTTGCTTCTCTTGAACATCACATGTGCCTTCTTTTTTTAAGATGGTGTGACTACAGATTGACTGCTTAACTTTTGTTTTTATTGGGATTATTTTTAAGAAAGATAGTCAGAAGACAAGCTGGATAACATGAAGAACTAAAGTGTACAATATCACTTTGAAGCGGTGTTTCTTTTGAAAATAAAAAGGAACTGGAAAAGAGAGAGTGTGATTGAGTGTTTCAAAACAGCATTGCTTGGAAAGAAAAATCTACAGGTATCGTAGTGTGAGTTAAGAAACAAGGAAAGGAGACAAAATTTCTGTGTTAAAAACAAACAAACAAACAAACAAAAAACCCAAAGCAAAACCCACCCCTGCCATTGTTCTTTCTACGGTTTCCTTCGCTGGCCTTTGCTAAACAGGCATCACATGGGAATTCCAGGTGTGATGTCCTTGTCACTTTTGTACTTGAAGGAGGTTTCCCTCATTTCATACAAACTTATCCTTTGGCATTTTGTGTTAAATAGAAAAATAAAAAATAGCATAAAAGAAAGGTTTGCAATTTGATAATTTAAGTATATCTAGAAGATTCGTTAAATTGCAGTGACCAGATGGGCTTGAGGATGTCAAGGGGTCTCAATGTTGAATTCAGACAAACCTTATCTATACGGTACAAAATCTGAGCCATTCACAGAAATTCAAGTAGTAGTTGATTCTACTTTGCAGATTGTGTGCGTCATTGTTGTTCATTAATGGAAAGAACTGAGATAGAATGCTTTGGAATCAAGGCAGTCCATGTTCGGAAAGCTTGCTTCAGAGATATTGCTGTAGAACTTGAATACACTGCATGCCTGCGTCTGATATCATTGTGAGCTGAATGAAGTGTTATCACTTCTGGGTGCATTTCATGGGCTAACACATGAAACCCTGTTGGACACAGAACAGGCACTCGATGCAAATATGCGGCTCTTGTTACAAGTGAAGATATTTATTTTTTAAATTAATTAAATTTATTGGTACATTTCAGGTATAAATCATGACCACATTCATAACTGCATATAGTGCTTCTTGATTCTCCATTTTCCCATTCCCCTACCCTCCTTGCACCCCCTCTTTTCCTCCATTTTAACAAAAACTTTGTTTCCATTTTTCCTTTTCTCAATTTTTTTCTTTTCCCTCCCTTCCTTCTTCTCCTCTCCCTAAGTCTCCTTCCCATTTGAACATTTTCTTCCCACTTCACAATATCTATTCTAAATTTTGGCCTTATTTACATTTTTGGTTTTTCATACTAAAAAAGTCTGATATTTATAAATGTATGTCTGATTTATTTAGTTTAAGAACATAATCTAAAGATATATTCATTTACAAAGAAATATCTCAAGTTTATACATCCATAAGGCTGGGTAGTGCTCATTGTATTAAAAATATATTCTTTATACAAGCATTGCTGTGTGGACCTCTGGGCTATTTACAAGATCTAGCTATTACAAAACGTGGTGCTATAAATACTGATTGCGTATACCTCTGTGGTATGATGCTTTTAATTCTTTTTGGAAGATTCTAAGATGAGGAATAGTTGGGTCAAGTGGAAGTCATAGCATTTAGAGAAATCTCCACACTGATTTCCACAGTGGTTGTACCAGTCTACACTCCCACCACCAGTGAAGAAGGGTTTCTTTTCCCCCACAGGCCTGCCAGCATTTCTTATTGGTTGATTTTTTGATAATAACCATTGTTTCTAGAGTGAGATAAAAATCTCAGCTTTGTTTTAATTTGCATCTCTCAAATATTCAGTAATGTTGAACATTTTTTTCATATACTTAGTTGCCATTTCTACTTCTTCATCTGATAAATATCTATTAATTTCAGATTCCTGTTTTTGGACTAAACCTTTAAATTTGAGAAGTTTCATTTTTTTTATTTATATAATCTAGATATCAGTACTATGAGGAACAGCTGACAGAACTTTTCTCTCTGTGGGTTATCTCTTCACGGTGTTGATGATATATTTTTCAAGTAAGCTTTTTAACAAGGTGAGATTCCAGTTGTTGATATTTTATAAATGTATTGTTTTTGAGGTTTGGTTCATACAGTCTTTGTCTGAATCTATGTCTTCAGGATTTTCTACCTATTCTATATTCCAGCAGATTTAGTGTTTCTGTTTTAATACCTAGATCTTTGATCCATTTTGATTTTACTTTAGCATGTGGTGAGAGACATTGGTCTAGTTTTAGTCTTCAGGATATAGAAAGCCAGTTTTTCAGCACTATTTATTAAAGAGGCTGTTTTTCTCCCAGTAAATGTATTTGGCACTGTGTTTTGAAGATAAGGTGGCTGGCTGAGTGTTTGTAGTTCTTTCTGAATCTTCTAATCTGTTCCATTTAGACCTGCTTAGGTCTGCTTCCTTTGTTTTTTTGTTTTCTTGTTTTGTTTTGTTTTTGCCAGTGCCATACCTTTTTCATTTCTTTGGAGTATAAGTTCAAGTGAGGGGTTAGGATGCCTCTGGCCTTCCTTTTGTTGCCACAAATATTTTCGATATTATAGGTCTCTTCTGGTTCCAAAATTTTAGTATTGTTTTCTTTACTTGTGTGAGCTATGCTATTGGTGTTTTGATTAAGATTGCATTAAATCTATATAACAATATTGAGAGCTTGGCCATTTTCACTGTGGTAATTCTTGCTACTTAAGAACAAGAATTTTGTTTTCATTTTCTGACATCTGTTTTGATCGCCTTTTTCAGAGTCCCTTTGTTTTTGATGTTGAGATTGTTTACTTACGTTGATAAGTTGATTCCTAAGTATTTCATTTACACTGATGCTATTGTGAAGGTTTGGTTTACTAGTTTTTCTCTCAGTGAGTTTGTTGTTTGTGTGCAAGAATGCTACTGATTTTTGAGTGTTAACTTTGTATCAAGTTATTTGGTTATTAAATATAGGATACTTTAGAGGAGTTTTGGGATCTTGTATGTAGAGTATTATGACATCTGCAAATAATGATAGTTTAACTTCTTTTCTTATCTCTATTCTTTTTATTTCCTTGTCTTATCTAGTTTTGCTAGGTAATATTTCCAGGACTATATTCAATAGGAGCAGTGATAGTGTACATCCTTATCTTGTTCCTGATTTTAAAGCATAAACATTTAGTTTTTGATCATTTAGTATGATGCTGGCTATCGGTTTGTAATAGATAGCTTTCATCTGATTGTGATAATAGCCATCTATTCCAATCTTCTGTAGGGCTCTTATCATGAATGGATATTGAACTTTTTCAAGTGCTCTTGCTGCATCTATTGAGATGATAGTGTGATTTTTGCCCTTGGTTCTGTTGATTTCATTTATTACATTCATTGATTTGCATATATTGAAACATTTTTGCATTCCTGGGATGAATCCTACTTGGTCATGGTATATAATCTTGATTTGCTGCGTTATGTTTCATAGTATCTTATTGAGAATTTTTGCATCTATGTTCACTAGGGAAATTGGCCTATAGTTTTCTCTTTTTGTTAGATCCTTCTCTAGTTTTGGTATCATACTTGCTTCTATGAATAAGATTGGATGTATTGCTTCCCTTTTAATTTCATTAAAGATTTGAGGTATAAAGCCAGTAGATCTCTAAATTTCTTGTAGAATTCAACAGTGAATCAATTACCTGGGATTTTCTTTGCTGGTAAGTTATTAATTACAGTGAACACTTGACTTATGAACTCAATTTGCTTATGAAGGCTGATTGTAACTCAAATTGATTATAAGATTATCTTTCCCATAAGAAATAATGGAAATTCCCATAATATAATATAAGAACCTTCCAAAACACTCCTTAACTAACCCTCTACCAATAAAAAAGTGTTGTATCATGTGCCTAATTTACCAGAAACACCAATAGTTTTCCTAGAGTACTCAAAAAATTTATAAAATATGCCTTTCCTCCTTCATATGAGCTTTGGGCTTAACTTGTTCTTTTTCTGGAAATTTTGTCTTCAGCATTAGGCTATTTGAGCTCCCTCTTTTCCTGATGTGAGAGTTCACCACTATAAATTCCCCTCATGGTACTGTTTTTATTGTGTCCCTTAAAATCTGGTATATTGCATCAGTATTATTATTTAATTATGGAAACTACCAATTTCTCCTTTAATTTGATCTGTTACCTATATAATTTTATTTGTTGTTCAGGAAAATGTTATTAAATTTCCATGTGTTTATGTAGTTTTGTAAATTTTTTTGTCATTGATTTCTAATTTCATTGCACTATGGTCAGATAATATTCATGGGATGATTTCAATTCTTTTCATTTACTTAAGCATGTTCTATGAGCTAGTGTGTGGTCTATTTTGGTGATTGTCCCATGCGCAGCTGAGAAGAATGTATTCTGATGTTCTGGAGTGCAATATTCTGTACACATCTACTAAGTTCATTTTTTCATAATTTTGGTTCAGTTATGATATTTCTTTGTTGATTTTTTTCTTTAGTTGGTAAATTTTTTAACAGTGGGATATTGAAGTCCCTCATTGTATTGTTTTATATAGTTTATATAGTTGGGTACACAAGTGTCTAGTGCATATATATTTATGATTGTTAGCTCTTCCTTTTGGAATATTCTTTTAAAATGTTTTTAATGACCTTTTTTGTCTCTTTCAATCAGTTTGACTTTAAGTTTACTTTGTCAGCAAATACAATAGCTACACATGCTTTTATCCAGGGTCCTAGTGCAGAAAGTATTGTTTTACATCCTATGATTTTCAGCCTATGAATTCTTTTTTGAGTTGAAGGTGTTTTTCCTCTTTTTTTAATTTTAAAGATAGTAAAATCCAACAAAACAAAACAGAACAAAGCCAATTAAAACAAAGCAGCAAAATTGGGTTCAAAGCAGGATACTAAGAAAACAACAATAGTTAGTATAGTATATCTTGCTGTCTTCACAATAGTTGTCCATTCCATCAAGTATAGCAAAATTAAAGATTTTCTTGCATACAGAATATTGTTAGATCTTATGTCTTGATCCATTCTGCCAGTCTATTTCTTTTGATTGGTGAATTGATGGTTATAACCAATATATATTGCCTTATCCTTTTCATATTATTTTTCTGTTGTTTGTTCTCAGTTTTTTGTCTCTGCTTAATTGCATACCTGCTAGTAGACAATTTTTGTTGATTTTTGTGCAATTGTAATTTCTACTACCTCTTTATAAAATGTTTTTCAGAACGTTTTAGAGACTGGTTTGGTGGCCATTAATTTATTCAGTTCTTTGTATATCAAAGTATCTCACTGTTCAAATGATTTTGAAAGAGACTTTTTCAGGGTACACCAATCTGGATTGAAGGTTGTTTTCTTTCGGACTTGAAATACTTCACTCCAATGTCTCATTGACTTAAAGGTTTGTGTTGAAAAATTTGCTGTTATTCTGATGGGATTTCCTTCATAGGTGATTTGTTACTTTTCTATAACAGCTTTTCATACTCCATTCTTATTGTGAAATTCTGGACTTTAGATTATTATATGCTTTGGTGTAGATGTACTGTGTCATGGCTGTTTAGAATTCTATATGTCTCAGTCATCTGTATGACAAATTCTTTTTCCATGCTTGGGAACTTTTCTGCCATTACTTGTGTGAACATATTTTCTTTTTTAAATGACATTTGTGCTGTTTCCTGTTTTTTCATTTACTCTGATCAGTTTTTCTTCTTTACAACATCTTGCGGCTGTTAGATTATTTTATCATGGTCCCTTGCTATTTTAGGAAATTTTTCTTTTTGTGGTCACTACAATTTTGTCATCTAGATCTAATATTCTGCGCTCACATTGCTTTATTCACTGTAGTTTCAATAGAATTTTTAATCTGTTGGATATCTGTTTGAATCTATTTTCATGGATTCCTTTTTTTCTTTCTGCTGGGAATTCATGGCTTCCATCATTTTCCTGAGGTCCACTATTTTTTTTTTTAAATCTGTGTCTACTCTAGATTCACTGAGAACATCCTTCATTTTTATTGTCATCTTATTTTTTTAACCTAAGAGATTATTTGTGATCGAATTTTCTTTATAGTTTAATTCGTCTTTTTTTTTTTTCTTCCTGCTGCTAACATGTGAGAACATTCAGGTGGGTGCTTCTGATTTCTTCTATCTCATTGTCCCTTGGACTTGTCCTGGGTCAGATGAGTGTCTAGGGTTGCACTTTGCTTTTGTATCTTAGCATTTTCTTTATTCTTTTTAAATTAATTTGTTTTCTGTGTTTGTACTCGTAAATTGCTTATGGTAAGTAGTTTATCACTGTTATGATGACTTCCCTAAGAAATGTCTGTACCTCAGAGCTGTCTTCTAGCTGTAGCTGGATCTTGGCCTTCATGTCTTTCCCAAGATCCCACCTTCCCAAATTGCTAGAGATGAGAAGTTTCTACTTGATTCACCACCCAGTCCTTTGCTGCTGGACTGCGGTGATGATTATGACCCCAGACAATCATAGTATTATCAAAGGAGAATAACTGAGTACAACAGGAATGGCACCCTTGCTAAAGCAGTACAGGTAGCAATAACAGTAACATCAAGCACAGTGCAGAAACTGACAAACTATGGTAACTAATATTGGGTGTCTTTAACCATAGGAGCAAGATCTACAGTTAAATAACAAATCCAGCGTAAACCAAGGACTTGTATTTTGTGAGTTTCCCCTTAGTAGAGTTGACTTTACCTTGGGGAGGGAGAATTTAAAGGGACATTGGAAAACAGAGAATAATTGAAGAGAAATATTGTAGAAGCAAGACGGAAGGAAAAAGTATAATTATCCAAACACAGAAAAACTAGAGAAGAGGACAGGAGAAAAAGAATGAAGGAAAAAGCAAAAGAATATTGACTTGAACTAGAAAGAATAGACAATATTCACTTATATAAAAATATCAAGAAGTTACATGAGATAGTAAAGAAGGACAAAAAAACCCACAAGAATGAATAAAAGTGAAAATTTACACACACACACATGCATACACACACAAAACAACAGTAAAAGGAAAACAGAACAAGCAAAGAAGCACACAGCAGCAACAAAAAACAAGAAAATTCCTCTGATGCCCTCAGTTCTATTGTAGAGTCCAAGTCAGAGCCCAAATCTGTGCTGGGTAAACTCCCATAAAGTCTGCTGTAGGATTACTGCAGGGTGCAGGGCTGATGTTGACCTTTGGATGTGGAGGCTGGGACCATAGTCTTCAGTCAGCAATTTTCTGTAGGTCCTTCAGTGGCCTGACTACATCTCCTTACCCTGTGGGTCTTGTATTTCTCTCCCAGTTGCAGTGGCACCTTCAGACCGAGACAGTCAAAGGCTGCTTACAGTCTTGCGTACAGTTGACCTTGCCTGCCCTTGAGCAGACTCCTGTGTTCCACTCTGCTGAATCTATCTTCTCTCCTCCTGGGGGCTGGTTGGGGCCCCTCATGACCCAAGGCTGCTTACAACCCTTGTCCTGCTCTTGCATCATGCAGCATCATGGAGAGGGAGTAGATTCCTGGTCATTCATCCCCATGTATGCCAGCAAAATTTGCTGCCAAGGAGTAATATCCTCTATTGGGAGGGAGATAAAAGAGAAAAGGGGCCTAGTAACCCAAATTTACCCTGCATGGTTTGAGTTTATACATTGTTGGAGTCTATCAGTGTTTGGAACTTCTCAGAAGGGTGCTTACTGCTTGGTGCACAGGCAGAGTTCCCTCAGGCAGCCTCGTGGGCTGGTTTACTGTTTTACAAAGTCCTATGCCTATGTTATGTTTGATTGGGAAGTTTCTTATTTCAGGTTGATTTGACATTGGGATGTATGTTCCTCCCTTTATTCCAACTACCAGTGTATTTAGATGAATTTCTCTGAGGAACTCCCATGTGGCTCCTCCTCCGTACAGCCATGTTAAATGCTATATGAAGATATGTTGAAAATACAATGTTTTCATATATTTGATAAATTTATTAATAAAATAAAATGTTTTAAAATGTGAACTTTTTATATTAAAACATTTACAATGCAACTCTGAGTAACAAATCTACAGGGAAGCATCTAAAATCTACACAGGACTTCCATATGTTCTTCTTCTTCTTCTCTGATGGATGAAGGATATGTAAATATGTTGCTCCTCATTCATTAAAAGCAATCCATCCAGAATTTCTCTGGTTGATTTCACTGTTATGGTGTATCTGAAATACAGATTAACATCTTTTTCATGGTAAGTGGTCTTCAGATTTTAAATATGCTTCATTCTTTATAGCCTTAAACATAAAACTATCATTCTGCCCTTCATAGAAGAACAGAAAAAGCTTCTCAGATTTATTATCCAGATTTCCTTATTTTCCAATCGCCTGTCAATGAAGATAAGTCATCCAAACAGCTGTAAGTGTGGCCACTGATGCCTCCATGCTTGTATAGCCACTGATCAATGATAAATCTCATTGCTTGGCATTTACAAACCCCATAATCATTTTATACTATTCCATTCTCTCCTGCTTTGTTGATAACTTCTTCATAGAGTTCATATTTTGCTACTGAGTCTTTAAAGTTTAGAGTTTCATAGGGCTCAATTTTAGGTTGTCTTATTTTTCATCAAATAGTTATTCTCTAGGTGAATTCTTACACTCCTATGGTTTGTTTCCATATAAAAATTATACACTGAACCAAGTCCACTCCTCCATTCTCCAGACCTATATGCTCATCTACCTTTTCAGTACTTTACCTAGAGGCTGTAGAAAAACTGCAGATAGCATGTTGTATTTTACTCCAGTGTTGCCTCCTTCA
The DNA here is from genome assembly GCA_004027455.1 of Hydrochoerus hydrochaeris. NCBI lineage: Eukaryota > Metazoa > Chordata > Mammalia > Rodentia > Hydrochaeridae > Hydrochoerus > Hydrochoerus hydrochaeris. The sequence goes on from PVLA01003402.1 coordinate 79,959, forward strand.
GGAAACAAAAAATATCTTGTTCTGAGCTTTAAACCCAGAATCTCCTCCTTTTTCCCTATTCCCACTCATCACTTCAATTCTAATTTCCATATGTTTCTAGAATCCTTTGGTTGCTTTTCATCTCCTCTCATATTCCTTTGTCCAACCAACTGGAATAATTTACATAGTCTATTTAAGTAGTCGCCCGAATAGACTCATTTGTTCCCTTGCCAGGCACTTTTGTACCATGTAGCCACAGTGGTCTACTAAAAAGACAGTTCTGAACTTTTAATTACCCTAGTAAAAACTTTTAAATGATTTTCCATTGTTGTCATGAAAAATTCAAATCTTTAACATGGCCTCCTAGGCCACAAATGAGCTGACCCTCCTTCTCTCTCCAGTGTTTTATGTTCCAGTCCCAATTCCTTTTATGCATCATGATTTTGATTGTTATATCCTCCTGCATATGGTGTTGTTATATATGAAATAGCCTCTTTTTATTACAATTTGTCTAACGGCAACTCATCTTACACATGTTCCAGTTAAGTATTTTATTCCCAAATTCCTTCACTAATTAGACACTGAAATTTTATTTGTTCCTTTTCTTGAGAGCTGACACATTTATAATTTTTTGTGGTTTTTTAAAAAATAAATGTGTATTTTCTTTTTTAAAATAGTTTCAGGTGAGTGAAAATTTTATTTATTTTTTTGTCAATTTATTTTCACTCCCTAGGTTGGTGCTTCTCACAGTGTGTGCCCTTAAATGAGACTACTTACATACAGAGACATTGTTACCTCACTTTCAGGCCAAAAAGGAATAAAAATAATAGAGACACAGAAAATTAGAGAGAAGCCATTTGTGGACTGTTGCGGGGAGAGAACAAGGCTTCATCAGGAAACAAACTCTCCCTGTGAATCAGTGCCGCGCATGAGTCACCATTGGCAGTGGAACATCCAGACTCCAGTCCCACCCAGAACAGGTTCTGTGAAACAAGAAAAGTCAATCCCCCCTTCCCTGCAAGGGAGTGACTGATCTGGAGAAACACAGGCTGTGATGATAGCTATGGAGGTGAAATGCAACTGGATGCCTGTGGTGCTGTGGTGCTTCACTGACATTGCAGGTCTAGGGCCGGTGGTCTGATCATACAGTCAGAGGAGAGCAGTATGCAGTATGGCATTTAGGGGAATCTCCTTCTGAGGGTTACGGTCATTATTGATTCCCTAGTCTCTTGTTTTGAAGTCCTGTCATTTTCATTGATTTGTTTGGTTGGGTTTTGTTCCATTTTGTTTTGTTTGATTTTATCATATCTGATGGCATGGGCAGCTATTTCAAATATAACAAGTTATACTATGGCAGTCATTTTGGATTTACTATTATCTTGTTCTGAAGTCCTTTATTGCATTCATTTTTTTGTTTTTATTGATTCTATTCCATCCTGTTTATTTCGTTTTTCTATAGCTGAAGATATCTGAAGCTATTTTGAAGACAACAAGGGACATTATGGTAAAGAAAAACAATTAGAGAGAAAAACAGAATCACCAATGAAAATGTTCATTTTTTTATACAAGGGAAACTGTGGTAGACAATAAGAGTGCTTTTTCACTTTTCTCTTGTGGCCACTCTTTTTATTCTATTTCTTTTTATTTTAAAGGGAATAAAACTAAGCAAAATAAAGCAGAATAAAACTAAACAAAACAAGACAGTGTAAGTGATGCAGGATTTCAAAACAAGGTAATAGGAAATCAACAATAGTTACCATAATGCCTCTTGTTGTCTTCAGAATAGCTTCAGATATCTTCAGACATAGTAAAAATTAAACAGAACAGAACAGAATAGACCAATAAAAGCAAAACAATGAATGCAATAAAGGACTTCAAAACAAGATAATAGTAAATCCAAAATGGCTACCATAGTACAACTTATTATCTTTGAAATAGCTGCCCATTGGATATAATAAAATCAAACAAAACAAAATGGATTAAAACCCAACCCAATAAAACAATGAAAATGATACAGGACTTCAAAGCAAGATAATAGGGGATTAACAATGGCTACCACCCTCAGAAGGAGATTCCCCCATAGATGCTACACTGCATATTGTTATCCCCTGAATAGATGATCAGATTACTGGCCTTAGGCCTGCAAACTCAAGGAAACACTAAACACTACAAGCTTTAAGTTGTATTTTACTTCAATAGCTATCATCTCAGCCTGTGTTTCTCTGGATCAGCTGATCACTTGGGTGTGTGGGGGACCTGGAACCTTGGCTTTTCTTGTCTCCCAGCCCATGCTCTGGGAGGGCCTGGCATCTAGTTCTCCCCCTTCCAGCCTGCACATGTTGCAAACTCACAGGAAGTGACCAGCTGCTTATTCTCCTCCCGGCAGCCCATGTGCTAACCCTGAGTGGCTCTGAGAGAAGACAAGGAAAGATCCTGCCAGTGTGGGCACTATTGAAAGGTTGTATGCGCAATCTCATTCTGCACAGAAATCATTCTGAATAGGTGATGTTCTTGCAGGGTTTATAAGTGAGGAAACTCATGCATGGGGACTTAATTGACCTTCTAGGAATTTGCTGTTAAAGGTATTAGAGCCTTTAGTCAAGTCAATGAAGTCTGATTGGAGGACTAAGTCGTGAGCTCCTATGCACTGCTTTATAAAACTGGAACAACCACAACAAGACAAACAAACAAAGAAGAAAACGTGTCTGTCCTTCCTAGTAAGTCTTTATGTGATCTTGGTGGGATGAATATTCTTGAAAATATTTTCCTTTAAATTTTACCTCTTTCAGTAACATGATGCTTTAATTTTTTTCTAGTTTTTACTCAGGGAAATTCTATAGCATTTGGTTTTAATGTTGGGAACATTATTTAAAAATCAAATGTTTCACTCAGTTTTATAAAATATAACTGTCCTGTATTATTTTCAAATGCAGTTATCTATAGTTTGGACACACTCATATTTCTTTTCTGAACTTTCAAAAGTGTACATGCTTCATAAGGTTGTAATTTATTCTTAGATTTGCATTGAGACAAATCAGGTTTCAGCTGAGGTAGAAGGATGCTTCTAACTGGGCAGTGGAATAATCTTGTAGGTAGTATCAGAAAAGGATAAATGAATGTTTGATTAAATTCTCAAAATACTTGCTCATGTGGATAAAGAAGAGGAATTTTTAGCCTAGGAAGTAAACCTTTTCTATGCATCCAAGGTTTAGAAGCAAAGCTGCATTCATGCATTTTCTTCCTTGATGGTAGATGTGACTTAGCATGTCAAAACCAACCCCATGTCTCAGATTCACATGGTGTTCACAATTCCAGGGTTTTGAACAAAAACATTCTTTGAAGTTCAGTTAATATTCTTAGATAAAGGCCTGAGAAAATAAATTTATGTCAAAATTAATTATATATAATATAAAATATTATATAAGTATAAAGGTAATATATAAATATAAAAATAATATATATATTTCTCAATATTACATAACAAGATAGAATTCAGGATGGTTTTATCATTTCAAGAGGAGAGATGAGTGGGATATAAGTGCTTTAAACATAGTGTTTTAGTTACTTTGCTCATTGCTGAGACAAAATATGCAATATGCACAAGTTAATGGAGAAAAGCTTTGTTTTGGGTCACAGTTTGTAGAGGTTTCAGTTCCAAGTTGGGTAGCTCCAGGGCAAGGTAACATGACAGAGGCATTTCAATTGAAAAATGGTTCAAGATGTGGAAGAAGAAGGCAGAGCCTACTTTCTTTCTGTACCTTTAGATTCCATTCAGGCTACAAACCTATTGACGGGTGCCACCCACACCCCACACCCCAATGGGGCTTCCATTATTCATACTCAGAACCATGCTAATTCCAATGAGTTGACTAATTTAGCTCCACAGGGTCTTAATCCAACTATTGTACATTCTAGGTCCAGCAAGCTCCAGAAAACCCCATCTATGAGGACATGAGGGTTTGGAGGGACTGCTAGTGAGAACAATGGGAACAACAGGTAAAGCAAAGCCTATCACTGGACTGAGGACTATCTTGAGAATGGAGAAAGAAAGGAACAGAGCAGGGATAAACAGAGGTGATTGAAACAACATGAAATAAGCTTGTTTGGTTCTCAATTTTGTTTTGCACTGATTCTTGTTTCATGGTATCTTCAAAGGAGTTTTGAAAAATTCCTGAACTCTTGAATGTATTTCCATATGCAACCCAGGTGTGATCAAGCATCTTAATCATGGACAGATGCAGACAAAATGCTAGAGCTGGACAAAGTCATAAAGCCCATTTTTCCTGAGTGCCCTCAACTTGATCAGCCTTATGCAATGCCTGGAGTCATGCTTGTCCTCTTTGAAAATTCACATTTTGTCCCTATAAGGTGGATCTGGAAATAAGTATTTTTGATAAATGCTTCATAAAGTCCTATAGTGAGGCAACTTTGCAAATCAGATCAACAGAACAGAAAACAGACAAGAAAACAGATCAGAACAGATCAAAGAACAGACAAGACTCACCAAAATAGCACTGTGATGAGACTTTCACTGGATTAAAAAAATCTAAAAATCTCCATCCCAAATGCATGTCCTATTCACTGCACTAAGCCCTCCCCAGCTATACTTTGATTTATCCAGATATAAAATTGGTTTAGTGTTTTCCTATTTTTTTTCTCCTTGATTTCTGATGTAAGTTACAACCCAGGATAAGTTAGATGAGAAAGGCGGAGAGTAAAGATTAGATTGCCCTGGTGTTAACCTTTTAATTAAATCAATTGCTTATGCCTTTATTACAGGGAGTGTCTAAATGGAAAACAGAAGCAGACTAGGATGACATGGTAAATGCCTTCATTTATAGGGTACATAGAAGGCAGAAGAATCCAGAAGCAAGCATTCTTCCATTTTAAGGAGGAGTAGTCTAGAAGTTAAAACTCTGCAGAGACCTGGGTTCTTAGAAGCAGTTCTTCAGGGCCACAGATGATCTGCAGTGGCTCCACTCTGCCGGAGGAGGCGGGTGAGGCCATCCCCAGAGAACACCTATTAGCAGGTTGGAGTGAGCCCAGGAAAGCAGGCTGCCTTGTTACGAATGGAAAATGAACTGTGGATGATGCAGTCAGAGAGCATCTCTTCACTGGCCCAAGTTCTTCACTCGACATCATTCTCTGTGTGGTGTTGTTTTTGGAATTATTCTTAGGCTGGGAATGAAGTCTGCTTCCCTGGCTCCCAAAATGGCTAGTAGACAAAGTGCTTCTTTATTCAGAATTAATTGGGGTGAGGCGAGGTGATGTGGTCAGCTCCTGGAGCGAGGGTAAAGGAAGATGTCTAGGAGACCTATTTTTAGTAGCCTTGGTGCCTAAATTGGCCATTCAGGTAGAGAGCAGCTCCAAGTGCTCAATAAGAGATCCCTAAAATATTACACCTGAATCAGACCTGGGCTTGCTATATTATAGAAAGAGCATGATTATCACCATAGCACAGCTCAGTTCTTTTGTCTGCCCTATGCTTCCTTTCATCAAAGGCAACATGACATGGTGGAAAAAATAAAGTTTCAGGAGAGACATGCTTGGGTTTGAATTTCAGGGCAGCTCCTTGTTAAACATGTGATTTGTTATTAAATTCCTTGGGTTTTAGTTTTTCATCTATTAGTTGAGGATAAAAATTTTTCCTATTAAATTTGTTGTAGGTAAGAATTTTATCTATACATAGTATTTATAATTTAACCAGGGAAGTACATTGTTACCTAGCAGATGAAGTTGTGGGGTTACACATGTTTTGAGGATCTATTCCTGTCCCCAAGACCCTCCCTTCTCATTGTTGTGACTCACAGTTCAGTACAAGGTGTGATGTGGGGCAAGGACTCAGTATGTGTAAACTGAATGCATGAATTAATAAGTAAAATTGGGGCTAGGAAAAGTTAAACTCCTTGGGGACCCTTCATAGTCCATCGAGTCTCACATCTTTCATGAAACCTTCCTAATATCCTATATGATTACCTGTCATTAAGATTTCATGTGTAGTCGATTCTTTAACACTTATTCCACTCTGAGTTTATTTATTTTTTTGTCTTATGCATTTACTTATACTTCTCTGAGTACCACTCAAATGTCAAACTCCATCTGATTTGCTGAGGGAAATTTCAGATGAATAAAACACAACTCATCATTTCAAAATTTAAGATTCTGTACGTGTTTCCACAAAAATAGAAGAGAGTCCCTTTCCCTACAATGATATTTCGGCTAATGATGGACCACGTCTCTGACAGTAGGTCCCATGGGATTATGTCTCTTAGGGAGGAAAGAACTTTACCGAAGTACATTGTGAGGTCTGCACAATGATGAAATCACCTTCAGGGGGCATGTTTTGGAATCTGTTCCTTTCATTGAGCGATGTGTGGCTGTAATAATTTACATATCATGTATCTTCATGGAGGAAAGACTCCATGCTAGAGAAACAGAGTAGAAGTACTCAGCCACATGGGCAATGCAGCATGGTTTGTTAAGATGAATGTGTCATAATATACCCCTATAGGACTTTCAAATCTGTTCCTCCATGTGTGTCTGTGCACATGAGTGCATGTGGGCCCTAAGAACCAGAGTTTTAGGGATAGATATTTTACATATTTATGCATGATAAATAATTCTGGAAGAGATAGATATTATGTGGCTCCCACTCACTATTTCTTTAGCTACCCATTTTTCTTTTTTATACTATCAAAATAGCCACACAGAAGCTAGAAAATTCTTTACTAAATCCTAGAAATATATTTTTCTGAAGGCAATGATGGATAGAATCCTGTAGAAGTTATGAAACATTTCTTGCTAGGGGGTAACTAATTTAATTAATCTAGTTGATGAAGAAGAGTGGCATATCCACACTACCACATAGCCATTCTCCTAGAAAGATATTTGTGGCATGCATCTAACAAGGAGGTGAACACCCAGTGGGGCTACATAGACATTAAGCATAGAGCTGTCCTTGTGCTTGGTGCTGGGGTGGGGATGTGGCTTGGAAGATAAATGATTCCACCTAATTGCATACCCAGCTTCTCCAGCAGCTGTGCCCAAGACTGCCTCAAAATCATGTTTGATTGACTTGTATTTGATTTTGAAGTGAAAGAAGGCATTATGTGCTCTGAGCTTAAGCTCAGGTCAAACCAAACTCCATCAGCATGCTTATTAAAGAAACCCAAGACCCCTGCAGGATTTCTATGCTTCCCCACACATCCGGTCATTGGAATTCAAACTCTAAGATGTGCTTTTCTTGCCAAATGATGCCAGAGGTCCTTGGAATGTAGCCTATCTCTCCTGAACAAGAAATAAATCCCTGAGCTGGAGTACTTTTTTTTTCTGCATTCAGAGTTTTAAAAAGATGAAATTTAAAGGTACTGTAGAAAATTCTAGTGAAATTTTTAGTCAACTTCTTTTCCCTTAATTGTAGAGATGAAAAAAAAGTACATAGTGGAAGCACATAGTGGAAGAAGATGAATAAATGTGAAATGTACAAAACTTTCCTGCTTGTTCCATGTAATCCTTTTAGTGGAAGAGGTGCATGGTTTCCAAAATCCATATTAGGTCAAATGATTACAGTTTCTCTACCCTAAAACATGATGAATACTCCAGTCCCCATGCCTTCTCTAGACTCTACCTGTGACCTGAGTAAGCAGGGGGCCTTGAGAATGATCTGCTCACCTCTTGACAAGAAGATATGGGAAGTCCCCATGGCTGCAGGCAGGAGGCACACACAGGGAGTCAGACAAAACACTGCATAGAAAAACAGCAGCCCGATCATGGATGGCCTCAAGCACAAGGCAAAAAAGGTTTCTATCATGCTGTTGACTCATAAGATTTCTATCTCACTGTGACTCTAGCGTGGTATAGGCACACATCATGCATCCATCACACCCCTAAATTTCCCTGCTAGATTCACTGTTGTCTCTTTTTCCTGCCAGGAAAGATGAAGCTCAGAGAGCATAAATAACTTTTTCTCAGACACGGAGTTAAGAAATGGCAGAACTTGGATTTGAATTCATGTCTAACTAAATCAATGTGTGTATTTAAAAGAAAAAAAATTCATTCTATGTCCTTGAGGAAAGCCGAGATACTCAAAATAGTTGTTTTTCTATTTTCCTGTTTGGATTGTTTTCACCTAGGCTATTCTTTGCAAGTTGTTTGCATTCTTCTTCCAAGTTCCACTTTCCGCCCCAAAGGACCTTAGCCTCCTGCTGGTTGTTACTATTGACAAGCACATTACAGTTGTGGGTAACATCCCAAAGAGTACCCTGTCCAAAGAGGTGAGGGTCTCAGTGAGCTGTGGAAAACTTGCTTTAACCATATAAAGATAGTCCTCTGCTTACTGCACAAAATGCTTCCCCAAACAATGATAAACTGAAAATATCCTAATTTGAAAATACATCTAGCTCACCTAACACTTACTTCACAACTTAGCCTAACTGACCTTCAATGTGCTGACAACACTTACATTCACCAATGGTTAGGAAAAATCATCCAACTTGAAGCTTATTGTAGAATAAAATAATGTGTATGTTGTGTGATTTGCTGATTAGCCCCGATGAGGACACAGGGGTGCTGCTGGTAGCTCCTCATGCACTGCAGCTCGTGGTCCCTGAACAGTCTACTGGGACAGGACTGGACCACTTATGGATAGCCTGGGGACAGGTAAAACCCCAAGCACAGCTGTACTTTACCCATCGTAAAGGCAGAAAGTCTTATGTGAAGCCCTCTTAAATGGGGGATACTCGTACAGCAAAGTAAAATCTCAAAGGTATAATGTCAGTATCTGTGGTGGGAGTCAGAGTTTCTGATGGGGACTGAGTGGAATTTTCCTCCCAGGGAGTCCTCAAGCCACAGTTAGCTGAACAAGTTTTAGTGACTGGTACCAACAAAGCCTACGGAAAGAAACCAACCCAATTGTTCAGTACGTGGCTACTAGCGCAACTGTGTGCCCATGTGACGGTGTCCCAGAGTACAGAGCAGAAAGGTACACCTGTGGTCGGGCAGCTCACTGGCGCGTGGGGAAACCGGCACAAGGACAGCGAGCCTGCCGGTGAGGATCAGTGACAGCCGGGAGCGGCGTGATGGCGTGGAGGCTGAGAAGAGCCAAGACCATCGGGGGAGGTCAGCGTCTGCCCTCTGCCTCCCCAAAAAACCAAGATCTGAGCTGAATGGGAAAATTCACAGACAATAGATAGAAGTAACAGTGAGGGATTTAAGTAGGAAAAAGAAATTGTCCAAACTCTGGGACACCTGCCAATCTAGGAAGGTGCACAATAAATATTTATCATGGAGAATATAATTCTCTGCACACTGAAAACAGCATTGCTAACCTTTAAATGGTCAGTGCGTCAATGTCAGGGAGAATCTGTTTGCCTTCTGCAGTGCGGCACTGTCCATTGCAGTGGCCTCCTGGCAACTGCGGCTAGGAAGCATGTCATGGCTGTTGTGGCTGAGAGTTAAATTTTAATTTGATTAATATGAGTTGTATGTATAAAATGTATATTGAGTTTTGAAAGCTTAGTGTGAAAAAAAAAATGTCAAATGTCTTTTTTTCCTTTCTTTTTGTTTGTTGGTTACTCAAGGAAAGATAGGATGGGTTAAATAAACTAACATTTTTAAGGGGAAAAACGGCATCCAATGAACTCACAGTAGAAAGGCAGCATGAGACAGCAAGATGTGCCCAAGCAGTGTCTCAGCCAGGAAGATGCAGGAATGGGGCTTTAAGCAGTAGACATCCATTTCTCACCACACAGGAGGTGAAGTCCAAGGTCAAGGTGCTATCTGGATTATACATCCATGCCTCTTCCCAGTTTCCAGAAAGCCACCCTGACTTTCCAAGGAGGGGAGAAGGGAGAGAAAGGCAGCCTTCTCACATCCCTTCCAAGGCCCTCACCCTTGAGACTTAATTACCACCCAAAGGCCCCATTTCCCAGTTTCATCAAAGTAAGGATTAGGGTTTCAACGTACATATCTGTGTGCATAAAATACGCAGTCCATTTCAGGGAATTACAAAATCAGTAAATCCAGATTAAGATCTAAGGTAAGGACTAAGACATAAAAGAGGAAATAGATCAATGAGCCTCTGTGTCTGTCTAAGGAAACAAATATGTGGAACCTGAGGCTATAACACCATTAGTGGATATCAAGGACTCCTGAAAAATAATTCCACCGGCAATATTGTATTTAACGTCTTGAGGAATGTAGGATTTGGGAACAAAAATCCATTGGGCAGCATCTAGGATCTGCCTTTGTGGACATCTTACACATTGCAACTGCTAGGCAGCTAATTGCTAAGTGAATATAGACTTTTTATTTCCACAGTAAGGAAAATACAGCTTAAATCTTTTATTCACTGGCAGAAAACAGTAGAGGGAGGCACTGAGCTTACTGACTAGAGGTACTTAAAACGGTCATTGAAGATGGTTTTGCCACGAAAGACAGCATGCACCCGGTGACAAACAGCAGTGAATCCAGTCTAACTGGGCCAGCTCCCTGGTCATCCTGCATCACCATGGAAAAGGACGGAGAAGAGTGATTTCATATCTGGGGACTTGTTAGGTTTTCATTTTACATTTAGAAGAAGGCCTTTGAAGGGGAAGGAAATAGTTTTCTGTTTTTACAAGTGGAAAGGAGTCAGTTTGAGTGGGAGTTGACTTTTAATTGAGATATGAAAAGGATATTTTGAAAAGAATATTTTATCACATGATAGAGAAAATAGGGCTAAGGAAATGTAAATTTTCAAGAGAGAATAGAACAATGATTTCTAAAAGGAAATGTTCAGAACTCATAGCTTTGTGGACTAAACATTCCCTACCTCCTCAAAATTTTATATCCAAGATATAAAATTGTCCTTACCTTTGATCACTTTCTATTAATCTTTGAATATCCAAAATATTTATTCAGTTATATAAGTAGTTATATAAGTAGTAAGTTATATTAGTACAATTGGGGCAAAAGTGTGGATTCTACTCCTACATATGCTATAAACTGGCAAGTGGACTCGCTGGAGTCTTTTGTGATCCCTGATCTCCAGTTCTTCAGTCTATAGAATGAGAATATTAGACATCATTAATTATATTAAACTTGATGATATTAATACAAAGATTGTAACTCTCTCCTAGTAAACAATAACTAAGGTCAGATTCCATGTTAAATGTATTTGTGGCTATACTCCCTTTCCATGACAGCCTCCTGAGGTGGGCGGTCACTGAATCCTCCTTGATGAGGAGGAAAAGGCATATGCGTGTGCTGAGTCCAGTCACTGTGATGGAGAAAGCGTTGGAGTGTAGATCTGAATCCAGGTCTGGCCTCCTCATCATCTCCACTTCTATTCACTGATATAACGCATTTATAGATAACCTCTGCATATTTACTTTTTAAAGAATGATGACAGAAAAATTTAAAAGGTACTTGGAAAAAGGTAAAACAGTGCCTTTACAAATAAAGCTAGAAAGAACCTGCTTGTATAAATAGCCACACAAGTTTCTTCAACCAATTGCCACAAATGTAACGGCTTAAAATGACATGATGCTATTTATTATTTTACAGTTCTGATGTTCACAGTCTGAAAGGGATCTCTGTGAGCCAAATCAAGGTATTAACAGGGCTGCCATCCTTCTAAAGGACCAAGGGAATTGTATTTCCTTACTTTTGCCAGTTTTCAGAAGGTTTCCTGCTTTCCTTTGCTCATGGTCTCATCTTCATCTTCGGTGTCAGCAGCAGAGTATCTTCCAAACACTCCCTGACTTTGACTTGAACTCTCCTGCCTGTCACTTAACTGTAAGTGTAGGTGTCATTGTGTGTGTCCCATCAGGATAACCCAGCAAAATCTCTGCATCCTCAATATCTAAAAAATTTCTGTTGCCACTAGAGATAGAATATTCATAGGTACCAGAGATTAGAATGTCAATATAAGCGGTGTGATTGAAAAATATGGTACTTACTCAAAATTAGAAATTTATTAGCATACAAGACTCATTGCCATTAATCCTTCTCCAAATACAAGGCTGCACTTTGACTACATTTACCCCATTGTTCTGGCCACTTTCTGAAGCAGTTCTGGAAACCTTTCTGGGGTGACTTTAGTTGTGCTGTGCTGGCTGCCTTAGTATCCTGAGTCAACTGAAAATGTTTGCGTTTCAATGTTGACATTGGCAAAGAGGGAGAAATTGCATGTGCCTGACCCTGTGAATACTGTCTTTATGAGCTTGCCTTGCTGTCAAATGGCTCTGGGCAGCAGCTTTCTCTCACTCATCATGCCTTGTAAAGAAACTCGCCAAAGCAGACTTTCAGAACTGCTTCAGAAAGTGGCAAGGACAACGGGATTGTGTGTGTCTGAACTGAGGGATCTACAGCAATGTCTTTTTTTAAAAACAAATGTGTCTGTTATTGCAATATATTGTTTAAAATATATTTAAATTATATATATAATATATATGCAATATATGTTTAAAAATTAAACATTCACTATATATTTTGATCACACTTTGTATATGGCAGGCCATTGCTCATTCTGCCACGATAACTGACATATATTGTCTCTACAATACATTTTCAGGCACTTTATATAGATTAAATTTATCTTTGAAATAGTTCCATGAGGCAGTTGGCTCAGGAGTTTTAGGCAGTAATTCACAATCACAAGCTGGTGAGTAGTAGACTCTGCTCCAGAACTTCTGCTATTATTTTATACATAGCAAGATCTTTTAATTAAGAATTATGAGTTCTTTCAAAAGTGTGTTTGGGATGCCAATATCTTATGGTTGGCATTGCCATTTTCAGTTTCCCTGAGAGTTTAAGAAACTGTTTTCTCTCTCAAAAACTATTTACCTACCACAGGGATTCTCTACTCAGCTGATATATTTGCTGTGCTGAGATGACTCAAAATTTCATGCAAGATGATACATGTATGGGAAAAATAGAAATTTGTCAATAATCTTTTTCTCTTGGCTTACTCTAAATGTTTTACCTTTCTGTTATAAAGTTTTTAATTTATATGTGATAAAAATCAACTACCCCAGTCCATGTAGTGCTGTCAGTTTTAACACATGTAGATGAGAGCAACCACAAGCACAAATGTGGTAACAGAACAGTTCCAACTTCCCCAAATTCCTGTGTACTCTTTTCAGTGGTGACTTCTTTCCCCAGGTTTCACTGCTAGGAGTCACTAATCTTTCTTTCCAGTTTTGTCTATTCAATATCTCCATATTCATGGAACCATGTCATATATGACTTCTTGAAATTTGTTTCTTTCAATTGGCACCATTTCTCTGGGATTCACATCTTGCACAAGTTAAAATTTTGTGTTTATTATTGAATTTGTTTCCATTGTGGATTTGCTTTGGTAAAATTGTCCATTCAAATGCTAAGGCATATTTCATTAGTTTCACATTTTAGATATTATTACTAACGTTACTATGTATAATTATCTAGTTTTATGAGTAAACAGCAGTTTTTATTGTAATAAGAAAATGAAAGAGGTAGAACCTTTGTCATATGATAAATATTTATCTTTATTTAAAAAAATCAAAAAGAACCACCAAAATCTTTTTCAGGACAGCTGTACATCCCACACTCTGAGCAGCACATAAATGTGTAAAAAATATCTCATGATTTGTTTTCCAAGCACCAGAAAATGTTTTTATAATCAGATTTTCCTTTTCTTGGCATGCATTTTAATAAATATCAGGTGATATATAAACATATATATATGTATATATATCTCAACTGATCATTTTCCTTAATTTATTTTTTATTTTCTTATTATTTAGTTTTGAGAGTTCTTTGTATATTATTGCTACAATTCCTTTCTTTGATGTAAGATTTACAAATAATGTTTCCTAATCTGAATCTTGTTTTTATTTTTTATATAGTGTCCTTCATGGATCAGTTCTATACAATTTTTTGTTTTTGTTTTTCCCCGTGGTACCAGGAGTCAAACCCAGAGCCCTGTGTTTGCCAGGCAGGCACTGTGCTGCTGAGTTAGATCCCTGACTTTTCTAAGTAGTTTTGAGAAAGTTCAATCTATCAAATTTTGTCTTTTATAATTCATGTCTTTGATTTCATAGATAAGAACTGAATACCTATTAAGGTCACAATGGTTTTCCTTTATTTTTATGTCCTAAAAATGTACATTTTTACCTGTAACTTATGGATCATTTTGGGATTAGTTTTTATTCAGTAAGCGTAGGTTCAAGTCAAAGTTCAGGTTTGCATAAGAATGCCTAATTGTTCCAATGTGTTTGCTGTGCTGTCTCCAAAAATTTATTTTGCACCACTGTCGGAAAGCAAGTGAACTTATTGTGTAGGTCTAATTATGCCTTCACTATTTTGTTCTGTTGATAAGTGTCTATTGCCTACTGGCACCCTCTGAGGTTGATATAGTTACATCCTAATTATTAAAAACAGAACTGTGACTCCAATTTTATACATGTATTTCTTTGATTATTTTAAACTGTCTGTTTCCATAAGGTTTCCAAATACATGTTATAGTCAGCATATCTATAGCTGCAAACACTTCTTACTGGAATTTTGGTGGTATTTGTGCTTAAATTGGAGAGGCTTGAGAACTATAGCAAGGCTTCAGTCTACAAGCACATATGGTTTTCCATTTATTTCTAAATGTGAATTCTTTCCCAAACATCTTGTAGCTTCTGAACACAGATATAACACATTTTTGTTAGATGTATATTTAGATATGATTTCTGAGCTATTTTAAATATTGTTTTAAAAATCATATTTTAATGTCATTGCCAGAATGTAGAAAAAATAGATTTTTTATGTTTTTCTCATGTTTTGTAGCATTTTTGAACTCTGCTATTAAATCCAATATCTCTTTCTGTCATTTGCTTTAGATGTTCTACTAGGACAAACATAAAGTCTTGGAAATAGACAATTATTTTTTGTTTAATATATATCTAGTTTTGTCCTTTTTAACTTAATGTTTTATACAATGTTGAGTAGAAACAGTAAAAATAGATACTTTATTTTTTTACCTTTTTGAGAGGGAAAGCATTTGATCTTGTATCACCAAAAGCATGTTTTAATTTCATTGATACATTTAAATATCTATGATGTTCACATTCATCATAGGGAATTTGTACTTGTGCATGATATATCTTGATTCATCTTTTCTCCCTTTCCCTTCCTTCAATGCTTTTTCTTCTCCTTATTTACAAAGTTTTTTTTCTATTTTTTCCTTCTATTTTTTTATTTCTACCTCATTTATGAGGTTATGCAAGTTTTGTGATATTCTGAATTTGCTAAGATATATATCTATTTTTATTTCTTTAGTTTTTATTTTAAACACAACTGCATATTTGATATTGTTAAATTAATTTTCTATGTCAATTCAGTTATTGAGTCTTTTCATTTTTTAAAATTTTATTTTATAGAGAATAAAACAAAAGAAGACAGAACAACACAGATCAGAACAGAACAATACAAGCAACACAGCACTTCACCACAAGACAATTGGATAACAACAGTAGCTACCATAATAGCTCTTTCTTTGAAATAGTTGAGCATTGCTTCACACATAATAATATCAAATATAACAAAATAGAATAAAAGCATTCATGAGAATGAAACTATTACAAGGCATTCTGAACCAAATAACAGAAGATGAACAATGGCTACTATAATATCTCATTTTCCATAAAAATTTATTTATACTATCAAACATATTAAAATACAATAAGACACAACATGATAGAACCAATGGTAATAAAAGAAGAAAAGCATGGTAGGACTTCAAAGCAAAATGATATTAAATCAGCAATGGCTTCCATAATGTCTTATTTTCTTCAAAGTAGCTCTTCATACCATCATACATAATAAGGTCAAACAAAACAGAATAAAGTCATTCCAACCAATGAATGAAAACATTACAAGACTTCAAAGCAATATAATGGAGAACCATAATTACCATACAATCTTATGTACTCTTACCATTTCTTACACTAGGGAGACTATTTGGTATTTATACATATGAGTTTGATTTATTTTGCTTATCCGTATGGTCTCAAGTTGCATCCATTTATTTATAAATATCTCAATGGGATCATTCTTTATAGCTGAGTAGGACTCCATTGTATAAAAGTAACACATTTTTTTATCCATTCCTCAGTTTATGGGCACTTATGTGGTTTCCAAGATCTGTCTATTAGAAATTGTGCTGCTATAAACATGGGTGCACACATATCACTGTGGTAAGATGTTTTCAGTTTTTCTGGGAATATGCCTAGGAGTGGAATAGCTGGGTCAAATGGGACTTCCAATTCCAGCTTTTTTTGATGAATCTCCAGACTGACCTCCACAGTGGTTGCACCAGTCTATACTCCCACCAACAAAGCATAAGAGTTCCTTTTTCCCCACAGCCTCTCCAGCATTTGTTGTTGGTAGTTTTGTTGATCCTGGCCGTTCTTTCCGGATGGAGATGGAATCTCAGTGTGGTTTTAATTTGCATTTTGCTAATGACCAATGATGATGAACGTTTTTTCATGTATTTATTTGCCACTCATATTTCTTCATCTGAGAACTGTGTGTTCATCTTGGATGTCCATTTTTGGAATGGGTCTTTGAATTTTGGGGGTCTGATTTTTTAAAATTCTTTATAAGTTCTAGATACAGAAGTCCTTTGTCTGAGGGACAGTTCACTAAGATTTTTTCCCAGTTTGTGGGTTATATTTTCAATCTGCTGGAGATTTCTGTCAACATGCAGAAACTGTTTAATAAGATGTGATCCCAGTTATTGATTCTGGGAAGTATTTCCTGTGCAGTTTGGTTCTTCTTCATGAAGTCTCCACCTATCCCTATGTCTTCAAGAATTTTACCTACCTTGTCTTCCAACAGATTTAGTGTTTCTGTTTTCATATTTAGATCTTTGATCCATTTAGATTTTAGTTTAGTACATGGTGATAGGCATGGGTCTAATTTTAGTTTTTCAGCATATGGACAGCCAGTTTTTCCAGCACCATTTATTAAAGAGACTCTTGTTCTTCCAGTGAACATATTTGGCCCCTTTATCAAAGATAAGGTGGTCGAGTGTGTTTGTAGTTGTGGTCGTATCTTCTAGTCTATTTCATTGATCTTCAGATTTGTTTTTATTCCACTATCATGTTGATTTTATTGCAGTAGCTTTGTAGTATAACTTCAGGTCAGGGATTTTGATGCCTCCTGCCTTGGCTTTGCTGCTTAGAATTGTTTTTGCTATTCTAGGTCTCTTCTGGTTCCAGATGAATTTTACAAGTGATTTCTCTAGGTCTATGAGGTATGTTAGTAGTATTTTCATTGGGATCGAATTGAATCGGTATAACAACTTTGGGAGAATGGCCATTTTCACAATATTTATTCTTCCTATCCATGAACAAGGGATGTCTTTCCATTTTCTGAGGTCCTCTTCAGTTTCTTTGATCAGGGTATTATAATTTTCCCTGTATAGCTCTTTTACTTCTTTCATTAGATTAATTCTTAAGTATTTCATTTTTTTGGATGTAACGTGAAGGGTGTGGCTTCTCTTATTTCTCTCTCGGTGATTTTGTTGTTAGTGTATAGGAGTACTATTGATTTTCGAGTATTGTCTTTGTATCCAGCTACAATTGCTGAATTTATTTATTATATGTAGGTGTCTTTCAATGGACTTTTGGGGGTCTTCTATGAAGAATATTATGTTGTCTGCAAATAATGATAGTTTAACTTCCTCCTTTCCTATCTTTACTCCTTTTATTCCTCTCTCTTATCTAATTGCTCTGGCTAGTATTTCTAGTACTTATTGAGTCTTTTCTGAAAGACACATTAATGATAGGAAATATTGAGATAGCCCTTGCAAATAAGGATAAATCCCACTTAGTTAATTATAATATTGTATGCATATACATTTAGATTACTAATATTTTGCCTAGCATTTTTGTATCTCTGTTCTCGAGGGACATTCTTTGCTTATACTGTCTTGTCAGAGTTAAGCTTTTTAAATCATGGTATCCTTGGCCTTCTGAAAATGAGTTAAAAATTGCTGCCTTCTCTTCCAATTTTATATAGTGATTATGAATGTATCTTTTCTTAGTGAATGCTTGCAGAACAATATGTTCCTCACTTATGACCATTTGAGATGCAAAGTTTCACAGATAAGAATGAAGCTTAAAATATGAACATACGTAGATATAAACAAATTGTGGATGGAGCTCACTGTCTGCCAACACTTTCACCAGTTGTGTTGTGCTGTGCTTACTGCTCAGTATGAATGTACAGTAGTACATTGCAGTCAGAGATTGACAGCATTTCTCTGTATATGTGTGCTTGGGTTTCTTATGTTTTACATTTCTCATGTAAAAAGTTATGTAAGAGCCAAGTCAAGATGGCCAATCAGTGAGCAACAAAATAAAAAAGGCTCCCAGGAGAAACAACTCTTTTGCCAGAATAAAACACCCTGGAGAGACCCAGACAGAGGCAGATGGATCCTCTTCACACAGGAAGAAATTAAAACATAAAAAAGCTCATCAAATACTTCAGGACCAAAATTGAAACAGTGAGAAATTACAGGACACAGCATTTTCATTCACAGTGACCTGCCAAGTTTGCAAAGGCCTGAATCCATGCCAGCCAGCAGAGCAGCCCAAACTCATTCCCCCCGCTACTCACAGGAACCACAGCAGTGCTGAAATCAGGGGTTAGTGAGCCCAATAGAGAGCGGAGCCAGTGACGGGACCTTCATTAATCCACGGTCAGTGCTGGGAATGAGACCCCCCCCAATAGGAAGGGCGTGACCAAATGGGTGACATGTTGGAATTGGCAAGAGGAGCCTGAACTGGGAGCAACAGTGACTTCATTTGGTTGCTCCCTCCCCAGAGCAGATTCGTGGGATTTGCTTGGACTGAGCCACACCCCTGGGCTGGACCCAATGAGCCATCCCAAATCGTTTCCTTGCACCTAGCAAGCAATAACTGGGTGAAGGCCCCTGAAGTTTGGCTGGCTGGGTGGGGAGGGGCAGGCAAATACAGCCGCTGCTTACACCTCAGTGACAAGAGCAGACAGGAGAGGGTGGAGATCCCCCACTAGCGTGCTTCAGAGGAAACGTGGCCAACAGGGAAGAGGGCTGGGACCTGCACTGTAAACTGTGTGGAGGAAGCCAGGACCATGACAGGAGAAAGAGGCAGGAGGAGGACCCAAGCCCAGAACCCGGAGAGCCCTGATCCAGGAGAGGGAAAAACAAGGGAGACTGAGGGTGGCAAACACAAAGCAGCAGATGTGGCTTCAATGGACATTAAGAGATATCTTCAGGACCTTGTAGACAAACTCAAAATTGAAATATTAAACCAGGTAAAGCAAGATATGAGTAGAGTAATAAAAGAAATGCTCTCAGGAAGCATCTCTCAGGATGATACAGATGGAAGAAGGGAGGAACACAAAAAAAGAGAGGAACATTCAATAAAAACTATAAAGAAAATATACAATATATGAAGCAAATTCAAAGAGACTACCAGGAAATTAAAAATTGCATTGAAAGCTGGCAAAACTCCTTAAAAGAAACTAAGGATAGACTATCAAAACTTGAAGACAACTTTGCAATGTGTGATCATGAAAGGAAAGATCCATTAATAACAATAAGGAAACAGGCAGTAACAATACAAAGGCTAAAAGATGAGAAGAGAATCTACAATTTAAGAAAAAGAAATGTGAACAAAGAAGCAGGAATACATACAGGTGAATTACAAAGTCTATTCACAGAAATAATTAAGGAAAACTTCCCAAGCATGAGAAAAGAAAATGACATTTGGTTATGTGAGGCATACCAAACTCCAGCCACCTACAACCAAAACAGATCTACACCCAGACATATAATAATCAAGATACCAGAAATTCAATATGAAAACAGAATATTAAAAGCCATCAGAGAAAAGAAACAGATTACCTATAAAGGTAAGGCCATCAGAATCATGGCTGACTTCTCAACACAGACCATCAGATCAAGAAGAGCTTGGAGTGAAGTATTCCAAGTCCTAAAAGAAAATAACCTCCAGCCCAGATTGATGTACCCTGCAAAACTGTCACTAGAAATTAAAGGAGAAACAAGATGCTCCCATGACAAAGAGGAACTGGGGGAGTTTGTGACCATCAATCCAACCCTACAGAGAATACTGAAGAACATTCTAGAGAGAGAGAAAAAAAATACCAGTATTTTAGGAACAGTGGCAGAAAGGCCTCAATGAGTGGGGCAGGCAGTAGAATGAAGGAGAAAACTAGACAAACAAAGGCAGAAAAACAGCATAGCAGAAATGAAGCAGAGAAGGATAACTAGAATCTCTAACATAGATGGCCTTGATACACTATATTGTTAATAGTGCATCAAGATTTAAACCCACATTATCACACTACTCTGCTTAGATGTATTATATTCTGTTCCAGTCATTCTACCTGTACTAGATTTGAGAGCACAGACAGTAATCCCAAAAATAACAGGATATAGTACGTTAATCATCCTTAATTTCCTATTAACTTAATCTAAAGCTCTGTAAAACCTACACTGTTTTACCATGACTGATTGTAATAGAATCTGGTTTGTTGGATCACTGTTTTGTATTGATAGATTTTATTCAAAGCTGTTATGATTGATAGTATCAAGTCTGAGAGTATAGGCAACTACACAGAAGATGACAAGATTCACTAGAATATCCACTCTGGTTTGATTATTATCTGCCTCTGAAGTTTTATACTGTCTACAATGTTTTATTTTTGCTAATATTGTTATGTACTGCTATATGCAATTATACTGCTATATTCATTTATGCCTGATGATATAGACAATTCTATTATCGATAATAAGAAACAACACGGTAATCATTGTAGATCACCTTGTACTGTGGTTTTATATGACTTTTTGGTTTCATGTTTTTATAGGAATTTGTTTTGTTTCATCTTGCTAAGTTTTGTTTTTCTGTCTAATACAGAAAGGATAGAAATATATGCAGATTCATGCATGCATGGCTGTTTACACTCTCACTGTTTGACTATCTACTTTGTATGCATTAGTTTTGTAACTTGAACAACTATTTCTAAGAGGACAATATGAAATTTATCAACTAGTAATTTCTTATTGTTTATCTTTTTTTTGGAATTCTGTATTATCTCTAACCCTTACATGCTTTTGTTTCTCTCTAAATAAAAAACAAACAAACAATATTCCATGAAATGGAAGTGAGAAAACACACAGTAGCTATCTTATTTTCAGATTAAGTAGATTTAAGTCAAAGCTGGTGAAAACAAGTCAAAAAAGGACACTATATATTGGTTAATGTTACTATTCAACAAAAGCAATAGCTTTTACATAATATATATATATATCTCAAACTGCAATGCCCTTAACCTCATAAAAGAACTACTAGTGGCCATAAAAGTTCAGATAAACATCACTACAATAGTAGTAGCGGTCTTCAAAGCACTACTACCACAAATATATCAATTAAACAAAACATAACCAAGAAATATCAATGAAAAATATGAGTTGAACCAAATATTTAAACAAATGGACTTCATGGATACATACAATTTTCTACCCAACAAGAGAATATACACTCTTCTCAGAAGCACTTGAAACTTTCTCCACAATAGAACATATGCTAGCTATAAAAGCATCATAAATAAATATAAAAGAATCAAAATTTAATCTAACATGTCATCAGACCATAGGGCAATGAAACTAGAAATTAATTGCAAAGGAAACCATAGAAATTATGCACACATTTGAAAACTGAAAAACATAATCATGAATAATCAATGGATCACAGATGAAATTAAGAGATAAATGTGAATATTTAGAAATAAATGACAATGCTAGTGAAACATATGAGAATTTATGGGATAAATAAAAGCGGTCCTACAAGGGAAATTTACAGCTGTGAACACTCATATCAGAAAACCAGAGCGGAAATCTACATCAGGGGTAAGCTGCCCGGAACCACCACCATAGGCCCACCCTGCTAGCGAGAACTTAGCAGAAGCCTGCATCAGGGGTAAGCTGCCCAGCACCTCCACCATGGGCCTGCCTTGCCACTGGGAACATAGCAGAAGCCTGCATCAGGGGTAAGCTGCCCAGAACCTCCACCATGGGCCTGCCCTGCCACTGGGAACATAGCAGAAGCCTGCATCAGGGGTAAGCTGTAATTTCTCGCTGTTTCAGTTTTAGTCCTGAAGTATTTCATGAGCTTTTTTATGTTTTAATTTCTTCTTGTGTGAAGAGGATCCATCTCCCTCTGTCTGGGTCTCTCCAGGGTGCTTTATTCTGGCAAATGAGTTGTTTCTCCCGGGAGGCTTTGTATTTTGTTGCTCACTGATCAGCCATCTTGTCTTCTCCCCTGGAATACTGTTTTTGTCCTTTGATTTTTAATTCATAAATTTCTTTCCTGGTTTAACATGTTTTCTGTATATAATATATCATTGGATGGTGTTGCTCAAACTGGTTGTTACTTTGTGTTTTTAATTAATGAATTGAGACCAACCAAACTGATAGTAGTGACTGATAGGCATTGATTTATGCTTGTGATTGAGCTATTTTACTGTTGCTGTTTTCCTTTCTTCCCCTTCTACTTAATTTTTTGCACTACCTAGCACATTTATTTTATTGGGCTTTCAGGTATTAGTTTCCTTGTTTTTTTCTAGTATATTCTTGGGAATATTTTTAACTGTTGTTTGGTTAGCATGAATTTCTTTAGGTACTCTTTATTATGGAAATATCTTATTATCCTTTAATTTTGAAAGATAATTTTACAGGATAAGTTTAGTCTTTTATGGCTCAAAACACTTCATTCCATCTTTCATATATTTTAAAATTTGTATTGAAAATTCTAGTGTAATTGTGATGGGTTTTCTTTTTTTAGTGTTTTACTTTTTTTCCTGTAACAGCCTTTAAGTTTCTAACCTTGTACAGATTTCTGGCATTTGAATTATGTTGTAACATGGTGGGTATTCTTTCCCTAATCATGGCTGTTTGGGGTTCTATATGCCTCATATTTTATGTTAAATTCTTTTTCTTTATCTGAAAAATTTCCATTTTGTTCCTTCTGTAAAAGACTGTTTTATGCCTTTTGTGTTATCTTTTGATTTTAATTAGTTCCAATTACTCTTAAGTTGATTATCTTTGTGTCATCTAGGAGCTGTTGGGCCCATTTTTCACATCCTCATGTTGTTTTTAAGGTACCTATCATCAAGTGATCCCCAACCACAGAGTTGTCCTCTAATCTAACTCTGTCTTCACATGGGTTCATTCTGCAGCCCATAATTTCAACCACATTCTTCATCTTCTCTTTTTGGTTTGAAACATTTTAATTACTTTTTTCCCCCTATGCTGGGTGCTCATGTTTGCATCTCTTCCTTTAGCTTTGTTAGAGTTTTATTAGTGTCTGCTCCTGACTTGCTGATCATCTGTTTCATTAGTAACATTATCTCTTCAGTTGTATTTCTTTTGAATCACCGAACAACTTATTCATCTGTTTTATTATGTGTACTGATATTTTCTCAGACATTTTTTGCTGTGCAGCTTTTGATATTCTTCCCCTTGATTCTTCGAGCATTAGCTTTGGGGAATTTGGAAGTTTAGGGAGTGTTATAGTTAGAGTTTGTAAGGAAGACAAGATGATACAAGGCACATAATTTATAGTATTATTTTATGATAGCCACCCAGAGAATCAAATACAAAAGAAAGACTGCTGGAAATCTGTCCATGCACTAAGACCCAAAGAATCTAGCTGAAGGCCTGGATCCCATGGCAATGTGCTACATGAACTCAGATGAAGACCTCAAACCCTTGACAATGCCTCTCATGAGTTCAACTGTAGGCCTATAGCCCATGACAATGTACCATGCAAGTCTGTTTCATGGATTTGCAGTGGGAAGGCCCAAAGTTCAGCAGTGGAAATTAGAAAGTCTGAGCCAGTGAGACCTATGCCTGTAGGCTGAGCCATGAATTAATGTTCAAAGTAAAGACTAGGGCTCCCCTAAAATGTACCACAGCTATCCTCAGTGACAATGAGGTCCCAAGCTCCTCCCATGATGATAACAGCTAAGTTCATATCAGGAAGCCAGAGTAACAAGCTTCTCCAGGAAACTGAACAGTACACCTCAGGAGCTAGGAAGTGATGCTCAAAGTGAGGACCAGGTATCCTCCAAAGTGAACCACAGCCATTCTCAGCAACAACAAGGTCCCAAACTCCTCTCATCATGAGAACAGCCAAGTTTATATCAGGAAAGAAGCTTGACAAGCTCCTCCAGGAGAACCAGTGGCAACAGGAGAACCAACAACACCCAGGAGGACCAACAACACTACCTCTTCTTCTCCAGTTTTCTTTTCTATATCGGCAACAATCCTCAGGTGGGCCATCCACACTAAGCACTGTGATGATTCAGTTTAGCTGATATTACAATTTGTCCACCACATCAATCCACCACAGGGAAGCATTTTCTTACTTTGTTTTCTAATGTTTCTATTTTTTCATTGTTTGTTTTCTGTGCCAGATTTGCTGGTTGATTATACTGGGTAGTTTTTGCATAGACATCTTCTGAGCATGCCTAAGTACTGACATTTTCTCTTTTCTGGGTATGCAGTAACTTCCGTTTATTCATGAGGGGAAGTTACCTTATTCGCACCCATCCAGGTTTTCCAGAAATGGACCACTGTATTGTGGATCCTCAGGCTATCCAGATATTAGCATATAAATAAAACTGATTGATAGCAAAAACTGTATCACCTTGTTCATAGTAATAAAGTCAATAATAACAGCATGAAATATAATAATACATAAATATGTAAGGTGTATCAGTTGGAATACCTTCAAAACTTAAGAACCAATCATGGGCCACACTTAACCAAAGCAAAGGGACCTTTCATTCTAGTGGGCAGCCCCGCTATTGAACTACCACAAAGTAGACCACTGGCAACCGTCTCCCGCTATAGGTAGCAGTGTGGGAGTTCATTGCACCAAGGCCATCTCCTTTGGATCCAGTCACCTCTGTGTTACACCAGCTGAATCTGACCTTCTGCCACAGAATTCAGGCTCCCTAGCTTGTCTCTAGGGAGCTTCTTGGGGGATGGAAGTGTGGGGGGCTGGGTCTATGTTAAACCTCACCCTTTCTGAGTCCATTTCCATGGCTGTCTCTTACCCTGTCTCTGCAGGAGGGTGGAACTTCAGTCTTGGTATCAAACTCCCCTCTAGTAGGTTGCTGTCATCACCACTGAGTGAATAATGTGGCTCTCAACTCTGCTGCTCCATGTTGAGAAGAACCAAGTGCACAGTTGGCCAAGAGTTGATTGTAGTTGGTAGTTTGATTACAGCAGAGGGATTTAGTGGGGCCTATGAATATATTTCTATAATATAATCATATATTTTTTGGAGTTTACCAGTGAAATACCTGGACTTGTAATTTTTTCGAGGAGAAATTTCAAAAGTCATTTAATGTGCTTATAGGAAAATGATCATTTGGATTATTTTTTTTCAAGTGAGTAATGGTAGTTTATGTCTTTCAGTAAATTGATCAAATTCATTTAAATTATCCAATTCAGGGGTACAGTACCAGATTGTTTTAATGTCACTCAATGAGCTAACTTTTATTCCTGATATTGTGAAATATATATATTTTGCATTTAAAGATCAAAAAAAAAACCAGAAAGAGGATAGAAATAATACATAATTTCAAAAAATACAGTAAGAAATCACTAGTTATAATTACACATTTTCCTTTTACAAGTAGCTGTTCAAGTTATGTAAGTAAAGCATGCAAAATGGACTTTTAAACAGTGAGACTGCAAACAGTTCTGTTCACCTATCCAACAAAAGCTTAGTAATATGGTTATCAATCTTACACACTTATACATGCAGTTATATCCTTTAGAATACTTTCTTTTCCTCTCTTTTTTTTACAATAACTATAATCAATTCTTGTAAACTGTTTAGAAGTTCTATGCATGTATGAATCTCTACATGTATACCTATCCTTTCTGTATTAGAGGGAAAAACAAATCAAAACAAGACAACAAAGCAAATTCCTAGAAAAACACAAAATGAAAAAGTCACATAGAACCACAATACAAGGTGATCTACAGTAGTTACTATAATGTCTCTTGTTATTTTCAATAGAATTGTCTATATCATCAGGCATAGTGTAATTGGACATAGCAGTACATAGCAAAATTAATAAAAGCAAAACACTGGAGACATTATATGACTTCAAAAGCCATTAATAATCCAATTGGAATGGATATCCTATTGAATCTTGTCATCTTCAGAGTAGTTGTCTCTACTCTCAGGCTTGATACTATCAAGCATACCAGATTTGAATAAAATCAGTCAAAACAAAATAGCAATCTAATAAACCAGATTCAAATAAGATTAGTCATAGTAAGACAGTGTAAGTAATACAAGGCTCCAGTTTAAGTTAATAGGAAATTAAGGATAGTTACCCTAGTATATCCTGCTATTTTGGGGGTAGCTTTCAAATCTAGTATGAGTAGGCAGACTGGAACAGAATAAAATCAAACTAAACAGAGCAATGAGAATAATGTGGCTTTTAAATCCTGATACACTATCAATAATGTCCTCTGCCTTCCTTTTTTAGGCAATTCCTCCCCTTTCACTTTCTCAGGGTGCTTTGTACATTTCAGGTTCCACTAACTCCTTTAGTTTTTAGATTAGGGGAGCAACCCACTAACTGCCTAAGTGGTTCTGAACCTTTTTACTCCTGAGCTTGATCATGAGCTGTACTCCTTTACTTACTAAAGCCTCAAGGTTTTCCTTCCTTATAGCTGAGTAGTTCTCTACTGCACAAAAGTGTCATGGGTTTCCAACCTATCTGCAGCTGCTGGATAAGCTGTCCCTATTTCTCTCTGGTTCCCTGTCACATAGAGCATTGTTTTCCCACCTTTGAATTTTGGTTCATGAACCCTCTTTCAAGTTGATTGTATTTGCTCTTCAGAGCATCTTGATGGACCCTATCTCCTGATCTACTCTACCTGTTTCTTTTTGTTAGTGTATCCAGGCCATCTGTGTTAGAGATTATAGCCAACCTTCTCTGCCTCATCCTGCTATGCTATTTTTCTGTCATTGTTATTTACTTTTCTGTTTCATTTCACTGTCTGCCCCATTCATTGAGGCCTTTCTGCCATTGTTCCTGGAATCCTGGTGATTTTCTTCTCTCTAGAATGTCCTTCAGTATTTTTTGTAGGGTTGGATTGGTGGTCACAAACTGCCCCAGTTCCTCTTTGTCATGGGAACATCTTGTTTCTCCATTAATTTTGAGCAATAGTTTTGCAGGGTACATCAATCTGGGTTGGAGGTTATTTTCTTTCAGGGCTTGGAATACTTTGCTCCAAGCTCTTCTTGATTTGATAGTTTGTGTCGAGAAGTCTGTTGAGTAACCCTGACCTTGTAGTTTTTTTTTTTTTTTTATGGTACCGGAGTTCAAACTCACGACTTCACACTTGCCAGGCAGGTGCTTAAGCCACTGAGCTAAATCCCCAGCTCTATTGTGAAATATATTTTCCCTGTTTTGATTTTCTATTTTATTGAATTTTAAAATATATTTTTTAAAATTTTCACTTGTTTCGTCTTATTCTTATTTCTTATAATTTGTTATTTTCTCTTCATCTTTTTCTTCTTTTTCTAGTTTCCAAACTTATTCATCTCAATACCATGATATAATATGTATTTCCCTCATTGAATTACTTTATTTGCTTCTTGGAATTTTAATTTTTTTTTCATTTTTATTCAGTTAAAAAATTTTTAACAATTACTGACACTTACTTAGTGGTTGTAGTATTTAGATGTGTTTTAATGCAGATTTTCCATTTTGATTTTTTGTATTTCTTTTTATTTTATTATAATTAGATTATTTATTTAAAATGTGATTTCAAGCCTATTAATTTTATTAAGGATATTGTTATAATAAATGTTAATGTTAACTGTGGCAGTTCCATGTATGTACACTTGAGAGTAATTCATGTTTTGCTCTTATTATGCAGAGCATTTTTTTAATATCAGCTAAATTGTTTTTCAATAGTATCATTTAGTTATTATGTCTTTTCTGATAGTTTGTCTACTTGTATCATTTATTAATGAAATAATATTGATGTTTCTAAGTAAATATGTGCATTTGTCCATTTTCTTTTTAGCCTTATCAGTTTTGTTTCATCTATTTCAAAACTGTCTTTTCTCCTGAAACTCTTTCTGTTTCCAAACTATTCATCCTCACTTCTCGACACATTTTAATATCAACTGCTTGAATATCTGTCTGACAATGTAAACATTCTATGTTCTCAGTGTTGATAATACTTTTTCTTTCTTTTGTGAGATATTATGGTTCCATGTTCCTTCTTATGTAGTGAAGGTATGGATTATAATTGGACTTTTTGAGTATTATGTTATGGGTTTCAGGGTGTTGTTGAGAATGTTTATCAACATGTTGAGAAGATAATAAAACATATATTGACCTGCTTACTCTGCTTATATAGATACAAAGTAGAGTCAACTTTTAAAACTTTTATAATTTTTTTCAGCTATCTCTTGAGTTCAGTCAGAGGACAGTCTAGGCAGTAAACAGTGACTTGTATAGATTCATGGGACTATTTTGTTAAGATTTCCCCACTCAATTGCCTCCCTGACACTTTATTAAGCCGAAGGGATCTTCATGCTCTTCTTACAGCAAATTCAGCATTTTTGATCCTTATAAACTTTTTGTGAATATATATGTCTCTTGGACCAAGTATCAAGAAGACAGATAGAAAAGACAACATGGGTATTTCACTGTATTTTTTCAACCACAAGCACATTCCCTGGGATTGCAGCTATGTTAGTTGATGCTGCTTCTGCACTACTGACACTGCCTAGAAGCAGAATTAAGAGAAAACAATGGAATTCCTAGATTCCCTTCTATTGTCTCTGCCCCATAAATGTCCACATTCCCTCTACTTATACTAGCAATGGAGATATTTTGAAAGTTGCTTCTAAATTTCATGTCCCTGACTGAGCAGTATACTGTCTTTGACTACAGACTAGGTAAAACTAAAGGAAAAAAGGAAGGAGAAAGACTGACGGCCAATTTTGTGGTAGTTCTAAATCCGATTTTCTTCACTGCTACTGCCATCCTTCGGTTTACAGAGTGCTCTGACATCTACTCTGTGGAGTCTCTCTGTACCTCTAGTTGTCTTCGGTGGGATAGACGGGCTGGGTGTGCTAGCTCAGTCTTTACATGAGTCAGAACCTCTTAATTTCCTACTATTTTTTAATTTATAACCTAAATGAATTTAGATATATTAGTCGCAAAAGATAGTAATACTAATTTCATTATTTGTGTTTTTTGTTTGTTTTTCCTTGATTTTTTAGCTTCCAGACAATTTCTACCAATTAAACAATCTCAAAAATTAAAAAAAAATATATATAGGAAACGAAAACTTGCTCTGACAAATGGGATAGGGATTATTACTGTTTTTGTCCAGAAATGCTCCAAAATGTCAGTATTCAACTAAACTAGAATATACACTGGTTAATTTATCACACTCAAATCCAGTAGACTGAATTTTTCCTTTAAGCCACAAGAGGCAGTAAGAAACAGCAAAAGACAGCTTAGCTTTCAGAAAAGACTACACTAACTTGTCTAATTCACATGTGTAAAGTCCTGGGTAAAATATTTAATTTATTTAGGCCTTTGTACATCACCCTCTAAACACACTATAAAAATTTTCCACCTAGATTTGCCCTTGGCCCATTAAGACAAAACAGATTAACATATTTAGTTTAAAAAAAAAGGCATTCAGAAGAGTTAGTTAATGACATATGATTCAAAATGCATCTTTAAAAGAAAAGAAACCTCATTAAACACAGAAGACTGCAAAGTTAAGTATAAACTAAAAAGATACTTTATATAAATTTAAGGGAAATTAGAGCTATGTTGAGAGAGCAAGACACAAAAGATAACTTATGCATATTTTCAGTAATAATGATTGTAATAATTTTGGAGAAATGACTCATGCTTACTGCGTCTTCGGCATGAATCTTGATTCTTCATGCTGCCCCATTCAAGCTGCTCCTTTTGGAATAGTTGTGGTATTCTTCCTATGTG
This sequence comes from Hydrochoerus hydrochaeris, assembly GCA_004027455.1. Taxonomy (NCBI): domain Eukaryota; kingdom Metazoa; phylum Chordata; class Mammalia; order Rodentia; family Hydrochaeridae; genus Hydrochoerus; species Hydrochoerus hydrochaeris. Next base: position 110,031 of record PVLA01003402.1, read on the forward strand.
ACATATGGAAAAACTGAGGATGGGAAAGAGCAGAACTGAAATTCTAACCAAGCATTTTGAGTACAGCACATTTAGTTTACAGCTGTGCTGTTATTCCTGCATCGTTACCATTATTCTTGTATGCCTTTTATTGTACTTTAATCTGTAATCTATAGTATTTCCCTTTGGATTACTAGTGTTTGGTTTTCCATATTTTAAAAATTTATAAAGCCTGAGTAGATAAATCACTCTGTATCAGACTCACATCTTTCTGCACATCTCTCTAATCCCTGGTTATCACATAGGAACAGTATTAAGTCACCTTTTGGAAGGTCAGCATGAATAAGACAGTTGGGAGAAGTCACACATGGGAAAGGAACATAGATTTTTGTTTTCATAGAACTCAGCTAATAGAACTTTTGGAAATCACAAGGTAGAGCTAAATTATCAAATGGAAATATGTGCATGGATCCACATGCTACCACAAGAGAGATGAAGCTACATTAAAAACATATAATTCTGTGCAAGGAATCAAAAAATTTGTAAAAACATTTATGGTAGCACTAATCATAATAGCCAGAGACAGAAAGAACAACTCAAAGTCTACAAGCAAAAAGCTGGGTTGATAAGTTGTATATTTCTGCAATGAAACAGTCTATTTCAATGAAAATAATTGAATCCTAACCACACTTTAGAATGGATACAAACTCATGTTGCTCATATTAAATGAAAAGACATGGAATATTAGTGTAGTCTTTGAGTTGAATAAAAGGAAAAATATATTATTTAGAGGCTAGAGAGTGTGTATGACTGCCAGGAACCTGGTCCTCAGGAGGCAGTTTGAGGGGCCTCTAAATGCACGGCTAATATCCTTTGTCTAGGTCCTGATGACCTGATGATCTATTTTCTTAAAATTGACTCAGGTTTATTTTTCTATATGGCAGAAGAGCGCCCTCGTGTTGTGAACATCATTTAATTATATAATTTTGGTTCACAAGGCAATGTATAGCATCTGCTAATCTTAGATATTTATAAATGTTTAGTTTTATTAATACATGTTTGCAATACATTAATGACTGTGTTTACTTGAAAATAAGACCTAACTAGAAGTAAAAATGCCAAGTCAGCACTGGGGGTTTAGCTCAGAAGCTTAAGTGCCTGCCTGGCAAGTGTGAAGTTGTGAGTTCCATCCCCAGTACAAAAATAAAAAAAGCAGGTCAGCCTATCTTTGTTTTACTTGCCATTACAGAGTAGCCATCAAGAAAGAGAATAGAACAGTGTCATCTTCTTCATGATATTGGCCATCAGCGCGGTAAAGATCAGAAGTTTATTTTCTGTGTAGGTCTTATTTTCTGAGAAGCACAGGATTACTTTCAGCATGAGGAACTGGTACATGTAGAAGACACATCTTAATTTACTTTTTCTTCCCTTATTGCTTCCTTCTTCCTTCTCCCATCTCTTGGTCAATTTCTCTTTTGCAAAAAATTTATCTCCAAGTTTTCTATTATCTATCCTTTCTTTTTCTCTTTATTTATATTTTGAATATTTCATGTAAGAGAAACCATACAATACTTTAGAGTGTGTGTCTGATTTATTTCACTGGATATAATGCTCTAACGTGTATCTATTTTCTTAAAATTGACTCAAGTTTATTTTTCTATATGACAGAAGGGTGCCCTAATGCGTATGAATATCACTTTTTCTTCATCCATTTGTTTGTGTATATAGAATCTGCTTCAAAGACTTAGATATTACAAGTTGTGCTGCTCTTATGGGTATACATTATCTTTGTAATATGATGTCTTTCTGGGGTAGATACCTAGAAAGGTAAGAGCTGGGTCAAATGAAATTTCTAGTTTTAAATTTTTTGAAAAAGTCCCATACTGATTTCCATAGTGATTATCCTATGTACCTATGAACAGCGTAGGATTCCTTTCCCCATTAGCCTCACCAGCATTTGTTTTTATTTAATTTCTTGATAACAGCCATTGTTTCTAGAGTACAAAGGTAGAATAGTTAATGTTGTTTCAATTTGCATTTTCCTAATGGCCAGAGGTGTACAGCATATGTACCGTTTGTGCTTTATCTGCTGAGACATCTCTGTTCTTTTCAGTTGAACATTTTATTTTCAGCAGGTGGAGGGAGTCTCATGTTTGTGTTTTTATATATTGCATATATTAATTCTCTGCCTGAGAAATAGCTCCCCCAATGCTTTTCCCACTCTGTATGTGGTCTCATCACTGTGTTGGTTGTGTCCTTTGCTCTGAAGAACATTTTCAATTTAATATGATCCCATGTGTTGACTCTTCATGCTATTTCTTGTTCCATTTGTGTTCTATTTAGAGAGTCCCTGACTCTCCCCCTGTCTTTAGGGGTTTCACATACTTTATGCCCCACCAGATAAATGTTTCAACTTTAACATTTATATTTGATCCATTTTGATTTTAGTTTAGAGCATGGTGAGACACATGAGACTTCAATCAATATCCTGGATGTGGGTAATCAGTTTTCCCAGCAAAATATCTTAAAGAGGTTTTCTTTCCTGAGCATGTAGTTTCGGCCCCAGTCTCAAAGATCAGAAAAATGCGTAAAGTTGTTTCTGCATCCTATATTCTGTTCCCTTGTTCCACATATCTGTTTTTGTGCCTGGACAAAAACTGTTTTTATCACTATAGCTTTGTATTGTAACTTGAAGTCTGGGATTATGATGTCTCCTGCTTCAAGCTTTTCTCTCCTTAGACTGCTTTTGCTACTCTGGGTCTTTCCTGGTTCCACATGAATTTTAAGTTTTTTCTAGTTCTGTGAGGAATGTTTTTAGTATTTTTCTTGCAATTGATTTACATCTGTATATCAATTTGGAAATATGACCATTTTGACAAAATAAGTTCTGCCTAAGAACCCAGGAGGGGTCCAGGAACAGGAGGTATCTTTTCATATTCTAACATCCTCTTTGATCTGCTTTTTTCAGTTTTGTAGTTTCCATTGTATAGTCCTTTTACTTCCTTGGTTAGGATAATTCCTATATATTTGATTTTTCTTGAGAATGATACTGTTTTTATTGAGAATGATACTGTTTATCTAAGTTTTTTTCAGTAAGTTTATTATTGGTGTACATGAATGCTATGGCTTTTGTTTACTGATTTTGCATCTTAATACATTATTGAATTTGGTTATTATTCATAGCAGTTTTAAGGGGAGATCATATAATCTGTAAATAATAATAATCTGATGTCTTTCCTCTACATATCTTTCTAATTTCTTTCTCTAGCTTGATTGCTCTAGCTAGTGCTTCAAGTACTATGTTCTGTAGGAGTTATGACAGTGGATATGTTTATCTTGTTCCTAATTTTAGAGGGAAGGCTTTCAGTTTTTCCACATTTAATATGATGATATTGGTAGGTTTGTCATTAGTGATTTCTACAAGACTGAACTAAAATGTTTCTAGTTATTTTCTTCTGGATTTGTACCAAGAATGACTGTTGGATATTATCAGAAGCTTTTTTCCTGCATCTATTAAGATAATGATGTGATTTTCCTCCTTGCTTCTGTTATGTGATGCATTACATTTATTGATTTTTGTATGTTGAATTATTCTTACTTCTCTGGGAAGAAGCCTACTTGGTTCTGATGAATGACAGTTTTAAAAATTACCTGATGTCTTCTCTTAGCCAATATCTTGCTGAGGATTTTTGCATCTCTGTTCATTCAAGAGATAAGATTTTTTTTCTTTTTTTTTTTTCAGAATCAGAGCTTGTCTGATTTTGGAATCAAGGTGCTGATAGCTTCCAGGATTTACTTTGAATTACTTATTCTCTTTTAATTTTCTTAAATCTCTTGAGTGGTACCGAAATTAGATTTTTCTTGAAGTTCTTTTCAAATTCAGCAGTGAATCTGTTTGGTCTTAGCCTTTCTAAATTTGTAGGCTTTATGCTTATGCTTCAGTTGTACTTCCTCTTACTGGATTACTTAAGGATTTATGTAACTTCTTCAGTATTGTTAATTTATATGTATTTAAGGATATCCATTTCTTCTAGACTCTCCAATTTATTGTGGGATAGATTTTCAAAATAGTTACTTATAGTTATCTGAATTTTGGTCATGTCTGTTTTGAGTTTGCTTTTTAATTTCTAATAGGATTTAGGATTTTCTTTCCTTTTCTTGATGGGATTGACTTAGAGTTTGTCTATTTTGCTTATTATTTTGAAAAGCAGTTCCTGAATTTATTGATTACTTAAATTTTTATATTAGTTTCAATTTCATGAACTTCTGGTCTCATCAGTGTAATTTTCCTCTTTTTACTAGCTTTTATTTTGATTTTTCTTTTTTCTTCAACCCTGAGGTGTGTCATTTGGTTATTTTGGCTTACTACAACTATGAACTTCTCCTCATAACTGCCTTTATTGTGCCCTAGTGAATCTAGATTGTTGTTTTGGCATTATTATTTGATTCTGGGAACTGTCCAATATCTTCCTTGATTTATTTTGGACTCCATTGGGTACTCAAGTGTGTACTGTTCCATCATTATATGTTTGTATAATTTCTGCAGTTTCTTTTGCCTTTTAGCTCTAGTTTCATTTAACTGTGAGCTGATAATTTGCACAGGATGATTTTGATTATTTTACATTTACTTATGCATGCTTTGTGGGTTACTATGTGGTCTCTTTTGGAGAAAGTTTCAAGTGCTATTGAGAAGCATGTGTATTCTGCTACTGTTGGCTGAAAAACTGTGGGTATTTATTAAGCCCATTTGTTTAAATATTTGATCAACTCTGCTATTTGTTTATTTTTGCTTAGTTGACTTCTTTATGGTGGTAGGTATTGAAGTCTCTTTCTGCAATGTTTTGATGTTTATCTAATCCAGTAGTGTTAGTTTTATGAAGTTGGGTGTGCTGGATATCAGTATATACATGTTTATAATTCTTATTTCTTCCTGTTGAATTTTTCTGTAAGCCAATGTGTAGTGAGTTTCTTTGCCTCTTCTGATCACTTTTGGTTTGAAATTCACTGTCTGAAAATAGAAGGGCTTTGCTTACCTTTTTTATATTCCCATTGCCTGGAATATTATTTTTATCCTTTGATTATTAGTATAAATTACTTTTGTATTAAGTGTATTTTTGGTAAGTAACATTCTGTTGGGTCTTGTTTTTGATCCATTCTTCCAAAGAGTGTCTTTTGTTTGGAGGATTGAGATCATTCACAATGACACTTATTACTGAAGTTATTAATTTATTCCTGTCATTACATTGATTTCCCAATGATTCTCTTTGTTTAATCTTCTGCCTAACTTCTCACTCAACCTTCTGTATTAATTCTATGATATGTTTGAAATTTTTGGCTTCATTGTTTTTCTAGGTTATAATTGAGAATTTTCCATAGTTCTGGCTTGATTGTCATGAATTTCTTATGGTATTTTTATCTTAAAAAAACCAAAAACAAACACAAAAACAAACAAAACTTTATTTCTCCATCAGTTTAGAAGATACCATCGTTTTGCAAGACATATCAGTATGGGTTGGACATTGTTTCCTTTTATGGCTTGAGACACTTTGCTTCATGCTCTCCTGGTCTTTAAAATTTGTGTTGCGAATTCTTTTTTTAAAAAATATTTTTTCTATTTAAACAGAAAAAAAACCAGAAAAAAGAGTAGAGATATTACAGAATTTCAAAAAAAAGATAAACAGTAAGAAATCACTGGTTGATAAATTATATATTGTCCTTTTAGAAATAGTTGCTTAAGTTCCAAAGTTAAAGCATACAAAGTGGACATTCAAGCAGTGAGACTGCAAAAAGATCTCTTCAACAATCCAACAAGAACTTGAGAATATGGTTATCAATCCTACACACTTAAATATACATGCAGTTATATCTTTTATAACACTTCCTATTTCCTCTCTTTGTTACAATAGCAATTACACATTTTAAAATTTCATTTAAAGAGAAAATAGAGCAAAACAGAAAAAAGGTAGCAACAATACAGAATTTTAAAAGAAAAAAAGAAAAAAGAGAGAAAAAAACACTAAGAGATCAGTAGTTGATAAACTACATACTGTCAGCTTGTATATAGTTGTTCAAGTTACAGAATTAAAGATTATTTAGTAGACACTCAAACAGTGAGACTGCAAACATTTCTGCTCAAAGACCCAACAAAGTTCAGCAATACGGTCATCTATTTTACACACTCAAAGACACATGCAGTTATAGCCATTAGAGCACTTCTTTTTCCTCTCTTTTTTACAATAGCAATTACACATTTTGGGTTTTATTACTCTTATAGTTATTATCACTTTTTACACTAGAGACACAATGTGATATTTATAAATATGATTCTTATTCATTTCACTAATGAGGATAGTCTCCAGTTGTCTCCATTTACATATGAAGACCTCAGGATCATCCTTTTTATAGCTGAGTAATATTCCATTGTATAAAAATACCACATCTTTTTCATCCACTCTGCAGTTGATGAGCATTTTGGTTGTTTCCAAGATTTAGCTATTACAAATTGTGCTGCTATGAACATGGGTGCACATGTATCACTGTGATGTGAACTTTGCAGTTCTACTGGGAAAATAACCAGGAGGGGAATAGCTGGATTGAATGGAGCTTCCAATCCTAGTCTTCTGAGAATTCTCCATATGGATTTCCATAATGGTTGCACCAGTCTACATTTCCACCAACAGCGGAGCAGTGTTCCTTTTTCCCCACAGCCTTGCCAACATTTGTTATCAGTTGATTTCTTGATGGCAGCTATTCTTTCCGGAATAAGGTGGAATCTCAATGCTGTTTTAATTTGCATTTCTTGAATGACCAGTGATGGTAACATTTCTTCATGTATTTATTTGCCATTTGCATATCTTTCTCTGAGAACTGTGTGTTCATCTCAGATGCCCATTTTTGGAGTGGGTCTTTGAATTTGGGAAGCTTGATGTTTTTCTGTTCTTTATATGTTCTGGATATAAGTCCTTTGTCTGAGGGGTTGCTGGCTAAGATTCTTTCCCACTCTGTGGGTTTTCTTTTCACTCTGTTAGTGACTTCTTTTGAAGTGCAGAAAATTTTCAATAATATGAAATCCCAGTTGTTGATTCCCTGAAGTGTTTCCCTTGCAGTTTGTGTTTTGTTCATGAATTCTCTGCCTACCCCTATGTCTCCAAGACTTCTACCTACCTTGTCTTCCAGTATATTTAGTGTTTCTGTTTTAATATTGAGGTCTTTGATCCATTTAGACTTTTCTTTTGTGGATGGTGATAGGCATGGATCTAGTTTCAGTCTTTGGCTTGTGGAGAGCTAATTTTTCCAAAACCATAGTTAGCCCCTTTGTCAAACATCAAGTGGCTGAATGTCTTTGTAGTTGTGCTTGCATCTTCTAATCTGTTCCATTGACCCTCAGGTCTATTTCTTTGCCAGTACCAGGCTGATTTTATCACTGTGGCTTTGTAGTATAGTCTCAAGTCAGAAATTGAGATGTCTCCTGTGTTGCTTTTGTTACCCAGAATTGTCTTTGCTATTCTAGGTTTCTTCTGTTTCCAAATGAATTTTAGGAGTGTTTTCTCTAGATCTGTGAGGTATGTCAATGGTAGTTTGATTGGCATTGCGTTAAATCTGTTTAACAGCTTTGGGAGTATGGCCATTTTCACAATGTTGGTTCTTCCTAGCCAAGAGCAAGGAATATCTTTCTATTTTCTAATATCCTCTTCAGTCTCCTTTTTCAGCACAGTATAATTCTCAGCATATAGGTCTTTTACATTTTGAGTTAGGTTGATTCCTAAGTATTTCATTTTTTAAGATGTTATTATAAAGGGCGATATTTCCATCATTTCTCTGTCAGTGACTTTTTTGTTTGTGTACAGGAATGCTATTGATTTTTGAGTGTTGACCTTGTATCCAGCTACACTGCTGATCTAGTTTGTTACCTCTAGTAGTCTTTTAATGGAGTTTTTTGGGTCTTCTATTTAAAGTATCATGTCATCTGCAAATAGTAATAATTTAATTTCTTCCTTTCCTATCTTTACTCCTTTTATTTCTCTCTCTTTTCTGATTGCCCTGGCTAGTGTTTCCAGAACTATATTGAAAAGGAGTGGTGATAGTGGACATCTGTGACTTGTTCCTGATTTTAAAGTGAAAGCTTTCAGTTTTTGTCCATTTAGTATAATGTCGACTGTTGATTTGTCATAGATGGCCTTTATAAGGTTGAGGTAGACACCGTGTATTCCGAGTTTCTGAAGGGTTTTTATCATGAACATGTGTTGGCCTTTGTCAAAAGCTTTTTCTGTGTCTATTGAGATGACCATGTGGTTTTTATTTTTGGCTCTGTTGATGTGGTGTATTACATTTATTGATTTGCTGGAATGAAACCCACTTGGTCATGATGTATAATCGTGATGATTTGCTGCATTCTGTTTGCCAGTATTTTATTGAGAATCTTTGCATCAACGTTCATTAGTGATATTGGCCTATAGTTCTCCTTTTTGGTTGGGTCTTTCTCTGGTTTTGTTATCAGAGTTATACTTGCCTCCAGGAATGATTTAGGGAGGATTGCTTTCTTGTCAATTTTATTGAATCATTTAAGGAGTATTGGCATCAAATCTTCCCTAAGTTTCTTGTAGAATTCATCTGTGAATCCATCAGGACCTGGTTTTTTCTTTGTTGGTAAGGTTTTTAATTACATTTTCAATTTTAGTAGCTGATATTGGGTTGTTCAAAATTGCTATATCTTCTTGGTTGAGCTTTGGTAGTTCATATGTTTTTAGAAATCTGTCCATTTCTTCTGTGTCTTCCACTCTATGTAAGTAGAGATTTTCAAAGCAGGTATTCATGATCTTTTGAATTTCCATGGGATCTGTAGTAATTTCCCCATTTTCAGTTCTTATTGCATGAATGTGGGTTTTTTCTTTCTTTTTCTTGATAAGGTTAGCTAGGGGTTTGTCAATTTTATTTATTCTCTCAAAGAACCAGCTTTTTTACTCATTAATTGTTTGTGTTTTTTTGTTTCATTTGCATTGATTTCTTCTCTAATCTTTACAATTTCCTCTCTTCTGTGAGCTTTGGGTTTAGCTTGCTCTTCTTTTTCTAGAAGCTTGAGATGGAGCATTGGGTTGTTTATTTGTGCTTATTTTGTTTTCTTGATATGACACTTTATAGCTATATATTTCCCTTTTAAGATTGCTTTCATTGCATCCCATAGATTACAATATGTTGTTTCTGCATTTTCATTGAATTGTAGGTATTGCTTTATTTCTTGTCTAATTTCATCTGTAACCCACTGGTTGTTCAAAAGGTTATTTAATTTCCATATATATATATATATATATATATGCAGGTTTTGCAATTTCTTTTGCCATTAATTTCCAATTTCAGTGTGCTATGGTCAGATATTATGTGTAGGATGATTTCAATACCTTTGCATTTACTTAAGAATGTTTTATGGGATAATATATTATCCCATATATTATTGGATTCTATTTTGGAGAATGTTCCATGTGCTGCTGAGCAGAATGTGTATTCTGATGTGGTTGGGTGGAACACTCTGTAAACATCTACTAAGTCCAATTTCTCACAGGTATGATTCAGTCCTGTTATTTCTTTTCTGACTTTTTGTCAAGGTGATCTATCTCTTTGTGACAATGGGCTGTTAAGATCCCCTGTTATAATTGTGTTCTTGTATATTTGGTTTTTCATGTCCATTAATAACTGTCTTACATAGTTGGGTGCTCCTGTATTTGGTGCATGTATATTTATAATTGTTAGTTCTTCCTCTTGAATTTTTCTACTAACTAGTATATAGTTACCTTCTTTATCTCTTTTAATCATTTTAGGTTTGAAGTTCATGTTGTCTGCAATTAGAATAGTTACCCCTGGTTTTTTCTGGGTTCCTGTTGCATGGAATACTTTTTTCCATCCTTTGACTTTTAATCTATGAGTTTCCTTTTGGGTCAGATGTGTTTCTTGTATACAACATATTGTGGGATCATATTTCTTGATCCATTCTGTCAATCTTTTTATAGGTGAATTGAGGCCATTTATATTTATGGGTATCACTAATATATACCAGCTCAACTTTGCCATAATATGTTCCAGTTGTTAGCTTTCTACTTTTCCCCTTGTTTAATTGCTTGTCCTACCTGGTCGCTTGTTTCTGTTGTTGTTCTGGGGATTGTGGTCATTTTTATCTCTGTCCAGTATGTCTTTCAATACTCTTTCTAGGGTTGGTTTGGTGGACGTGAATTTCTTCAGTTGTTCTTTGTCATGGAAGTATCTTATTTCTCCATTAAATTTGAATGAAAGTTTTGCTGGGTACATCAATCTGGGTTGCAAGTTATTTCCTTTCAGGGCTTGAAATACCTCACTCCAAACTCTTCTTGTGTTGAGAGTTTGTGCTGAAAAGTCTGCTCTGAATCTAATGGGCTTTCCTTGATAGGTGAGTTGTGTATTTTCTCTAACAGCTTTTAGTATTCTGTTTTTATGATGTTTGTGTGAGATCTTAATTATTATGTGTCTGGGTGTGGATTTATATTGATTGTGACTGTTTGACATTCTATATGCCTCACTTATCTACATATCAGCTTTTTTCCCCCATGTTTGGGAAATTTTCTGCTATTACCTCTGTGAATATTTTGGCTATGTCATTTACATTGAGTCCTGCCTCTTCACTCATGCCTATTAATCTTGTATTTTTTTTCTCTTGGCATCATCTTGAAGCATTTGGATTGTCCCTTCATGCTGCTCTGTTATTTTTAAAAGTTCTATCCTTTCCTGATCACTAATTGTGATCCCATCCTCAAGGTCCGAAATCCTATATCCTCAGCTTCATTTAAACAGTTTTGCATGCTTTAAATAGAATTTTTTGCTTCTTGGATGTCTGAGTTTGTTTCATGAATTCTGCATGTTTTCTATATTTTTAATTCAAGGTTTCAATCAGTTTCCCATGCTCCTGTACTTTTTTCTCTATTTCTTCCTTAGCTGTGCTCAGCAACTTCTTTACTAAGTTTGTTAGTTCTATCTTTAGATGGGAGAGTACTTCTAATTTGATTTCCTCTATTGCCTCATGGAGTTGTTTTATTATTTCACTTGCTATCTTTTCAGAATTTCCTGATGTGTTACTTTTGGGGTCCTCTATTTCAATGTCTCCTATACTTGCTTCTGGTGGACTAGATGTTTGAGACTGCATTTTGCTTTTTGTTTTGCCATTTTCACTCTGCCTGATGTTTTCTGTGTGTAGGAGGGGGTAACTCACACTCTTTTCAGACTTACCAAGGTCTTACAGTTAGTTGGAGGGGGCTTTACTACTCGCCCTATTTACCCATTGTACACCTCTATTTTAGGGGCATACTCACCACACTGACACAGTTAATTTGCTGTAGTCCAAGGTTCAATGCCTTGGGAGCAAAGTTTCAAGTTTTTTCTGTGTGCTGTGATTTTGCCAGAGGGCCCAAGGCTGGATTCTGGGTCCTGCTCACTTTTTGGAGTTTACTGGGTGTGACCCAGTTAGGCCCCCATCCCTGTGCGTGCCTTGGTGTGGTCTAGATGCAGGGCATGGTCTTAATGCCTGGGAACATGCTCAAAGTCCCTTCCTGTGCACTGGGATTCTGCCAGAGCATGCAGTCAGGGCCTGAGGCTGTCTTAGTTACTTTTTACACTGAGATACAATGTCCAACACCACATGACTGGAGCCTGCTGAGGTCTTCTGTTTGGGTGAGGGATTCCTGAGTCTCTCATACAGCTGGCACAGTAATCCACTGTAGTCCAATGTTCTGATGTTCCCAGTGGAAGGGCGGGCCCAGCAAAAGCAGTCCAGGGCAGTTTCTGTGTTGAGAATTCTTATACTTTTATAATTACTTATACAATTTATTTATACAATTGTTATACTTTTATCTTTATAAATGATTTGTTCCTTTTCTCTAGCAGTTTTTAAAAGTCTCTCCTTGTATTTTTGATTACTGGTTTTCCAGCTGATTAGTTTGGAGGCAGGTCCTATTTTAGGAAACACAGTGGTATGGAGATCTTTGAAGTTGATCAATGCTTTGCATTCCTATGCTCTGGGCATGACTAGAGGCCTTTTCCTCTGTAAGAAGATGCAAACAATTCTGTCAATTTGGGAGGGAAAGATGCAGTACAATTGGACCAGTACCTTGTTCTCCAGGATGTAACCACAATATTGTTAGTGAAATGGTGACAGTCCTGACAATGGCATAAAAACAACACCAGCTAAGGGCAACAACTATGTCACCCTGGCTATGGCAGCAAAATCAGGAACAGCAAAAGCATGTAAGACAAACTGAATATTGACATTCCTTTAGAAATAATAATGTACTACAATTAATCACAGAAAAGTTGTCCATAAGTATAGTATAAACAAAACTTACATCCGAAGTATCTGCTAAATGCTACAGCTCTACCTCCACTAAAAATAGAAAACATTTCAACAGCAATATGGTAGTTTCAATTAAACATCTAAAGATTAATAAGGCCTAGTGCTTATACTAAGAAAGACATAGAGGGTGGTCATAAGCAGAATGAAAGAAATAAAATTTGAACAGTAACAATGGAAAGGATAAAAGTAGGATAAAGGATTATAGGTTTTTAAAAAAAGAAAAAAAATGAAATTGACAGAATTAGATAAATGTAGAGAAATAACCAAACAAGACAAGCAACGAAAAGAAAAAAAAGAGTCCAAAACAAGGGAAAAAAGAATGAGAAGAAAAGTAAGAAAAATTTAAAAAGCAGTTGGGTGGGAATGGGGAGGGGTCAAGTGATCTGCTGGACTCGGCGCCTTCCGAAGGGCACACAGCCTGGCTTCTCTTCCCACCTCGGAGGGCAGAGCCCCCATATTTAAGCTCCGCAACCTGAGCTTAAAATTCTCAGGTGGTCTGTGTCCACACTGCTCTATCTGTGACTGCCTCCCGTGGTCATCTCCCACGCACTCACTGTGGCAGGCTGACATCAGAACCTCTGGGCTGAAGTGTTTTGAAGTTGCTTTGTGGCTCACTTTCCAACAAGTAACCTCCTTCCAAAAATGCTCTCTGCTTAAAGCCTCTAAAATATGGCTGCGATGGCTTCCTGCACAACTCCAGCCTGGCATAAACCAAGCCATCAAGCATGCTGCGGCCTCGGGGCCTTTGCATTTGTATATCCTCTGCATAGAAAATTCTTCTCCCAGATAGTCATAGAGTTACATTTCATGTTTCAAATCATTGCTCAAACCTCCCTTGGAGAGATTTTTCCTGATCATCCTATATTAATTTACAAACATTTCATCTCTTAAACTCCTTCCAACTCCCTGAGATACTTTTGCTGTCTATCTTTTTTGAAACTTTATTAACCACTTCCACAGGAACATTGAAAATGGTGAAGGACTTTTGAAACCCTTCCCTTTTGGTTAGTATTTCAGGTATCAGTTCTTGCTGTGATGTTCCTCTCTTAGACGACTCTCAGCATCTTCTTATAGCCATGATGCTTGTCTGTTTTGAACAAGGACAACATTTAAGGTATTTGGAAGGTATTTTCCATCAAATGCAGAAGGGATATTGTTGAAGATGTTTGTAAAAAAGAGAGGAGGAGAAAAAGGAGGGAAGGGAAATGAAGTCTAGAAAATAATGTCTTCAGGAAGGGTGGAGAAAAGAAAAAAAATAGAGACTAAATTTTATTCCCTTGTGTTTCTTAGGACTAAAATCTATGAGTGGATGTTTTGGTGACACCTGCAGCATAGAATAAGTGTCTTTCCCATAATTAGAGCGTCCATATCAATCTGATACTCCTCCATATGCAAACCACCTCTTGCTGCTAGGTAGTCCAGGCTGAAAGACAGTGGCTACAGAACACACTCTGCTGTCTCCAGGTGTTTTCTCTAAGAGCTTCTCCAAATCTCTACCACATTTTGTAAAGTGATGATTTAGGAATAACGGGTAGATGGTGAGAGTACAAATGATATATTTCAGTTCTTTACATGATTTTGATAAAATGTTTTCCTAAGTGTGTGACTTGGAAATGTGATTTTATTTGATTTGAGTGATATATTATGCTCAGGGATTTCAGGAAGTTCTAGCTGAGTGGTCTCCCCAGGAATGACCTCTCTCCTTTGGTTTAATTGATATCAGAAATGGGTCTTACATAACATCTGATGCTCAAATGATTCATTCTGGCAGTGTTCAATCAAGAGAGATGATGTGGGCCAGTGTCTGGTCATCCACTGACTGAGAGGGCTCTGATGTGGAGATCAGTCTCAAGAGTTTGCAGGTCCTTCCTTTTTCTTCTCCCTTAATTCAATCCAACTCAAGCATTTCTTTCATAAAATGAAATTAAGCTTTACGCAAAAAGAAAAGCTTGGTTTTAAGGCTTAGGAGAGTTGTGTCTGTCCTGAGTGATTATCTTCTAGAAATCTCTAAGCCAGGTTGCCTTAAGTGGTCAATTGTACATGTTTTTTTCCCTTCATGAGGTTGCAATGAGAGTATCAGTAACCTCACAGCAACACTGTGTGTCTTGCTGTAAACTTCATGATACTGTATGTTAGTTTCCTTTAATTTGCATGTATGTATATTTGCACACATAGATAGTTAATGGGGTGTACTCAATATTTATTGTAGCAGAAGGAAAAAGAAACTCCAAACCTAAACTTTGAAAAAAATCCTCAATAATTTGGATGTTTTCAGTTTATAATGTCTAGAGGGTGAAAGTATAACACTTTCTTTCCTAATTCTGATGTCTAGCATTAAAAATACCTTAGCTGATGAAGTTGATTTCCTGTCTCTTCTTCCCCTCTGGCATCATGCCCTTCCTTCTTCCTTGCTTTCCTTCTGTACCTCTGTCTCTCTTTCCTTTCCTCACTACCAAAAGATGATCTCATATTACTGTAATATAACAGAGCATCCTTAAGAATTCCAAAGGACAGATGAATTTTTCCCAAATCGGCTACCAAATTAGAAGGGAGTTCATATACAGTCATGAGTCATGTAATAATAGAAGTTACTTTCTGAGAGATGAATTGTTACTTGATCTCAGTCTGTGTACATTACAGTGTACTTGTGTAAGCCAAGATGTCTGGGACATCGCCAGGTAATAATAATTTTACTGGACCCATGTTTTGTATGCAGAATGTCTTTGTTCCTATTCAGAAGTTTTCCAAGTTGATTTCATTTCGCAGAGTGTTTAGCTTAAAACTGTGTCAGCCACAAAACTTTAGACACCTTTATTGGGCAGAGGTCTGGTTGGGTCATGGAGACCCGGGCTCATCTCACCCTTCGAGCAAGTTGTTCACATTGTACCTTACATTTTAATTTTTAAAGTTATTTTTAGATTGTGTTGAGATGTAGTTAATAAATAGTGAAATGAGTGGAGGAAACACACTTTTAGTTTCAAAATTAGTATTTGTCCTCTAATAGATGTGCCACTCTGACAACTGTCTCCCTCTAATGAACCCCAAGTAGTCAACTATAAACTGAAAGCTGGAATGGATTATTTGAGATTTAAATCAGACAAGGTTTGTAAAGAGAAATACATGAATCCTTGAAGATAGTAATTGCACTCTAAATAGAATACTAATCATCATTAAGAAGTAATCTAATTTGTATCCCATTTATAGACAGAAATTCTAATATAAGGCTAATCTTGAGCTAATAAATGAGCAGAAAAAACATACAGACATTAATATTTCACGTGTAAGGCTAAAAATGTTCCCCAGCAATCAGCATATTAATGGAGAATGCCTGAGTTGACATTTTTATTTACAATAGGGCTTTATTGGCTTTGCCAAAGTTTACATCAGAACACATGGACATCTGAAAACCCTAATTTGATACATTAATGATCTCTAATACCTTTAGGAAAATAGCACAAATACAAATTAACATACTGTTACAGTTTGTGTCTAGATGTCCCGCCAAAGGCTCATGTTCTCATAGGTGGCGTTTATCAGAGGTGGCTGGATCTAGGGTGTGTGGTACTAGGATTAAGAGTACATTCCCCAGAATGTTGGTAGCCTGGATAGAACAAAAGGAAAAGGCAGGATCACTATTGCTCTTGGGTGTTTCTGCTTTCTGCCTCCCACAGCATGGACTGTTTCTTCTGCAGTGTTCCTCTCCTCTGTCACCCTGCCTGGGAACCAGCCAACTATGGACTAAAAGTTATATAAACTGAACTACAATAAGCCTTTCCTCCTTTAACTTGTGAGTGTTAGAGAAAATGAGAAAAGTAACTAAGACCATCATTAATTTTCTTTTTTTTTAAGGCAGAGATTAATTTCAGTGCCATGGTTCTTTGTGATCTGACTAAAATGAGTGGGCCAGAATTCACACCTTGAAGTCTCACTCTTTCTTGTGGGTTTCTTAGTGTTTCAATGATCATCATTTCATGATCATCTTGCACTCAGTTTTTATGTGTTCTCAGATTTACAGTATTTCATGTTTTGTTCTCTTGTTTAGAAGTATTCCTACTCCTAAAAATGTCAAATCTGAAATGCCCCATATCAGAAACTTTATGAGCATCAACATGAGCCACAAGGAAAATTCTACACTTGGTCCCATGTGATGGATCTGAAAGAGTTTTGCCCTAGAATAAATTACTGTATGGTTATGATGGTGGTCTAATGTGGCAGAAGGCCAAAGCAGGAACACTTACCACTTCCTGCTTCTTCCTCAGCCTTAATTACAACTCCCCTTCCTGTTTGCACAGAGAATTCCAATCAGTTCCTCACACGTCATCAATGCTCGCCCTAAGCTCCACCTCTGGTCAAGGGTTGCATATGTCCCATACCCCTGTGTTCTGGTAGAAGGAGACAGAACAGCCACCATGGGTTGTGTGCTCCTTCCCACGTCCTCACCTCAATAAAACTGTTTTTTTTTTTGTACTTTTACTTCTCTATTGCACCCAGAAAACTCAGGATCAAATTTAAAATACTGCTTTGTTAGAAATATTGTATTAACATTGTAACTAGGATATGCGTTTATGAAATAAGTATAACTTTTTAAGATAAATTTTTTAACAATTTTTTTAACTTTTGGAGCACATAATAATTTCATTTATTGTAGGTAATTGGTATATTCTGTCAACTAGTTTTTCCCCTTTCCTCTACTCTCCTGTTATTTTTCCAGCATCACATTGATCTAATTAACATATACTAAGTTCAACAGCCATATTTCTGCCAATGGTAGAAAAAAATTCAGCAGTAATTTTACAGTTAACAATCAAAAATGGGAGATGCAAAAGGAAAACTGAAACCTTAAACTCTATGGTTGAGAATACAGAAAGAAATGGTATGAGGAATCTTGCAGAGTACAGAAAGGATATCTATAGAATTAGGCAAAGGTAGGACAAAACCTGAGAAGAAAGAAGACAAAAGAAAAAGAGGGAGATAAAAGAAAGAAATTCTACAGTGATAAACATGAGAGAAAAAATCCATAGAAATTTATACTATCTTTCATTTCTATTCATGGGATGGGGATGGGGTCAAGGTCATTTGGCTTATAACACATTGCTTTTCTCTTGCCTGCATGACCACAAATCCCTGACCATAGATATCTCCCATAGTTTTCTCACCCAGTCACTGTGAGAGTTTAACACTGGGACACCTGAGGTGATGCTGCCCTGTGGTTGTTCTGAGTTCCATGTTCAGTTGGTGTCCTGCAAAGCACTCTTTCCAGGAGATAAGACAGACACTTGGACTAGAGTCACTCACAGCATGCACTGCACAGTGTGTTTCTACCTGAAGGCCTCTAGAATTGTCCGCTTTCCCTGCATCCTTGTAGATTAGATCTTTCTTTTTCATGATCCACAACCCAGGACCAGGGCAAAAGTACAGATTGCCTCTTCCCTTTTCTGAGTTGTGTTCTGCCACTTCAATTCCTCTGTAGGCTTCAATTTTCCTGCCTAATCCTTCCTGGATCTCAGGGATCCACTTCCTATTTTTCTTCCCTAAGTTGTTTGTCAGTTTTGTATTTAGATTTGGGTCCCTACCTCAAGCTATCACATTAACTGTAAATATTCCAAAAAAAAAAAATCCCAAATTTTAAGCACTCTGATTCATGTATTTCAGATAAGATATACCCTGAATCACCTTATTCCAGGCCAGTAACTGACCCCTTCCACATACCAGAGAAGGTAGAATAAAAGCAAAATGAAACCAGAGCACGGCCCATGAGTGTATGCTGGATTTTGTTGGAATAGAAGTGTAATGTAGTGCAGAGAGGCAGGGCTCCCATCACAGCCACACAAAGCTTTCTAGGTAGAATGTTAAACATCCTATGATTTTAAATTTCCTTTAGTCTGCCTCCTACTTGACCTTTTTCTGCTTCATTTGCTTAATGGAGGTGGAGATCTTTAGCTTCAAATTCCTGCCTTTCCCACCACTGAATGCTTCTTTTTCAGCCTTTCTTGCTCTGGCCTCTTTCACTTTCTCACTGAATCCAACAGAAGGCTAATACTGTCTAGAAGAGCACTTGAGTGATTTTTAGTTACATCCCTGCCAACATACATGTATTCAGGCATTTCTCATGCCTCCCAATTTGTTTACTAAAGTGTGGTCCCAAAGAAAACCACTTTATTTTCTAAACTAAAGTATATCTCCTGCAGAAAGAGGTTTTTCAAATTTTCTTCTCTGCATATTCATACATCACTTCTTTCTGCATTAGCCATGAGTCACCAGCTTCCATGAAAATAGTCTGATTTAAAAGGGGCAGCAGCAGCAAGCATGGCTTTAACATCTTATCTGTGACTTACTAGGACCTACCAGGCTTACGAATGAGCCATTTTCCACAGTGGATGATGACTGAGAATCTTATGGAATCTTACTTCTCTTCTACTCTGAAAGTCAAGGTATGTTAGCGACCACAATGGCTAATTTTGCTTACTTCCCTGAGACATAAATGGAGATTTGGGATTATCAGTATCACCTTTTTTGTTTTTTGTTTTTGATTTCCCATTGTCTTTTTAGGGGTGGCCCATTCTCTCCCACCCACTAAGGCTAAAACTAAAGCCACTAAGATTAAAAGACACTCCAGGGCAAGAACTGTCTTTAGCATACTGTCACCTCCTCCCCGCTGAGTCAAATTCCCTTCCCAATTAATAAATACCAAGATTCTGCTGCCTCCAAGCTTCTTTTTTGTTGCGAATAACCTGCTGTACTGCCTTTTTGTCTCTTGCTCTTTCTTTCATTCTCTTTTGCTGCAAGCTATAACATCTGGCAGGAGTTTGGAGTCTCTCTGCAGGGGTCCCTGAAAAAGCTGTGTTAAGAAATCCTCAGTATGAAATTTTCCCATGATGGTGGTGTGCGCTGAGAGAGTAAAGTCTCAGAATTCCTTTAGAGTGCTATAATGTCTGAACTAGAGCCTTACCTGCCCAGCTCTACCTTCCCACAGACAGAATGTCCAGCAACTGTCCTTCTCATAGATTTTGACCCAGATTCAGGGCTCTGACTACACAAGTCACTACCATTTATGATTTGCAGCAGATCAATTTATTATTCACAACTTTCTAGGACATAGGATTCAAATTTTCTTTTGTAAACCCTTGTTTTTCACATCAGTAAAGATTTTGGAGGATGTAAATTAAATACAGTACCATGAAAATCAGAGACACTTAGGTCAAAGTAGACAAAGAGAACTAGAACTCCAGAATTTCTTGATAGTGTTTTCTTAGCAGTTGTTTACTGAAGTTTAATGGTGTCCTGGAGAGAAGGGCATGTCTTCCCTAGCCCACTTGTCAGTATCCAAGTCCTAGAACTGCTCTGTGCTAAGGGGTCACCTGCAAGGTATCACTTCACCTCCTTTTCCTTTTATTTTCACCTAAACTATCACATGGTAAGTGTATGGGAAATTTTCACTGTTAATGTTTGCAAATGCATTTGCAAATGTTTGTTAAAGCCTAATAGGTACACTCAACATGTTGCACCTAGAAAGATTAAAACAGAGCTCTGCTTTTTTTTACAGAAAATTTTTTTTCTAGTGGAGAAGTCAGACATTACAGTTCATATATAGTTACAAGCTGTATTAACTGCTCTGAAAAAGAAGGAACTAAAACAAGGGGTACAATGTAAACACATCCTAGGAGGAATTAACCTGGGTTGACAATAGGGTGGTACTGCCTAAAAAGTGACATTGAATCTGGGATCCAAGGGTGGGGCTAGTTGGGGAGAAGATGGGCAAGAGTAAGCCAGCACTAGAGCAAGGAGCGTGCTAAGCAGGGTCATATGCCGCCGTTTAGGTCCTGGAAGTGGTTGGGCGTGGTTGTTTGGAGAGGTCAGCAGAGGTTGGAGAAGTTAGAATATTCTGAGTGGGAGATAGTGTGGCGGAATAGTCTGGATGTGGAGGAAGGACTGGATCATGTGGGCCCTTTGGGGTCATATTAAAAATTTGCTTCTAAGCATCCCTGGAAGTCAGTGAAGTGCCTCCATTACTCATTTTTCTTTTCTTTTTAATGAATTTTTTTGTATTTCTCTTCCTAAACATGGTACCACGATGTTAAGTGAAATTAAAAGTACCCTAAGCACTTTTAAAGAGAATTTAATTCCAAAGAATACTCAAAGTGTGCTTCAAATATTTTTAATCCTGTCACATATGAGTGGGACTAGAACACTCAGTGTGGCCAGTAGAGGACGTTTTGGGCCTGACCACCTCTCCAGGAGCCCTGTATGCCTTCCAGGCTCCTTTCCTTTTCCAGAAAGGACCTAGATCTTATCACACATTATTCACTCTCTCCTAGCTACCAACCATGGGGTTGGGTGCAGGTGACAAGACCAGGCTGTAGGGCAGAAGATAAGGGACTCTGGCAGGGTGTGCATCCCACAGAATCCCACATGCTGTTGGCCTCGGGACAGCATGAGCCATGACTCCAGATCTGACCCATTTCTTTGCCACTTTGATAGTCCAGGGTTTCCTTTGTCAGTAAGCAAGGAGGCCGTGGGTGAAGCTTTCTTTGTAGACATACACAGCAGCAATTTCCTTGGGCTTCTTACCTCCTAAGTGTTTCTTTCACTTTGGACTTCTGCCCTCCTTACTAGATTTTGCCACAACTTTCTTACTTGGTTTTTGGAGATCAGGGAAAATGTGTCTTTATATTTCATAGTTTATATTTCATAGTTAAGACAGCAGGAATTTTAATAAAAAGGGGGAGAACTGCATGGTTTACTTAATATGGCAAGTTTATTATATCAAACACAGAGAATTTTTTTTTCTCTCTCTACCCATTAGAACTCTATCAATCTTGGATTAAACTCACTAAGCACATGCAGACACACTTGCCATATTAAGTAAACCATGCAGTTCTCCCCCCTTTTGTTAAAATTCCTACTGACTTAATGAGCTACCATATCCCCATTGAGTAAGGATCACAGTTCAAATGACCATGTGGAGTTTCATGCAAATGCTTTAAAATAGTCATTTTGAAGCAGCTTTAAAACAGCTGCTGAGCATCTTCAAAGTTACTCTAACCGGGTATGTATCCTTATTTCAGTGAGAATCCAGCCTAGTTCACAGGCAGGCATGAGCAATTTTGGGGAAAAGGTTGGATGTTATTTTTTTTCCACTTCTCTGTGAACTGCTGCTCTTGAGAATGCCTGTGGTTTCATGAATACATTATTCAACCCCTGGAGAAGACACATTTTTTTCACATTCTTAGTAGTACTTCCATGGGCTTTAAATCTGGGCATATGATTTTTGGTATTCTGTCTCAAACACTGAATTACCTTTGGGTTTTTATTAATTTATTTAAACTTCTTAGGCAAATATTTTTCAAACTGCAGATCACAATCAATATGTGACTGTAACATAGATTAGACTTTCATAGCAAAACAGGGGAAGTGAAATGTAATACACAATATCAGTGTTTACAAGTTGTTAACAGTTAATTTTGTCAACTATCACAAATTCTAAGAGCTAACTCATGTATATGATACAATAATTAATATACAATCTATGATATGTGATATATATTACATATATGTTAGATTTAATTATAAGTATTGTTTGTTTTATACTGGTGTGTTCTCCATTGTTTAAAACAAAATAAAAACATAAAATGAAACAATAAAAATAAATGAGTTCACATACCCTATTATACTAATTCCTTATTTCTATCATATATATTCCCTTAAAATCTAGAGCACTCATGTTTGCTGTGCAATGATATTTTGCAGTGATAGTGGACAGGTAGCTGGCTACTATATTTGAGTTTAAAACATACCTGCAAATACAACTGTCTTTCTTCTGTTTTACACACATGATTTATATGGTTACAATTTTCAGTAAGAAGGTTCTTAGAAAAATGTAAGTATTTATTCCCATCCCACAAATCCCCAGAAATATTTTTTGATATACTAAGAGTTTTTATAGAGCCTTAAATAAGATACTGTTTGGAGCGATCATGAACCTGGTTTATATTAAAGGACAAAATGAGTTTTACAATATAAATATGTTTTGATGACTGAGAATAAAGTGAAACAAATTCTTCTATGTGGATCAATAATGGGCAAATGTATCTAAGTATGTTAATATCTAACTATATTAATATATTTTAATAACTGTACATTGAATTGCAAAATCTATTTATTATGCTTCTTAGCAGGCTTTAGCTACAGGTTAAAGATTAACCTGAACTATCAGAAATTGATGTTAAATCTGTTTTCCCTCATATTTTAGGTATTTTACACTTTTTATGACCAAATTCATCTTTTTAAAAAAATGTATAGATACCTTCCCATATAGATCTTAAGGTAATTAGCACAAACTTGATTTTTTTAATTTAGAAGAGAATAAGACCAAGCAAAACAAAACAGAATAGAGCTAATCAAAATGAAACAGTGAACATGACATGGGATTTCAAAATAGGACAATAGAAAATCAACAATGGCTACCGTAATGCCTCTTGTTATCTTCAAAGTAGTTGCCTATACCATTAGACATCATCAAATCAAGCAAAACAAAACAGAGTAAAATCAATCAAAGCAACACAATGAAAGCAACATAGGGCTTTGAAATGAGATAATAGGAAATCAACAATGGATTTTGTTATTTTGAAATAGCTTACCTGATATAATAAAATTAAACAAAACAAAACAGAATAAAATCAAACAAAACAGAACAATGAAAACAATATATGGCTTCAAAACAAGGTAAGAGGAAATTAACAATGGCTACCATTTTTCATATTTAGATCTCCTCGACTTGCTTTGCATGGGTTGGAGGCCAGAGACTGCCTCTGCTTCTTCTTCTTGACACTCTCCTTGGTTCTTCCAGATGACCAGTTTGTGGGATACCAGGCACTTCTCATATTGGCTGTCCATCCACAGTGTAGAGGAATGGGTCAGGCGCCTGTGTTTCTCCTGTCCTAGATGCCATCGCAGCGTTGGGGTGCAGAGCTTATTTTTCCAGTCACACACAGCTCCTCCAGGACTCCCCTGATGATGGTAGGTACATAATAACATGGGTGGCAGGTCCCTGATGGCTGCTGGTGGCTTGTAAGGGAATCCATGTTCAGTTTCTTCTTCTGGTGTTTACAGTTCTGTGCTAATGTGTTGCATCCCAGAGATGTGTTGAGTATGGGCCTGAGGTTGTCATCTGTGTGCATCTGTGCATTGGGCTGTTGTCCTGGGTCTTGAGGTTCCCTTCACTCATAGCAGAGGACACTTGACCTCCAACCCCAATTAACTAATTAAAGACTGTAGCTGCAGGCATTTCACTCCCACAGGGAAAGCAGCATGGAAATCTTCTCCTAAGATACTTCTCCTAAATTAACATAATTTGTTACTTGGAAAGGTCATTGAACCACTCCCAAGGTTTGTTCACTTTGCTGCATTTTCTACTCTAACCCCTTCCTTGTTTGAAAACTAAAATACATATGGGCCACCTAGAGGCATTTCTTGTCTTTGCCACTAGAGTATTGAACTCTGTAGAGGGTTTTGAGCCTCCTGGCACTTAAAAATCATGCCATCTATTGCATTGATTTTAAGCCTTTGCTGTGTACTCATTTGGGAGATTGGGCTTCTAGGCCAGGTCCCCGATACATACTGTCTTCTCATCAGCCCACCCTCTGCGATGGCAAACTTGATTTTCGATAAAGACATAGGTCAATTTGCTAAAGAAAAAAGGAAAGAAGGAAGGAACAAAGGGCAGTAAAGAGGGAAGAAGGAAGGGCTGAAAAAGGAGGGAGGAGAGTGAAATAGTATGGTGGGATAAAATTTCCAGCTTGCTTTCCTTTATGTGTTATTATGTGCACAGCTATGGTACATGTGTGTCTGTGTGTGCATGTATGCAGGTATACTTTTGCGTGTTTGTGCTTAATGCCTAGTGTTGAAATCAGCAGGCCCCTTTTCTAATATCCTGTTATTATTTGCTAATATCCTGTTATCTATATTACTGTATGGATGTGGTGAATTTGTTATAGGTACTGCCTTGAAGTTGAGCCTGGCCACCGGACTTGCTTTGGCCAGTGTAATGAGGTCTGACATACTTGCTATCTGCTACATCTGGGTGGCATCTCTGCCTACGGTCTGTTTCCCACATTCCCTGACCATATTTCTAGATGATAGAGTCCCTGAGTGAAGCAGAATCTCCTACCTGCCCTGAAATGAATGTAAGTAAAAATTAAAAGCATTTAAAAATTTAATCTACTGAGATTCTGTGCCTAATTATTCTTGAAGTATAAATTAACCACTCCTGATTGGCAAAGTAGATGCTGGGATACAGTATAAAGAGTGATTGCCTGATTCTAATTTTCCTCTACCACTAAGAACTGTGTCATGTGGGCAACTCCACTAATTGATCTGTGCTAAAACTCCCTTATCTAAAAAAAGTAAAGGGAAATAATATCTATTTCTTAAGATTTTTCAGTTTTGAAAATTATTTTTAAGGAGTTGGATATGCCAGTCACTCTGATTGATTATTATACATACAGTGTATGCACATACATTGATATTCAGATGTCAGTCTACCTCATAAATATGTACCATTAGTTGTCTTTGCCTGCCTCCATCTCACTTTTTCTCAATACATGTAAAGATTTTTCAAAAAAAATAGTGAAATAAATAAAAATAATAATAAAATGTGATTGGACTGAAACTATAAAAATCACACAGAGAGATTCAAGGGAGTTATGTTGAAAAGTTAATGACGGTGTAGGTTTTTTTTTACTTTGTAAAATTCTTTTTTACATTAAATTTCTTTTATACATTAATGCATTTCACATTAAGCAATTTACTTAGTGGGAAATGAATAAGCTTCCTAATAAAATTAGTATTTCAAAAGAGAATATGTGTAGTCAGGCAAAATATTATACAGTAACAAAACCTATCACTGTATTATGTCTGTGGCAGTCATGTCAGTGGCATTTTATGCACTAAGTAAATGACCCTTTTGGTCACTTTCTTAAGGAATGATAAGAACGGCAGCTGAGGGCTGCAACTCTGGTAGAGCACATTCTGAGCTTGAATGAGGCCAAGGATACTAATAAATAAGTGAAAAAAAAAATGGAAGTAAACATAAAGGCAGGTGCTATTTAGTGAATGTTTTACTTTTGTCAGTGTTTTGGTAAATTACTTATTATCTTTTGCAGAGGGTTCTATATGCTTTTTGACATTGAAGAATGGGGGTTTCCATATCTGGGTTATATACAGGCCACAATTCAATAAAGTTGATGACTTATGAATAGGTAACTAAGATCCAGAAAAGCTAGGTGACTTCTGAAGTTCACTCAGGTCATAAATAATAGAGCCAAGTTCTCACTCAAAATATGTCCTTTTCCAGAGCAGATGTCCTTTGCCAATGATTTGTACTTCCAGTCAAGCCCAGAGCCCTAGAGAATTGGAAACCAGAGTTTAGAAGAAGTAATCACTTTTACTGTATTAGAACTGAGAAAGTGGATTGTAGGATTTGGCTTTATAGTCACAGGGAAAATTTGGACTTTTAGAGTTGATGCTTAATGAATTACTTCATCAGTTTCTCATTTATAGCACTTTCACTTGGTGAGAAAAAAAGCAATCCAGTTTAACCCTGCAAGCTAATTCTTTACTTTCTAAACATTTGAGTCAAAGCACAAGTCCTTTAATTACAGAAGCAATCTTGGTGAAACATGTCAGCATGTTTTTCACTGACAGACTGATTTTTAGAAAGATCATAGCTATGTAATGCACAATTGGAGATGAAATTAATATTCAATGTAAGAAAGGAAAATGTCTCATATATAGGTTCCTGCAATTACAGGTAAGCAGTTCAACACAGGAGTGGTTTCCTAATTACATCCAGGGCACCACTGCCAAGATCACCTATGGCTTCACATCGTCCTGATGTAGCATTTAAGACTCATGTTGAAACTCCACTCTCCCTAATGCCCCAAACAACTGCCTTCTCTTCTCAGAAGCACTGAACCCTATTTGAGTGGCATTCGTCACAGCCCGGTGCCTGTTCTTCCTGAGCCAGTATTCTGAGAACTACAGCAAAAAATGCTACAGCAATGTCTCTGCCTTTCGAGCCTGTTGACTGTGTCTCACAGTCTGCTTTATGGCTCAGGGATTGATTAAAGAACATTTTATTCACCAATGAAGTTTCCAGAATGGATCTGTTGCTCAAATGTTGCTAAACTGGAGGAAAATTTAAGCCAGGAGTAGTCATTGGTGTCCTAAAAGTCAAAGTTCATTGAAATGTCCAGCAGAGTGGACAAGCAAACAGGGAGGAGAAACAAAGTGGACAATTTTGTTTATCAAACTTATTTCTATCTATTAGAAATAAGACTCTACTCACAGGATCTCACAAATATGGTCCCCTATTAAAACATGGCAAGGAGACAACGACAGAGAAGCTCAGCAGGTGTGAGGGTGCTGGCAGTTGACGTTTTCTGAACTACAGGACAGTGGGTACCAGAACCAGATGGGAACTTCAGCCAGCATGCTCCCTGGCAGGCGAGCAAACCCATGCTCCTTTTCTGGAAAGCGTCCCTAACTGCAACTATGCAGCTCTTTAAATGGAGCAGGGTTCCTCTGTGCAGGACCAGAGCCCAGAAAGCCTCTGCTGCCAGCTGTGTTAAGTGCCATAGGTAAGTGTTAGGATCACTGTCCCTAGCTTCTGGTCCTATCAATAACTGTAAAGATAAAACTTCATAAATAAATCAAAACGAATCTCCTATCTCCTTCTACCTTTTTGTCCCTGAACTGCAGAAGCAATAAGAACTTTAAGACTACACTAACCAATTCAGCCACCTGAATGTGCAGTGATTCAAGATCACTCTAGGGCTTAGGACCTTGCCTAGATTTTCCATTCTACTCATTTTTTACAAACAACTTTTTTGTGAGAAAATTCATATGCTTACTTACCCATTTAAAGTTTATGATTCAATAATTTTCAGGATATTTACAGAAATGTGTAATTCCTGTCACAGATAATTTTAGAATATACTTAAATCATTCCAGAAAGTATCTTTTATCTACCACCCACTTAACCAATCCTATACTACTCCTACATAAATACTAATCTACTTTCTTATGCATAAAACTGTCTATTCCAGACATTTCATATAATATGTGGGTTATTGTGTCTAGCTTATTTTACTTACATATTGCTTTCTATGTTCTTCCACATTTAGCATGTAACAGTATGTCATTTCTATAGCCAAGTAATATTCCATTGCCTGGAATTGCCATATTTTTATTTTTGCCACAGTCTGACATTTTGATTGCAGAGAATGTGAACTAGTATCTTATCCTGATTTTGTTCTGCATGTATCCCAAGATTCATAATGTTGAACATTTTTTCATGTGTACCTTGCCCATTTCTGTGTCTTTTAAAAGATATATTTAAGACTTTTTACTTCTTAAAAAATTGAATTGGCTTTGCATTATTGAATTTTATAAATTCATTATTCTGGTTGCAAGTTTCTTATCATAGATATGACTTTATAAATATTTTTCTTCCATGTTGTGTGACTGCATGGGGTTTTGGAGAAATATCTAGACACAAACCATAACAGAACCCAAGATCAATCGAAGATCATAGTGAGAACAGTCTATAATTTTTCATAAGGGTTTACTGATTTAATTCTTACACTTTGGTATTTGACTCATTTGGGTTAATTTTCTGTATGAAGTGGTAAGTCCAATTTGTGTGTATGTATTCAGTTATCTCAGCAGGGTTTTTTAAAAATATACTCTTTCCTCAGTGAATGGTCTTGGAAGTCCTCTAAAACATATGCTGTAAGGTTATATATCTAGGACCTCAGTTTTATTCCATTGCTCCAAATGTCTGCTTTTATGCTGGCATTTTGCTGTTTTGATTACTCTGTCTCTGGAATATGTTAAGTGGGAAAGCATAAGTCCCAGAAAAAATTAAAAATTGATTTTGATATTGTTTTAGCTATGCTAGCTATGAACCTGTATATGAATTTTTGAACGAAAATGTCAGTTTCCACAAAGAAAGCAACTATTGTTCTAACGTGCATGACATTGAATCTGTTGGTCAGCAGAGTATTACCGTTTTAATGCTATCAATTCTGAAGCTTGAGCATGATTTTTTTTTAATTATTTAGATAGTGTTTAATATCTTTACATAGAGTTTTAATTTTAAAAGAGCTTTTTTTCTCTTTGTAAATTTACTTGAAATTATTGTAGTATTATGATGAATGGGATTGTTTTATGAATTTCCCTTTCACTTTGCTAATTTTGTTTTCAGATTATATTTATATAAACATAATTGTTTTCTGTGTATTGGTGTTATATCTTAAAATCTTGTTGATCTAATTTATTATTTCTAACAATTTTTAGTCTATTCTCTAAGATTATATGCATAAAACTGTCTGTCATCTGTGCATAAAGATAGATTTAGTATTCATTTCCACTCTGTACTATTTACCCTTTTTATTGGTTTATTTTTTTGCCTAGAATCATTGGTTCATGACAACTAGACAACTAGAAATGATAAAAACAGACATCTTTCTTTAATTTTTACTCTCACAATGACAAATTCTCACTTTTCAACATTGTTTCTCTCTGTCTCTCTGTCTGACTCTGTCTCTGTCTCTCTTTCTTTCTGTTTGCTAACATGTCCTCAATAACGTTAAAGAACTTCCCATCCATTATTATAAAAAAAATTAGATTTTGTTATTTTTCTCTGAGTCCGTTGAGGTTATCATGTGGTTTTTATTTTATATTATATTCTATATTACATTCATCAATCTCCACATGTCCAAGCAATTTCTTTTCCAGGATACTTTTGACTTGGTCACAATGTATAGTTTAAAAAAATAAAATTACTTCATTAAACCAAAAACCTACATACTGCACAGTTTACATTCCTGTCTCTCTCTTTCCTTTAAGTTTTATTTGGTCTTTTTGCTAGTGTGTTAAGGTAGAATATTAGGTTATTGATTTTAGAACCTTCTTTTTTTTAAAGATACAAATGTACAACTATAATTTTCCTCCCAGACATTGATTTATCTGTTTCTCATTCTTTCCATGAAGTCACATCTTCATTTTCATTAATTACAAACTATATTCTGGGTCTGGTGAATTGCTTGCTTAATATGCTGGCATCTTGGATTTAGTCCTTACAATTGTAGGGGAATTGTCAAAGTATGTTTTTGTTTACATTTTAATTCTTCTTCTAACTATTGATTATTAAGGAGCATGGTTTCTATTTCCATATATTTGCAAGCTTCCAAAAATTTTTTACCCTTGGTAGCTTTCTTGTAGTGTTACAGACGTTTCTGTTCTTACTGAATTTTAATAGGTATTCTCAAATTGGTATTTGCTTTATGGTCTGTTGTATTTGGAGCCTTTTCAGAGCCTTTAAAGTGTTACTTTTTATAATTCTCACAGATTTTCCTGGTGAATAGGTCAGCTGAACTTTTCAGGCTATCATTCTAGAAGTCAAATGAAAATTTCATATACTCACAGAATTACAGACACTGAAAACAGCTTAGCAATATTTCATCTCAAAAACCCACTTAAGTGAGGAGGAACTTGAGGCAAAAGTTAGCTCCTAACTTCCCCATAACCTGAGTGCCACAGACCAGCTGAAGTCCCAGGGCTGAAGAACTCCTCTCTCTTCTTTGAGCAGAGTTGACAAACCATAGTCTATCATACTGTAGCTGACAAACGATAGCAGTATCATACTCAATTGCTCCTAAGTTCTATATTCCCCACTTCTCACTCACTACAGATTTCCAGCCCCTCACGTTCCTTGTGGTCAGACCTAGACAGAGAGCCATGGCTAGTGCAGCAAGAAGGTGATTTTGAGTCTCAGCCAATGCATCACTGTAGATACCAATCATTCCGGTCTGAAACTGAGAGACAAGCACTGTACAATTGGCACTAATGGTTCTTTAAATTTTTAATACTTTTTTTATTAAATGGATCACAGAAGACACTTGAAGAGCAATACCAGTGAGAGAAAAAGGAGCCTCTTCTATGAAGCCAGACTCTGTGCAGGACAGCTGCACTGAGCAGCACACACACGTTTCAAAGTCATGGTCATAGACCACATGAAGTTCTTGCTCATGTGGGAGGAAGAGAAAGATTTGCAGAAATGAAGCATACTGGTCTGCAAAGAGTGGCAAGGAGGTCAACAGAGAAACAGTGCAAACTGCAAACATTCGAATCTGGGGCCACTGTAAAATTAAACAAGGAAAATGTGGGTTTTCAATAGTGCTCTGAAAATTCCATAACAAGAAATAGGTGGATTTCAAAAGGTTTTCTTTTTTTTTTTTGTAATTCATGAGAATACACAATGATAATCCCACAAAATACATAACCAATCACAAGTGAGAATTTATAATTTGTTATCATTTCATAAATTTATATCTACTCAGAATTACATGATGTCTAGTAATACTTTAAGTTACAGAAAAATGGTGTCAATTTCACCCGGGATTGCTTACAGTCAAAAAATTCATGGTTGGTTTTGCAGGTTAGCTTAAAAACACCACTGTCCAAATATTGTAGGTCTGTAGGTTGCATGAGTGGCAGAAGATGAAAAAGCATGAGATAATTCTTACATAGTGCCTTGAGAACCCACTGTTTGCACAACACTGTTATCAGTCTGACTGCTGAACATACAAGCATGATTTTGTGTTTGTGTTGAACCTCATGCCTGTTAAAAAAATTCCACTTCAATTTTTCCCTTTATTCTTTTTCTTTACCGTATACATTAGGCTCAGCAGACCATTTAGCCATTTACAAAAGAGTCTTCAGCATCCTGTATGTGTTAGGGCTGAAGACCTATGCAACATTTCTCCTTGTAGATTCCATGATTAGATGGCAAAATTGAATGAGTCTAGTCTAGTGAGTCAGCAAACTGGATAAAGGCATGACAGATGGTACCACTCAGAGCACATCACAGAATTCTGAGGGGACTGGCCTTCTAAGGTGTTGGAAGGGAAAGGGAGTCAGCAGGCAACGAAAAAGGAGCAGGGCAGAAAGTTCGTTCGGGGAGGGGTAAAGAGTGACAGATGAATGAGGAGCCGTGAAATGTCTCAGACGATCTGTGATCCATAGTTTGCTCCACAGGGTTACGACTCCGGGCTGAAACAATGGAACAGCGAAGCCTAAACAGTGAATGTTAAGGAAGAAGATATCATGAGTTTTTTTTTGTTGTGCTTGAGAGAATTCTGTCTCATGAGAAAGACAGAAAGTGAAATAATTTTATTTAGGGATTTACATAGCAGGATTAATATTTTACAAGGATTAACATACAAACATCTATGAAAACGTACTAAAAACTAGGTAAAGGGAGACACAAATCAATATGCAGAGAAAGCTACCATTGGTGTAAGTTTTAAAACGTATCACCCAATACTTGATTGGTTGTGGATAAAATTATATTATATTGATAGGTAATAAAATTACAGGGAATAAAATTATAAAATACAAGGGGTGATCAAAATACAGTGACCAATTAATTTAAAAAATTATACTGAAAGACGTATCCCTAAGAACTATGGGAGAGTGTGTGTAAATCCAGGAGCCATATTTTTAATTATTTCTAGGGGCATTAGGACAATGTGTTTTTACTGGAATGATTTTTTACATGAGCATTCACTGCGTTTTCTCATTACACTTCATTGGTCAATAGTCTAGTACAATTTCTGTCAATTAAAAATGCGACATTGTGTCCCCACCCACCTTTCTTTTTAACCAGCTCTGCCTGTGTGTGACTTCCCGCTCTTCCCTGAAGTCAAAATGACCATGAAAGTAGCCATGTTGGATCGATTGAGGACATTGTGGCAGTCACAGCAGGGCAGTGACAGATATTTGGGAAAGAGGACTTCCAGAACCACTTCAAGGAGTGGCAAGAAGGGTGGGCTGAATGTGCTTGAAATGAAGGGGAGTATCTGAGGGGCATTAGTGACAATGTATCCTTTACTGTAACAATTTTTTAAAATGTAAATATTCACTGTATGTGCTGCTCATATTTCATCCAGACACTCAGCATGCATAAAATTCAGGGGAATGTGAGAAGCATGCTCTCTGTGGAAGGACTGGGGAGGAAAATGTCCGTTAAGAGGGTGAGGAAGAGGGCTTCAATTGTTTACTTTTCTAAAGAAATATCTGATGAATGTGTAACAAAAGAAAAACCTGTACTATGTCCACCTGATATTATTTCTAGTAACACTAGCTTAGAAATCATTTGCCAGTTGTGTACAAGTCAATGTTTCAGAGCATATAGAAACTGAATTGAGCTTGGAACTGAAGTGGTGAGATTTAAGGTACAGCAATCAAGTCAGAGACAGTAAGAGTGATCACTTTTTTGGCAGAATGAGAAATGAGGACACAGTGGAAAGTTACTCTCACTTGTGATGACTCCTGTCCTCTGAATCCCCCTCCATTGCTTCATTATCAAAGAAATCAGCCCTGGAGAGTGACACTTTGTATGGAAGTGACTGCCTCCCCACTCCATGCCCATCCTGTGTTTCTACCCGAATACCTCACAGGCTTCATGTCTAATCCAGCACACAGGGAGCTGGTGTTAATGATACACTGATGTAATAAAAATAATAGTAACAAAGATGTACTCCTCTAACTGCCAGCCAAGAGTGAAAGATGGCAAGTTTGATTGCTAAGAGAAAAGGAGAGAATCATGTAGTCACCTACTTAGAAACTCCTCATTTTTAATTTTGATTTGTTTTGTTAAGCAAATATGAATGAGACCAGTTCTCTCAGTCCAGTATAAGACCTTTGCTATACTGCTTTGAGTGCTTGAATAGGCACAGGAAGAGAACAAAGATGAAATGCAAGGCTGACATGTCCTTACAGAAAGAGGGGCATAAAACACAGACACACAGAAAAGTGTACATGGAGACAAAAAGAGGAGGTGAGCCAAGGAAAAAGGCTCAGGAGCCTTACCGGCTGATACCTTAATCTGGGATGTGCAGAGTTCAGAATATGAGAAAACGAGCATTTCATACACCACCCTCTCTGTGGGGTTTTGCTGCTGAAGTCCTAGGGAACAATATACTGAGATTTCCCCAGTGGTAACAAGCTGCAAGCCTATCGTGCAGTGACACACCTAAGAATGCTAAAGTTGATTACCGTCACAACACAGATGAGTCCTGTCACTTTCAGGAACACCCCAGCAGCCTTCTGAACCTCATCCAACTGCAGGATAAATGAAACTATATTCCAGAGTGTTTTGACTTTGCTTTTCCTTTCCTTTAAAGTGATTGCAAAGTACAATTTATTTAAAATTTTGGTTTTCACAGGTCCATCAAACGTCTGTTTGCTCACATCCAGCATGTGTTAACAATACTAATAAAGAGCAAGGTCTGGGGTAACTCTTTGTCGTCATTAGATTGTGTTAGTTTTTTAATATAAATAATCATATGTGCTTCAAATACTACAGTTTTATTTCTTTCCAAACTATATATTCTTTTGCTTTTTTCTTTTCTTATTACCATGGTTAGAACTTCTGTGCTTTGCTGAATAAAAATAAGAACTCGTCCTTACTGTGTTCTTAATTTTAGAGGAAAAATCTGAAGTCTTTTAAAGTTAAATATAGTATTAGCTATGATGATTTTTATCTAGATGCTCTTTATTAAGTTGAAGACATTCTTTTTTGCCTAATTTGCTTAGAGATTTCAGGTGAACAGGTTATAGATTTTGTGAAGTTCATCTGCATTAATTAATATCATCACACTATATTACACTGCTAATATAGTGGGCTGCACTGAGTAGTATTTGCATGTTAAATTAACCTCTTGTAAGTGGAATAAAGCCTTGTTGGCCATGGTGTATAATTTTTTGTACTTCACTAATATCTTGTCAAGAATTTCTACATCTTTGCAATATATTTATCTGTAGTGGGTTTTTATTTCTGAAATTTGATATTTTTATTTTTGATATTTGATTGTTTTGAGGAAAAGAAAGGACTTGTGTTGTCTTACTTGGATATAAAAATCATAGTAGCTTCATAAAATGTCCTGAAAAGTGTTCTTTCTTTTTCTATTTCAGGAAGATGTTGTATAACACTAGTATTAATTACCCTTGAAACATTTCCCCAATTCTCCCAGGATGCCATATATCTTTTTTTCAGGTTTAAATTTTAAACCAGTTTCTTGTATGGTTATAGGACAAAGTTTTCTATCAAACTTCAGTATAAGTTTTGATAGCTTGTGAATTTGAGAAATTGGTTAATTTCCTTTAAGTTGTTTAAATAATGAACACAAAATTGTTCACAAAAATCTGTTATTAACGTTTTTGTCTTTAGAATCTATAGTGATATCACTAGTTTATTCCTGGTATTGTTGATTCGTATTTTTCCCTTTGCTTTTCCCACTCTCTCCCTCTATCTTCACTCCCTTTTTTTCCATTTTTCTAAAAGTTTGCCAGTTTCATTGATTTTGTAAAATAACCAGCCCTTTGTTTTACTGATCTTTCATTATTCCTGTCCCTTATACATTTCATTGTTGTTTGTCCATAGTTTTATAACTTCCTCCCTTACGATTGAGTTTATTTTTCTCTTTCTCTAATTCGTTGAAGTAGGGACTTGGATTGTTGAAGTGAAAAGTTGAAAAGCCCTCTGGTCTTGGAAGTAACTATTTTATTGCCACAAAAATTTCAGCATATGCTAATGTTTCCCACATGTGTGGACATGCAATGTATTCATTTTATTCAATTCTAGTATTTTTTCTTTTAGACTTGCTTGATATGGGTTATTAGGTAATATATTGTTTAATTTCCACATATTTAGAGATTTCCTGGTATCTGTCTGTTATTCATTATGAGTTTGATGACAATCTGATCAAAGAAAATACTCTGTGTAATGTCATTCACCTTAGATATGTGGAGATTTTATGTCCCCAAAGTGTTCTTTCTTGGTGAATGTTGACTGGGGCTCTAAAACATGAGTATTCTGCTCTTGATGGGTAGAAGTATGTGTGTGTGTGTATGTGTGTATGTGAATGGTTCACACACCTGATGAGTAGAGAGTCTTGATATCTTCAAATACAGTGAGTTTGTCTCCTTCCTGCAAACCTTCCAGGGTTTGCTTGTGTACATTTCTGCAGTGGCTTGCAGTGTGCACAATTAGGAGTTTTACCTCTTCATGTTGAGACTTTTGTCATTATGTAATGGTCTTCTGCCTCTGTGCTGGTAATTTTCCTTGCTCTGGAGGCTATTTTTAAATCTAAAAATCATTACACAGCACATTTTTCTTTTTAAAAATTATGTTTATGTGTATATCATTTATTACTTTCAACATATTGTCATTTTTCATTTGAAGTTAATTTCATGTAGATAGTGTATCATTGGTTGTCAATATATACTTGTTAATATTTGTGTATGTATACATATATTATTGGTAAATATTGACATATTAATACTTAATATTATTAAGTTTTTATTATTTGTCTTTAGTTTATTTTTTATTATTTGTCTTTTTAAAATTATTTGTCTTTAGATTATTTGGTATGTTTTCCCCTTTCTATATCTTTCTCTTATTTCCTTACAGGTTTTACTTATTTTTTAGGATTCCATATTGATTTCTCTATAGTTTTTATTTACATTAAATCTTTTTAATTAGCATATGTTGCTAATTATAATTTGTTTATAATTTGCTATAAGTAATGAATATAGTAATCATGGGTATTAACACATACACATATCACATCTTGATCAATTTTTATTATTGAATTGTTTTTTATTATTTTCTTACTGGTTGATATTGGTGTCAATGTATTTTCCTTTGGTTATAGGAATTTTACTTTCATCTAAATACTTTTACTCTCCACATTTTAAAAACATAATTGTCTGAAGTATTTCTCCTATTTTGATCTTTTCGATACACATCAGAGAGGTTTATCATTTTTTCAATATTTGAACATACCTGAAGAAACTTTTTGGGGATATTTATTTATCCCTTCATTTACACATTTACATATTCTTTCTTTCTCAAGGCCCAAATCCTTTTGTTACTTTCTTTTTCTTCAGAAAAGTTTTTTTAGCCATTCTTTAAAGGTAGATTTGCTATCCAAAAAGTTCCTATTTTCTAAAAGTTTAAATATATTGAATTGTATGTTGGTGTGTGGATGTTTGATTTATGCTTCTTGTCACTCATTTTTGGAATCCCCTGCCAATTTTGGAAAGTTCAATCATTATTTTTTTTTTTTGAAACTTTTAAAGTGCTCTCTTTCTCTCTTTTTTCTGGGTCTCTGTCTCTCTCTTTCTCTCTCTTTTTCTCCTCTACTTGTGGAGCTCTAATAATATGAATATTAACTATCTATATTTTAAAATAATCTGTCTTTCATTATCTATCTGTCATTAATCACCTTTTCATTGCCACACAGGTTCCTGATAATCTGTTAATTTGTTTTCCAGTTAATTTTTTTGTCAGTTAAACTTTTAAAATGATTTTGTTTGCCCATCAGTTCTTTGATTTCATCCTTCGTCATTTACATCCTACTATATATCCAATCCAGTGTTTTTCCGATCTCAGACATTGCATTTATCAGTTTTAAAGTTTCCAGATTTTTCTTTCTTATGCCTCCTATTCCTTCCCCTGGCAAGCTAGAATTTCTAGTTCATTTTATTTGAAGCTGTTTTGAGAAGCAGTTTTATTGTGGCTGCTTGATAATCCTTACCTTAGTTTTGATATCTAAAGAATCTCAGTGCAGGTATCTATATTTTCTTATTATTGCTATTTTCCTTGGGTTTTGGTCTGAGGAGTGAGTTACTCTACACTGGGTATTTTGGGCTATTACTTTCTGAAACTTTGGATCCTACCCACCGTCCACTTTAGTAAGTGGTCTCCTTGCTTAGGTGTAGCCGCACTTGGAGGTCGATGCATAGCTTCAGCTTCCTGCTTATCACTGTGACAGCATCTTGGCCAAATGGGGAACCACCTGTCATTCCCCTTCCCGGAGCCTGAGTGGGCTGCTCAGCTGCCTCTAGCAGCAACACCCGTTTCCCCAGGAAAGTGGGACATGTACACTCACTCTCACTTCTCATTGTTTCCAATTTTTTTTTTTTTTTAAGTGGAAGGTTACCTTGTTCATGAGTTCTGTTGTCACAAGGGCAGGAAAAAGGATAGGCTCAAGTTTTTTGCTTCAGGATTGCAAAAAGAAGTTCAGTGCTCTCTTTGTCTCTGCTCACACCGAGGTTTGGGAGTGGAATGCCAACCTGCCCAATTCTTTCTGGTTCACACTGGGCAGGTGGACATTTAGCCCCCGACTAAATCTCCTTAGTGACAAGGAATGAGGAGAAAGTGAAGACTGTGTTAGTTTTGATTTATGCCACCTTGTTCTAGCTCCTTGTTTCTGAGTACTCACTCCCCACTTGCCACAGCAGCACAGGTGAAAAGGAGGGTTACTGCTCAGGAAGTTGGGATTTAGATTAGAAGGATTTGAAGGCATGCATGAAGAAACCCAAGGGATTCCCTGACGGGCCAGCCCTCAGGTTTCCGTCTCTAGATTGCTGCTTTCCTGTGTCACTGTCAACAGACCCCAGTGCCATTTCATCATTTTATGCAGTGGGCTTTATAGTCAGGAAGGGGTAGAACTGGAAGCCAACAAGTGTGTATCACCAAGTTTGTTTTGGAATGAATTAGACACCTGAAATCTAATTATGACTTACTGTATAACTCTAGCCTGGTACCGTATCAGTGCAAAGTGTCGCTCATATGCATGTCCTAAAACCAAAGGCTCCCATGAAAAACCAAGTCCAGAATACAGAATGTAGAGGAAACTTAAGAGCAAGGCCGAGTGCAGAGGGCTCCTATCACATACCAGGGACATTGTGCCACACAATTTAAAGGGAAAGGCGAGATGGCTGATAATGGCCTGTGACCTGGTGTCACGGCATTGCTCTGGGATTTAACATTTCTCAACAGAAAAGGGATGAGTGTAGCAGGCAGAAGTGATGGTTAGCTTTTGTTTCATCTAGGATGTATACAAGTAGGTTATTTTACTTCAATTTCCACATTTTTTTGGCTGTGAGACAAACTCAATCTCAGAAGAAATACAACACAGAAATGAAAAATTCAATATTAAAGCTGTCAGCCATCATTTAATGTATCATAAAAACAGGACAAAAACCTCAAACTTGGAAATAGTTTGGAAATTATTGTTTGCTGATAGTGAAACACTACTACTAACAGATAAATGATATTGGTAGGTAAAATGAAGCAATGGCAGGAAATGTAAAACTTGATATTTAATTGTAGTATTTTATCATGTAATAAGTCTTCACATTTATCTTGAATTTTAAATGAAATTCTCCAGAACCAAAATGTCTTCAAATTTTTATATGCCCCATAAGTATACATAAATAAATTCAAATGTGTATAATACAACGAAGTTTGTGAGCTTATCAGATAGTTGCCAATGTGACTGTCTTAGTTACTTTCCTCATTGCTGAAATAAAATATTAAATACAAGTTAGAGGGGGGAAAGTTCATGTTGGCTGTCATTTTGTGGCAGTCCCAGTTCACAGCTGGCTGGCTCCAAGGCAGGGTAACATAGTAACAGGCCATCAAAGAGGAGAAACAGCTCATGGCATGGCAAGAAGAAGGCTGCAAGCAGCAGCAGCAGCAGCAAACCTGCTTTCCCTCTTTCTTTATGTTTCATCCAGGTTGTTAAGCATATTGACTGAAGCCACCCACACCCAGGTTAAGACTGACATTAAACAGTATCCCAGCCATAATTCAAGTCCACATTCCCTAATCCAGCCACCTTTAAAACTCCTCACATATAATCAGATAAGGCTTTGGAGGGACAACCAGATACAAGCAATAACAGTGTCTCTGTTTTCTCTCTTACTGAATTGTGGATATTTGTTTCAGTAGACAACATGATATGCAAAAAATCACTATTCTTAGCATGCTGAGAAAGCTTTAAATGAAGTCAAAAGATCACTGAGTTTAAATCATCTTTTTAGAAAAGATCACATCCACATGCTGGTAGATGAATTGAGCTTTTATTTTATTTTTTACATTTGATCTTGACTCTATGGCAAGTATTTTTGTTTTAATAATTTTTACATAACAGTGACAAAAGAGTATGTCTTTCTTTCTCATTGCCAAGACAAAATACCTGATCCTAAACGTTATAGGAGCAAAAGTTTATTTCTGCTCAGAGTTTGTAGAGGTTTCAGTTAATAGGCAGCTGGTTTCAAGGCAGGGAGGCATTGCAGAGGGGCATCACAGAAGAGAAACTCTTTATGGGAGGCAGAAGGCAGCAAAGCAGCAAAGTAGCAAAGCAGCAGCAGCCAGTCCATCTTTCTTCTCTCCTTTTGTATCTATCTAGACCACCCACACTTTGGGCAATGCCACCCACAGCCAAGATGGACCTTCCCCTTATCCATACTCAGAAGTGTGCCAAAATAATCGGAGAACTAATTTTTCTTAAGAACTTACATGTAAGACCATGCTACCTATGAACAGAGACAGTTTAATTATTTCCTTCTAAACCTCAATGTCATTTTTTTTTCTTGCATACTTACTCTGGCTAGGATCTCCAGCAGAACATTAAATAGAAGGCATGATAGTAGCATGCCTATCATTCTTGACTTTAATGGGAAAAATTTTTTTCACCATTAACTATGTTGTTGATTGTGAGTTTTATTAAGAAGTTTATATCCATGTATCGATTCAATTACATTTCTTTTCTAATCTATTAATTAGAAGAATTCACAGATTATCCTGTGTTAAACTATATTATATACTTGGGTAAAACCCATTTGGCCATGTAGTGTGGATTTTCTTAAAGTGAAATGATAAGTCGTATTTACCATGTTTAATATAGAGATGTGGTGAGTTCAAATATGTAACACAGAAACGTATTATTTTGACCAGTTGATCTGAAAGCCAGATTGTTTGCAAGTACAAGATGTCTGACTAAAAACAAAGCTTTTTAATTCCTTTATAACTCAGGGCTTTTGTCTATTAAGTATAAAATAAGGATACTTTACTCATGTTAGATTTTGAGGATTGATAAATTGATATAAAAGAAGTGCTGAAAGTGTTGGCTATTATTGTAATTTGTTATTATTGTCATATTTTTCAAAAGGAGAGTGCTATAAAATTCATAATCTTGTTCTTCTGATTGTCTTCAATAAAATTCTAATTTTATAAAAGTTCATAGCTGTTTTCCTTTATTTATTAAACAAATATCCATTATTTTTATGAAAATATCCAAAGATATGTGGCAAATCTGTCTCAGCTGGCACCCAGCTTCATTTCCAGTCTTGTAGCCCAGTTCTCACTTTAAAAACATCAGTTCCACCCAAATGCTTCCACCAGCTGTTTCCACAGATTTACCTCTCTGATCTTCAAATGCAGGCTCCATTTCAGCTACCCAACACAAAGCATGTCTATGATCTTTTCTGCTCATGCAAATTCAACCTATCCTTCAAAATGTAATTGATCTTTCTTAACTTTTCACATAAATTTCTTGGAATAAAAAAACATCCAATTCACGGGAGCTATTCCTCTTTGAATAGGACAATTCTGCCTTACTAGTTTTCTAATTATTCTTTAACTACACTGGTGTAGATTCCAGTGGCACCCACCCTGGGTTGCACATACTGTTCTTTGGTTTGAGACTTGCCCAAATCTGCATGGGTATGGCGGTGAGGGGGCCTGACATCATCAGATCTTGGCTCCCCAAGCTCTGTGCCTTGGCACCAGACTGCATTTACCGAAAGGAAAGGAGGAGTTCAAAACAAAATAACAAAACCAAAAACAATTAAAAGCTTTTCAGCCATAAAAGGAATCATTCTGCAACTGCAGGCTGCCTCCAAAGGGCAGGCCGTGGCATTCTCACAGAGTTCTGCACATGTTAGCAAGTTTTGCTTCCTCATAATTAATGTTTTTAAGGGTTTTATATTTAGACCATCAAGATAGGATGAGGATTATATGTGTTGTAAGATTTTTATTTGTATTAGATCACTCAGCACAAAGCCCCATGATTTTTTTGTAGATAAGTGTATACCATTCAGATGGATCATAGCTGAAAACAAAATCATGATAGCATCTTTCAAGAAGATTCTTGCATTTTAAGCAAAATGCAGCTAAAGTAACATTGTCAAACAGCAGTGAGCAGGCTAGAAATGCTTGGAAGATAGACCTTTCATTTGTAATATGCTTAGCTCTTTTTCATAATCTAATAATGCCTATAATTTTTTTCAGAGTGCTAAAAGCAATAAATTCTATTTGAAGACTACTTTACAGATTTCTTGTACATTATCATGAGATAAAAACCTGTTCTTTCCACTTCGGATTTAATACCTAAATTGGTGCTTGTAATACCAACCATCATGTAAATATTTCTTATGTGGATAAATTGCATGAAGCATTTATCATCATTATACATGTATGATGGCATCATTGAATTTTTCAAAATTAGAAGCACACAAAGACCAGACAAGTAATGATTAGTACAAAAAGACCAGAAGACGGACATTCTTTTTTCCTTACCTTCCTTTC
Source organism: Hydrochoerus hydrochaeris (assembly GCA_004027455.1). Taxonomy (NCBI): domain Eukaryota; kingdom Metazoa; phylum Chordata; class Mammalia; order Rodentia; family Hydrochaeridae; genus Hydrochoerus; species Hydrochoerus hydrochaeris. Next base: position 151,883 of record PVLA01003402.1, read on the forward strand.
CAAAATGGAACTAAGAAAAATACATTTCCTACTAAGTATGAAATCACTTAAGTATATTGTCTGAGATTCAAAGTGTATTTCTCCAAATCAGAAACTTTTTTCTATTAGAGGATGTGCTCTCTGCATTTATTTGAAGAGTAAATATATAATTTTAGAGGCAGGGCATCAAAACAAGTGACATACTACCCTGAGCAGTAAAAATTACTAAAACCATATTTGATTTAAGTTGAAAAGCATTGTTAGGAGCCACCACTTTGAAAGTCTTTTTTCCTTGCATATTAATGGTACAGACATCATAAAACCTACCACATATGTGCTGGTTTGAAAAAACAGACTGGGAGAGCTGCCTGATGGTGGTTTGTGTGATGGTACTAGCATTCCTGTTTTTACAGGGACACTGTTTTCAGGATGCTATTCATTCCACACCCAGAATACTCATACTTTTCCCCTTCCAAGTACCACAGAGAGAAGAAACTAAATGCTCCCCCCCCCATACTATGGCACTTGAAGCCTCTAGCCTTTCTTTTTTGACATTATTTTCTAGGAAATTCTTAAATAAGTCAAATATTGTGCAAGTTCCTGCTGCATATGTGCATTTCAGTGTGCTCACTTCAAATGTCCTTTCATCTGTTTTCTTTCAGTTTTATAATTCATTTGACTTTAGTTATCCACAGGTGAGGAAGTTACATAAGTTTTTGGAACTGGGATATGTGTATAGAAAACAAGAATTCTCTAAGGAGCTGTAGATCTAACAGTAGAATCAGAAGATGTTAGAACCCATTTCACAGATGAGACTGAAGCACTGAAATGGAAAGTGACTTATCCAAGAAGGAAACACGTATTTTTATCACACACTAGCATCAAAATTGAGCTTTTATTGATACAATAAAATTGTACAAATTTATGGGATATATATATATATATATATATATATATATATATATATATATGGAATACAGAAAGATGGAATCAGGAGATTCAGCACTCCCATCACCACAAACATACCTTAATTTTTGTTTTATGTGTGTCTTGAAGGCCTTTGAAATCCAATAGTAACTATTTTGAAGTTCATATTTTATTATTGTTGACTACGGCCAGCTTATTGCATTGGGGATCATCAGAACCCATTCTTCTTACATAATTTTTAGTTTATTGCCATTACTCTCTCCTCTTTATTTTCTGCTTCTTTGGTCATTTTGGTGTCTTATGACCATTGTCCTCTTTTCTATTCCTAGAAATTTTTTCAGATTCAACTTGTGAGTGAGACGTAGATAATTTTGATAGTTTGTACTCACTGAGTGCACAGAGGAGGATTAGGGCTTACAGAATTCTGTATGAGATCTGACCTTCTTGTCTCATTATCAGAAACAGCAAGAGTAAAGCAGACTGTTGACTTGGCTGATACTGAGTTCCCAAACACATTGCTCCCTGGTTCGTAAGCAGGCTTGATTCTCAGCTCTAGCTTTTCTCTTCCTCCTCCTCCTTCCCCTTCCTCTTTCCCTTTCCCTTCCCTTCCCTTCTCCTCTTCCTCTTCCTCCTTCTTCTTCTTTTTTAATTTTCACCTGGGAATTTTAAATCATGCCAAATACTAAATCCCTAACTGGCAATCTTTTTCAAAGTTTCATATTGGCAAGGAATGTTTGAAGTAGGGTCTAATTGTTCAGAAATGTTTTACTATGATAGGATAAACCTGTTTTACAAAGTTCCAAGATCAGTAGATGTTTAAAAAATAAAACACAACAACAAACAAACAAATAAAAATTCTGGATCAGGACTATGTCAGAACCTTTGCCAAGAAAGATCTGACATTAATGAAGACATAAGCAGGCGCCACAAAGCTAATAATCATGGTGAGATTTTCCATCAGCGGAAGTTTACTGGTTTCACCCCTGGGTCCTAATTTGACAATGACCTTGAGTCACCTTCCCAGGGTAATATATTGGGGTCCCATGTCAAGTATTCTTCATGAAGTGCAAAACAAACATGTTACTTCTATATGTGAATAAATTGTTTCTGTAACTGGTAAAAATAAGTTCTTTTCCCTGCAGTTTTCTGAGAACTTTATTATATCAATAACCTAAAATAACAATGTAATGAACATGATCATTCCAAAGAAGGAGATTTAGTGTTCTTTCTTTCTTTCTTTCTCCAACTTCCATAGCCAAGCCAGAAAACTTCCTGGAAATATTGCCTTGCAAACTAAAGATTGCAAAATATGAATACACATAAAAGTAAATACATTATTTTATTCATTCCTGTTCTACAGGATAAAAGCATGAGAACTCAGACAGTTTTAACTACACATTCTTGTCTTTAAAGGTATGCAGTTATGCTACATGAGTCTATAATTCTGCTCCTCCTTAGTTGTATGAACTGGAATAAGGAGCTGAAACTTTTTGGTTTTCAGTTTTCTTGCCTGGAAAATAACATAGCAATAATAGACCTGACCATCCTGTTTGCTATAAGCACCACATGCAGTGAGATTGCATTTGGGAGGCACACGTATGTACACACTAGCATCCCTTTCTCTTCTCCTAGGAGCACAGGGCTGGTGTGCATATCACATGAGCAAGGCCTGCTTTCCCTCTTCATGTCTTCACCTTTGTACGCCCTGCCACTGTCTCTTCTGGTAGGTCCTTCTCCCCTTCCTTCCAGCGGGGTCTGATGTCATTGCGTTTACGATTCCTCTAAAGAATAGCATAAAAATACCCTGAAAATGTTAACTAAAATGCATGTGATTTCCTTTTCCAATGATGTAGAATTCACAGTTCACTAAATTTGGTTAAAGTTATTTCCAAATTTATTGAAATTATCATATATATTGTGCATTATAAGCAAACTCTTTTAAAAACCAAAGAGCAAAGATTCCATACTGAAGTGATTTGCAGTGCTATATGATAATAGTAATTTACCAGATATTTGAAGGTAAGAAAAGCAATCTTATTTAAAATAAATGCAAAAAAAAATACCTGGAAATAATCTTAACTAGCAAAGTGAAGACCATTACAATAGATTTTACAAACACCGATAAAAGACATCAAAGAAGACAAAACCTATACAAAAATGTTGCTTCTTCATGGGTTAATACAATCAACTAATAAATCAATATTGTTAAAATGTTAGTATTATCCACAGCAATCTGCAGATTTGGAACAATCTATCAAAATACCAATAACCTTCACAGAACTGGAAATCTTAAAATTTAATATGGAAGCATGAAACATCCCCCAAGTAGGCAGAAGTGTATGGAGCAAAAAGAGCAAAGCAAGATGCAGTATTATAATATGACTTGAAAATGTGCTATAAAGTCATTGTAGTTAAAACAGCATGATATTAGCATATGAAGACATATAGATCAATGGAATTTAACAGAGAGCATAGTCATAAACTCATGCTAAAATAACCAACTAATTTTCAATGAAAATGTTAAAAAGATGAATCAGAGAAAGGATAGTCTTTTCAATAAATGCTTCTGAGGGAAATCGTATTCCAAATAGAATGAAGGCAGATTCCTGTCTATTATTAGTTTATAAAATCAACTCATAGATTTCATGATCTGAAATTATAAAATTTCTAGAAGAAAATCTGAAAGATGCACTTTAGGACACTGGAATAGACAATAATTTTTTAAAGATTTCAAGAGTACAATATAAAAGAACAAATAAGATTTCCCCAAACTAAAAAGCTTCTGCCAAACTAAAGAAACCATCCACAGAGTGTAAATGCAACTTACACAATGGAAGAAAGCATTTGTATGTGGAAAAGGGTTAAAATTCAGAATATCCAAAAACTTATCTAAAAATTTAATATCAAAAATATAACTAGGATAAGAAAGTGGGTAACACCTTTAAATAGATAACCTCAAAAGGAGAAAAAAGGGCCAGAATTTAGCTCAGTGATTCAAGTGCTTGTTTGATAAACATAAACTCATGAGTTTGATCCCCATACCCTCCCCCCAAAAAAGAGGAACAAAAATAGTCAGCAAGGGTAAAAAAAGATGCTCACCATCAGCAATTTTCAGAGTGCAAGTCAAACTACAGTGAGAAATCATTTCATCCAAGTAATATTAGCTTCTATTGCCATCTTTGCTTTTGGCTGGTTGCTATTTCATGGATGGCATCTTCATGAGCATCATTCACTCAGACAACTGTTGACAAGGTGTGTAACATGAGCCACTCAAGCAGGCACTTCTGTCTCAAGTATGGAGACCACATCTACGGAACACATACCGGTGCCTCCCTGCTGGGCCGTGACTCTACAAAGAGCTTTGCTATTGACAGAAGTTATGGTTTGCATTTACACATCTTGGATGATCATCCACATGTCCATTGTTGGCCCCAGACTTTGTCGTTAAAACCTGACTCCTCGGTGAAGGAGCTGCACAGTGGCTGTTCTTTTCTTACCTGGATAAACTAACCTGCTGGAAATACAGACTTTTGCTAAAGCTAAACTGTGTGATTTTTAAACAAAACCATCTTAGAATAAGACAGAATTGTGATTTATTAATTTTAGTTTAAAATGTTCATATCTTGTTGAGAGACCAAAAAAAGAATGGCTATTATCCAGAAGAATAAAGGTAACTAGCGCTGACAAAAATGCGATGAGAAGGGGCCCTGCACACCGTTGGTGTCCTCATGGAGACAGCACGGGGGCTGCTCAGAGGATTAAAGATAGAATCACCCTGTGCTCCCACAATCCCTCTGCTACGTACATATCCAAAACATGGAATCAGCATGTTGAAGATAGATGAACAGTTTCATTTTTATTGCAGTGACATTCACAATTGTCCAGAAACAGAAACAAGTAAGTGTTTATTAACTGAAGAGCAAAAAATATATAGTGCATGTACACACAGAAACTTCCAATATTTGGTCATAAAAGATGTACAGTCCTTAAGCATGGATTGACTTGGAGTTCACTGTGTTTAATAAAATTAGCCAGGCCTACAAAGGCACATGCCATGCAAGCTCGGTTCAGATTTTTAAATGCTGATGAAGTCTGGGGCCAGCAATGGACAGACGTTGTGGACTGGTGGTGTCCAGAGAACGGGTACAGGGTTAGAGAAAGGTAGATCACAGTGAGTTAGAAATGAGAAGCCCTACTCTGTTGTTACATAGGCAATGATAATGACTTATACATTTCAAAAAGCTACACTGTTTACACCATAATGGAATAATACATGTCTGAGAAGATAAATGTTTAACTTCATTTAAATATTTCACGGTATATACTGTATGGAAACACTACATAGTGCTCTATATATTCCATATATATAATCATCTTATTTCATCTATTTCATAGACAGCATCTTCATTATCATCATTCACTCATATATATGATGGATATATCAGTTAAATAAAATTTGAAAAATTTAATAAAGACTGAACTGTAATTGTTAAATTTCACAAATATACATTGGCTGTTTTGCATCTTTACTCCTATAACTTCTCTCCAATACATCTCCAAGTTTCTTATATTCTCCATAAATATGGACAAGTTAGGGTAGACAATCTAGCTCAATGGCAGAGTGCTGGCCTTCATGAATGAGGACCTGGGTTCCATCCCCAGTTCCACATAAAAGTTGGAGATGTCTTATAACCAGAGTCTTTCCAAGTTTAACTTAGATGGATTTTTCTGAGGTTAATTCTGAGCACAAGATCCTTTAGGAACATTTTATCATAGTAGAAGAGTCTCTGTCCTTATTACAGCTACCCTTGAACTTAGTATTTGTAATCCTCTTATTAGCCAGATGAGGCTGATGGTTTCAATTTTCTGAGGAGGAAACAGACATTTGAAGCATTTTCACAGCTATTAACATGGAATTTGTATCTTAAACCAGGACCAGGGTCAAAGCCTGTGCTTTACTGTGTACCCATGTGCTTTCTGACAGCAGCTCCAGCCAGCGTCTCCTGAGGAGGCACCATGGAGGTGGGCCACCCAGTCAAAGTAAATCAGATGAAAGGCAGTAAAATAGAGATGCAGATAGTTATCCAAAATGGCTTCATATATCTCTTGTTGTTCCACAGGTTTATTGTTGTAAAGTTTGAGAACAATGACTATGTTTTTTTTCTCTCTCTGCTATTTCATTACACATTATACTTTTTGAAAACAAAATCTTAACTTCTCATCACAAATAATCACACGTCTTGGCATCACATACGAGACCTGTTTCCTGCATACATTACTTTCCTCAGTGAGAGCTGCACATGCATATATGCCTGGCACATTCTCTCAGGAGCAAATAAAATACTTTAGGCTCAACCTCATTAATCTCCTTTGTATTCCTGGAGTTTCTACGGAAGTGTGTAGCTGCACATATCAACTAGGTGAATAGAATTAGATAAGAGCAATATTAGTAGAGGGCTGAATTTGTCATTTACTCAGGATTTCTTTCATCCAGATGCATTTTCTGAAACTCAGGCTTCCCTCAGGTGTCCGTCACTAAATTATACTGAACAAGAGAGGGACATGAAAGAGACTGTGTTTTCAAACTTTGCGTCACTTTTTTGTGCTTTATATTTATCAAACATTTAATATGTGTTAGCTTTGTTCTACTTATTGGGGGTACACTAAAGAATAAAGCAGGGGAAAAAATCTCTGCATTGATTGATGGATTGATTGTCAATTGCTGCTATATTTGACATAGGCTTGACTGGGTACAGTGATACAGTATTTGGTTAAACATAATTTCTGGTGTGTCTAGAAGAGATTAGTGTTCAAATTGGGGTGGGGGTATTTTTGAAGTACAGTTTCATTCTGTGGTTCAGAATGGCCTTGTAGCTTTGTAGCTCATGCTGGCCTCAAATTTACAGCCATCTTTCTGCCTCAGACTCCCAAATGCTGGGATTATAGGTATGTACCACCACGCCTGGTTTAGTGTTAAAAAACAAACAAACAAACACCAACTGAAGTCACTTCTACTTACAGTATGGGAAAGCACGGTGTAACCTGTAGAGGCACCAGATAGAAGAAAGCAGATGGCACAATAGGGAATTTGCTGTTTCAGCCTGATTGCTTGAGCTCTGAGTTTGATCTCTTCTTGTCTTAAGACTAGAACTTAAATCGCTGGGGATCCTAGTCTTCAGAACTTCAGATTTGTATCATTTCTTTCTTTTGTAACAGGTTTTCCTGAGTCTTCAGCTTATAGATAACTAGAAGTTTTGTTGTTGGACGTCTAGGCATCCATTGTCTCATGGGCCTAGTCCCAAAACAACTCTTTTTTCCTCTACCACTGGTTCTGGTGCTCTGGAGAATCCATGTTAACATGCAAACAAGAGAAGCAAAACAATATTAGGACCTCCTGATAGACAGTGGGCATCTACGGCTCATACCGTGCCTTCTGATGTGTTAGATAAAAATACAAACAATGAAATGGAGAGAACACCTCAATAGCCAGGGAAAACAAAACATGAAAAAGCAAAATGTGATAAATCACATCTCATAAGACTGCAAAATATATCTCATGTGAAAGATCCAACAACAAAGCCCAAGCTATAAACTGAAAGAAAATATTACAAAACCACATATCCAACAATAATTAGAATTTATAAATAATTAGAATTTATAAAGCACTCTTAACTGTAGAGTGAATGAAAGAAGAAAGAAAAAAATAAGGAAAAGGACAAAAAAACATTGTACTGAAGGAAATATTGCACTGATAAGCCATCTCATGAAAATATTTTCAGTATCGTCAGCCAGTTGGAAAATATATATTTACTCAAGGGTGAGACATTTCGACACATCTCCTGGGATGCATAGATGCAGAAATGAAAACATAATATCAAAAAAGTGTTGACAGGAAATGCTGGTGAGGATGAGGAGAACCATGATCACTGGATCATTCATGTACTGCCTGGATGCATCAAAGTAATTTTAAGTGAGAAAAGGTAAAAAGATACATACATCACATATTTTATAAAGCTAATAGAAGAAAAATTCTGTTTCATTACCTTGGGCAAGGAGAAAAAGAGAAAACACTAGAACTGTAATAAAACAAAACAAGGTATCAGACATAACTATATTAGAAAAAGATGAGAGAAAAGGCTACATAAGAAAGCTTTGCAGAAGACCTTCTAAGGTCATAAAACAAACAACGGGAGGAAAACGGTCATTACTGAATAAACAAATAGCTAATACATATGTGAAAATACAATTGAATTTACTGGAAGTCCTAGGAATATAAGTTGGATTAATTAGATGTTATAGATGTTCTTTCACTTTCAGCCCTGGTAGTTTCCTGCTTTTACCACTCAGGAAACCCTCAGGAATCTGGCCAGCTTCATGGATGCAGGTGGAAGACAGAAGAGAAGGCAGTTAGTCCCTGTGAAGTGGACTCTGTAGGAAGGGTGAGCGCAACATTCTCCTCTTCTGTTCGCTTTGCAGACGATTCTCTACCGCTTCACTACCGGTGTCTCCTGCATGGTAGCTTGCACGATCCAGGCACAGTGGCCCAGAGTGCTCTCCTTAGATAATCTTCTGTGGTGGATTAACTAATGGTCAACTTGGAACACCCAGATGGACTGAGTCAGTGTGGTTCTGGGTGTGGAGGCCCCACCTGTGGATTGTGACCAACATCAAAAGGAGAACTGGAGAGGAAGAGGGGATGCTGTTGATTTTCTAGAGAAGCCTGTCAAGCTGGCTTATGTGATATGAAGTTGGCTGTTCTTATCGTTGGAGGGGCTCAGGACCTCACTGTTGCTGAGGACAGCTGTGGTTCTTTTGGGGGAAGCTCTGGTCCTTAACTTGAGCATCCTTGTCGCTTTGTGGCTCCAGTGCAGATGCTGCAGCCTGCTGGTACAGATCCTTTATCCTGCTCGCGCAGACTTTCTAGATTCCATCACTGACCTTGGGTCTTCCCAGTGCAAGTCCTCACATGAGGCATTGTTTTGGGCTTTAGGCCTCCAGCTGTATTTGTGAAGGACATTACCATGGAGTCTCGGTCTTTAGCTGGATTCATGCAGCACACGTTCATGGAGTCCAGGCCATCAGCTGGCTTCTTTGGGTCTCTAGTGTGAGATTTTCCACAGCCTTTTGCATTTGAATCTGTGGGTGAATATGATAAAATAATCATATAAACTATGTGTCCTGCATAAAATTCTTTCCCTTGCAAACCCAGACTTTCTTCTCTCAAGTTTTTTCTCAGTTCTTTCTTTTCCAGGAAATCTACCTGAGACACATCTTTATTACAAAGGAACATACATTGACTTTATCACTACACACTTCTTTTATTTACTGAAACTACCTATATGCTTTCATACAATGTAAATTACTTATTACAATTCTGTAATAAATTCAGAATTCTTCTAGACATGGATCGAATAACTAGCAAAACTAAAACCCAAACAAAATTTGCTCTCAAAAAATTTATACTAAAAAAAAATTATACTCAAGTGGAGGAGAATATTTAATACAGTAATACACAAAACACATGGTAAACAATGAAAGAATGCTTTAAATAAATATAAGGTACTAATAATAAATCCAGTTACAGAGACCAGGGAAGGCTTCTCTATAAATGTGTCAATTGTCCTGAGGGCTGAGGAGGAGTAGAGTGTTCTGTGCAAAGACTGTGGGATCCTGGAGGAAAGGTCATTCCTGATATAATAGCAGGACCTGAAGAATTCATACACATATGTCATGGGTAAATAGGAGCCCACACAAACAAAACAAGCACATATCCAAAGCCAAGACATAAAGGAAGCTTTGCGCAATACTAAGAGAAAGAAGTGAGACAAAGCCTGCACTCCCCTGGCTACCACAACTAATGACCTCAGGAGCAGGTACAGCACCGCCATGTGTAGTAGGCTCAGTGCACACAACATCCCTTCCCAAGTTTTTATTGTAATGTGAACTAATGCTCAAAATGACTGGGGAATGGATCCATTGATTTTCTTGTCAAGATTACACAGTGCATGTGACCAAGGATAATATTCTTACCTGCAAAGCAATCCTGCTCCACAGTGTAAGAAGAGCAAAGCAGGGGGGAAAAGTAGATGTGGGTGGCCAGTGAGAAGCTCCTGCAGCTACCCCAGGAGAAGGCATGATGACTGGCCCACATGGTCAAGGTGAGATGGGAAGAAGCAGGTATACTGTGACTCATGAATGGGAGTGATTTTGCTCTTTACCCTCAACACAGGGTATTTGGAAATGCTTGAAGGAATTGTTTGTGTTCAGAACTTTGGGAAAGGGTATTATGGGTACCTAGTACCTAGACACCAAGCATGGTACAAAACTATAAGACACAGGACTGTCCTCAAGAGTGAAGAATCACCTAGCTCATAATTGCCATGTTTTCAAAGATGAAAATCCTGTAATAATATTGTAGAAATACAGGAATACTATAGGAGGAAAAGTGATACAACTTAATGGTGCATGGGGTATGTGGGATGAGGGAGGAGATGTCAACAATCACTTATGATATAAAAGACAGGCAATATATTAAGAAACATGGAAAAGTATCAGGTTTAGGGACAAACCATCAGATTAGTCATGTGAAAATTGTCACCATGCAGTCATTAGATTTGAGTCAATTCTAGAGCACACAAGGGAAGTTTGTGTTAGAAAGGCACATTGTGAGTCATCTGGGCACAGAAGGCATTTGAAATTATAGGCAAATGGAGCATCCATACAGCTATCCCACAGAGGAAAAAATAGTCTCTTAGGACTGAATCTGCAATGTGTCACATGTTTAATAGACTTGTACAGACAGAAAAGGGAAAATAGGAGGGGAGAGGGTGGGAGGAGAAAAGAGAAAAAGAAAGAAGAGAAGAGAGAAGAGAGGAGAGGAGAGAGCAAAGAAGAGGAGAAAAGAGGAGAGGAAGGAAGAAGAGAGGAGAGGAGAGGAGGGGAGGGGAGAGGAGGGGAGGGGAGAAGAGGAGAGGGGAGATGAGATTTAGAACTACAGAGAGTATCATCCACAAAAGTAACAATACAAGCAAAAGTATGCAGCATAAAAGGAGAATCTAAGAAATAATAACTGCAAGGAAAGGTCAAGTAAGGTTAAAAAAATGAAAGAAACATTGTTTTAGAAAGATAGAAACTATTCAGCCCCAGTCAAGAGCCAGAGCTGATTTGGAGTGTGTGGAATTCCATTTCTGCAATGCAGTGTGTCCACACACACACACATATACACACAGCCATACCACTTCAAAAATAACTCAAGAGAGTAACTTACCGGGTTCCCTATTGCAGACCACGTGCATGCAGGAGGACTAATGTTCACCTAGACACTGTAAAGCATGTGTCCATATCTTCATTTCACAGAAATGCAGTGACAGCTTAGTGCTCTTAACTGATTTGACTATGTCTACACAAAAGGCATATTTAGGAATCTGGTTTCCAACCTAAGCTATTTAGTTCCTGTATTTTTTCCCTTCTACAGAACAATGTGGAAAACCTACACACCCCATGGCATCTGCTTATGTTGACTTGAATCTTACTTGCAAAATTTGAATTCATGTCACACAGATTCAAAACCATTTTCACACGTTTTCTCTCTTTTCATAAGCAAGGTTGGCCATGGGGTTATTAATCATTGCCGCAACAGATAAAGCAGACTTGTAAAAACAAGTCTCCATTTTTCATTTGGAAACACACTGTGGACTGAGATACTGTATCAACACAGCAAACAGATGGCCTGCATTCCTGCTAAAATCACTTTACAAAGGCGCTCCTATCTGCAGTAAACATGTTGGGTTCCAGTCCTATCAAACAAGAAGCTGGCAAGATCACTGTGTGCTGTTGACCTTTAATTTCTTTGCAGTGGGAAACAGAGTATATTTGTAAATGGCGTTAAATAAAACACAAGAATTTAACCACAAATACATAAGGTAATTAGATAGTTACCAGTATCTCAGAAAAAGCTAACTCTATGAATGAAGTATATTCTATAACTCCTCCACATTATTCGCTTATTATCCATCTAATTGTTCTGATCCAAGATACAACTTCCTATCAGAAAGATGATTCCAAAAGGCAGCACAGATTATTCTGCAGTCCTGTTTAAAATCTTTAAATGGCTCCCACCACCTTGATCAAGCTAGTCACCCCCCACTAAGGATTTTAAGATTGCACGTACAGGTCCAGTACAGAGGCTACATTTGCAGTACATGCTCCATCTTCAGACACTTGCTCCAGCCTCCATGCTTAAGTTAGAATGGTTTTTAAAAAAACTTTATCTTAAAGAGAATAAAGCAAAACAAAATCAAACCGAACAAAGCAGATCAGAGCAAAACAAGGCAAGCAACACAGCATTTCAAAACAAGACAACAGGAATTCAACAGTGATTACCATAAAGGTCTCTTGGTTTCTTTGAAATCAGTGTCCGTATCTTCACAAACAATGAATTCAAGCAAAACAAAAATAGTATAAAACCATTCAAAACAAAAGAATGAAAGCACAGGAAGCCTTCAAAACCAGACAATAGGAAATCAACAATGGCTATCATAATGTGTCTTGTTCTCTTCAAAATAGCTGTCCATACCTTCTCGAATATTGAAGTTAAATAATACAAGATAGACTAAAATCAATAAAAACAAAGAATAAAAGCATTGCTGGACCTAACAACAAGATGATAGGAAATCAGAATAGCTACCATAATGTCTCATTTTCTTCAAAGTAGCTGTTCATATCATCACATGTAATAAAATCAATTCTTGTAAACTCCTTAGAAGTTCTAGGCATATATAAGCCTCTACATGTACAACTATCATTTCTGTATTAGAGGGGAAAACAAAATAAGACAAAACAAAACAAATTATGAGAAAAACAAGAAACAAAAGAGACAAATAATATCAAAGAGCCCAAAACAATGACAATATAGGCTTTCAAATCAAGGTGGTAGAAACATAACTAAGGTTATTATTTTGCATAGTTACCTTGAAAAGTGTTACTCATATTAACATATATAAACATGCAAAATTGATCTAATTCTATGAATGTTAACTTTTTTGTTCTAAGAACTAATAGCATTAGTAGCACAATCATTTTAGTTATCTTAAGTGTGTATATACAAATTTATCTTTTTTTCTTTTCTCTTCCTTCTTTTCTGCTTTTTCCTGAGTTATTTTTTCACCTTTGAGAAATTTCTTACCCTTTTACAACATTTATTGAAGATTTTGTATCTTGTTTACTCTTTTAAGTTTCTTACACTAGGGAGACAATATGGTATTTACTCATGTGAGTGTGATTTATTTCACTTATGACTATAATCTCAAATCACATCCATTTACTTATAGAAGAATCAGTGTGATCCTTCTTTATAGCTGAGTAGTACTACATTATATAAAAATACCACCACTTTTTTATCCATTCCTCAGATGATGGGCACTTAGGTTGTTTCCAAAATTTGTCTATTACAAATTGTGCTGCTATAAACATGGGTGCATATATATCACTGTGGTAAGATGTTTTCAGTTCTTCTGGGAATATGCCTAGGAGTGGAATAGCTGGGTCAAATGGGACCTCCAACCCCAGCTTTTTGAGGAATCTCCAGACTGACCTCCACAGTGGTTGCACCAGTCTACACTCCCACCAACAGTGCAGAAGAGTTCCTTTTTCCTCACAGGCTCTCCAGCATTTGTTATTGGACATTCTTTCTGGAGTGAGATGGAACCTCAGTGTTGTTTTAATTTGCATTTCTCTAATGACCAGTGATGCTGAATATTTTTTCATGTATTTATTTGCCATTTATATTTCTTCAACTGAGAAGTGTATATTTATCTCATATGCCCATCTTTGGATTGAGTCATTGGATTTCTGGAGTCTGATTTAAAAAAAATATATATGTTCTAGATAGAAATCCTTTGTCTGAGGGACAGTTGACTAAGACTTTTTCCCAATCTGTAGGTTTTGTTTTTACTCTATTAGAGACTTCTTTTGCCATGAAAAAACTTTTTGTTTATGAATTCTCTGCTGAGCCCTAAGTTTTCAAAATTTCTACCTACTTTGTCTTCCAGCACATTTAGTGTTTCTGTTTTAATATTTAGATCTTTGATCCATTTTGACTTTAGCTTATTGCATGGTGATAGGCATATTTCTAGCTTTAGTTTTTGGCATATGGCAAGCCAGTTGTTACAGCACCACTTATTAAAGAGGCTATCTTTCTTCCAGTGAACTTGTTTGGCACATTTGTCAAAAAGTAGGTTGCTGAATGTGCTTGTAGTTGTGGCTGTATCTTCTGTTCTGTTTCACTTGATTCTGAGGTCTACTTATATACCAGTACCATGCTGATTTTATTACAGTAGCTTTGTAGTATAACTTCAAGTCAGGGATTGTGATGCCTCCTGCCTTGCCTTTATGGCCTAGAATTACCTTTGCTATTCTAGTTCTTTTCTGGTTCCAGATGAATTTTAGGAATGATTTCTCTAGATCTGTGAGGTATGCTAGTGGCATTTTGATTGGGATTGCATTAAATCTATATAACAACTTTGGGAGAATGGCCATTTTTCCAATGTTTGGTCTTCCTATCCATGAACAAGGGATGTCTTTTCATTTTCTGAGATCCTCTTCTATTTCTTTTTTCAGAATGTTGTTATTTTTACTGAATAGTCTTTTACTTCTTTTGTTAGATTGATTCCTAAATATTTAATTTTTTTGTATGCTACTGTGAAGAGTGTGGCTTCTCTTATTCTGCTCTCAGTGAGTTTGTTGTTTGTGTACAGGAATGCTATTGATTTTGGAGGGTCGGTTTTGTGTCTAGCTACATTATTGAATTTAGTTATAACTAGAAGTCTTTCAATGGAGTTTTGGGGGTCTTCTATGTAGAATATAATGTCATCTGCAAATAATGATAATTTAAATTCTTTTCATGTCCTTATTTTTTTTTATTCTCTCTCTTGTCTAATTTCTCTGGCTATTATTTCCAGAACTATAGTGAATAAGAGTGGTGATAATGGATATCTTACTCTTATTCCTGATTTCAGAATAAAAGCTTTCAGTTTTTGACCATTTAATATAATGTTAATTTGTCATAGAGAGCTTTTATCAGATTGACTATCTATTCTGATTTTCTGTAGGATTCTTATCATGAATGAGTGTTGGACCTTATCAAAAGCATTTTGTGCATCTATTGAAATGATCATGTGATTCTTATCTTTTGTTCTGTTGATACGGTATATTGCATCTACTGATTTGCATAAGTTGAATCATCCCTGTATTCCTGGGATGAATCCCACTTGGTCATGGTGTATGATCTTCTTGATGATTTGCTGAATTCTGTTTTCATGTTTTATTGAGAGTTTTTGCATCTATGTTCATTAGAGAGATTGGTCCATAGTTCACTTTTTTGGTTGGGTCTTTCTCTGGTTTTGGTTTTAGGTTAATATTTGCTTCTAGGAATGAATTAGAGAAAATTGCTTCCTCTTGAATTTCATTGCAGAGTTTGAGGAGTGTTGGAATTAAGTCTTTCTTGATTTTTTTGTAGACTTCAGCAGTGAATCCATCAAGACCTGGGCTTTTTTTGTTGGGAAGGTTTTAATTACATTTTCAGTTTCATTAATTGAAATTCAGTTATTCAGCAGTTTTACATCTTCTTGATCCAGCTTTGGTAATTCACATGTCTCTAGGAATCAGTGTATTTCTTCTGTGTTATCAAACCTATGAGAATAAGGGTTTTTGAAGTCAGTACTGATGATCCACTGTATTTTTGCAGGGTCTGTAGTGATTTTGCCCTTACATTCCTTATTGCTTGAATTTGAGTTTTTCTTTCCTTTTTAAAATAAAGTTGGCTAGGGGCTCATCAATTTTATTTATTCTTTCAAAGAACCAACTCTTTGATTCTTTAATTCTTGGTATTGTTTTCTTAGTCTCTATTGCATTAATTTCTGCTCTGATCTTTATAATTTCCTCCTTTCTTTTGGCTTTGGGATTGACTTGCTCTTCTTTTTTTAGATGTTTGAGGTGTAGCATAAGGTTGTTTATTTGTGTTCATTCTGTTTTTCTGCTGTGGTAATTCACCACAATAAATTTCCCTCTGAAGACTGCTTTCATTGCATCTCACAGGTTCTAGTAAGTTCTATTTGTATTTTCATTTGCTTGTAGATTTTTTAAATTGCTTCTTTAATTTCCTCTGTGACCCACTGAGTGTTCAGGAGTGTATTATTTAATTTTCATGTGTTTGCGGGGTTTTTACAGTTTCTTTTGCCATTCATTTCTAGCTTCATGGCACTATGATCGGATAATATTTATAGGATAATTTCAATTCTTTTATATGTACTTAAGCATGTTCTATGGGCTAGTATATGGTCTATTTTAGAGAATGTCCTGTGTCTACCTGAGAAGAATGTATATTCTGATGTTATTGCATGGATCACTCTGTACATATCTACTAAGTCCATCTGTTCACAAGTTTGATTTAATTCTGTTATTTCTTCACTGATTTTCTGTACAGTTGATCTTTCTCTTTGCATCAATGTGGTGTTATACTCCCATTATAATTGTGTTATTGCTCATATGAGTTTCCATTTCTACTAATATTTGTTTTATATAGCTGGGTGTTGCCATATTTAGTGCACATATATTTAAGATTTTTATCTCTTCCTCTTGAAGTTTTCACCTAACTTTTTTTTTCCTCTTTTGATCATTCTTGGTTTGAAGTTCATGCTGTCTGAAAACAAAGTAGCTATCCCTGCATTTTTTAGGGGTTCCTGTTGCATGAAATACTGTTTTCCATCCTTTACCCATTTAGTTTATCAATTTCATTTTGGGTTAGATGAGTTTCATGTATATAGCATTTGGTTGTTTCTTGATCCATTCTGCCAGTCTGTTTCTTTTAATTGGTAAATTGAGGCCATTTACATTAATGGTTATAACTGGTAAATATTATGTTATTTTTGTTATGTTATCTTTCTGCTGTTGGTTCTTTAACTTTCCCCTCTGTTTAATTGTTTGCCTTGCTTAGTGTTTTTTTTTTTTCTGTTGGTGTTCTTGAAGTCATAGTTATCTAGAATTTCTTTCAGTATTCTTTAAAAGGCTGGTTTGGTGGTCATGTAAGTTCTTTGTTATTGAAGTATCTTATTTCTCTATCAATTTTGAAGGACAGTTTTTCAGGGTACATCAATCTGGGCTGGAAGTCATTATCATTTAGGATTTGAAATACTGCACTCCATGCTCTTCTTGACTTCATTGTTTGTGTTGAGAAGTCTGCTGTGATTCTGATGGGCTTTTCTTTATAGGTGATCTGTCTGTTTTCTCTAATAGCTTTTAATATTCTCTTCTTATGTTGAATTTCTGGGATGTTGATTATTGTATGTCTAGGTGTACATTTATTTTGGCTAAGGCTGTATGTTTTATTTATCTGTATGTCACTTTTCTTTCCCATTTTGGGAAAATTTTCAGTTATTACTTCTGTAAATAGTCTTTTGATATCATTTGTGTTGTCACCTTCCTTTTCATTTACATTTGTCAATCTTTTATTGTTTTTCTTTGCACCATTTTGCAATTGTTGAATTGTTATTTCCTGATTCCTTGTTATTTTTAAAAGATCTTTCCTTTCCTGTTCACTAGCTGCAATCTTTCTTCACAGTCTGAAAGTCTACTTTCACATTCATTCAGGTGGTTTTGCCAGCTTTCAATGGAATTTTTGATTTCCTGGCTATCTCTTTGAATCTGTTTCATTCACTCTCTTTCTTTCTTATATTGTCCATTCAAGTTTTCCATCTTTTTGCAGTGTCTCTCAATTTTTTAAACTATGTCTTCTTTAGATGTGTTCATAATTTCATTTATTACATTTATCATTTCATCTTTTACCTGGGAGATTGTTTCTGATCTGAGTTCCTTTACAGTTTCATGGAGGTTTTTTTTTTTTTTTTTTTTTTTTTTTTTTTTTTTTTTTTTTTTTTTTTTTTTTTTTTTTTTTTTTTTTTTTTTTTTTTTTTTTTTTTTTTTTTTTGTCATTTTTCTGTATTCCCCTGGAGAAGCTGAATGCAAGGTCTCAGTTGCTTCCTAGGTTAAGGATAACTGTCAGTACTGCAGGGAGTTTCTGCAGTTGAGTGGAGGTCCCTAGTCAGGCCTTACCAGGTCCCTAGTGGCACTCAAAGGCTCCTCTAATGTGGGGAGTATCCTGGGTGGGCCTTCAGCATGCCCTGCATGGCACTGTGAAGCTTCCTGGCTGCTTGAGGTCGCTGGGTGGGACTCTTTCAGGTTCTGAGTGGTATACCAAGGCTGTACAGCTGGACAGAGTATGCTTTGCAGGCCTTCAGCTCATGCCACATGACACACCAAAGCTCTGCAGCTGCTTAGAGTTGCTGGGCAGGGCCTCACCAGGTGCTGAGGTCGCACGGCTGGATGAGAATTGCTGCACAGGACTTCAGCTCCTGCTACTGAGCTCAGGCAACTCCCCAGCCACTGGAGGTCAATAGGTGAGTCCCAACCAGGCCCTGAGAGACCTACTTGAAGGGCCCTGGATGATTGAGGGTGCTGGGCAGGGCCCCACCAGGCTCCAAGTGAGGTGCTGAGGTGGCATAGCCGGATGGGGTTCACTGTGTGGGCTTTCAGCTTGTGCCCTGATTTTCTAATAGGGGTAGGGAAACACATCTTTGGAATCAAATTCAATTTGTTACCTCTTTTTAAAAACAGCATGCTAACCAAGATTTATACATTTTTAAATAATTGGAAAAAAAAGGATTTAAAATATAGTATTTCCTGACACATGGAAATTTCATGAAAATCAAATGTCTGTGTCCATGAAAGAAGTTTTGTTTTGTTTTATTTTTGTACGTAGCTGTCACCTGTGTGTTCAGTGTGGGCTTCACCTACTTTCATAGCATAAGTCAAGCAGTATCACAATAATTTACTGTCTGATACTTTATGGAAAACAAACAAACAAACATGTAACACCTACACCTAAACTAGAAGCATAGAAAAAAGGAATTGTGAAGCATTCTGGGAGTTTGAAGCTCAGGGGAATCACAAGTTTGAGCTAACTCTGGAACCCTAAGTAACTTAGGGTTAGGGTTAGGTTATAAAGTAAAAAGAAATAGTAGCTGAGAATGTATCTCAGTGAGAAAGACCTGTGTTCAATCCTCAGTACCACAAGAATAAAAAGAGAATTATGAAACACAACAGTTAATTGAGAATCAGGCTATGAAAGGTTGATAGTTTTGTCAAGGAATTCAGATTTATACTGAACCTGGACTTTACAGAGCAAAGTGTATTCTTTTGACATTTTAACTCTGAGACATTAATCTGTATAAAATATAAATGCAGTCATATGTTACAATGCATACTGCATTTAAGCATTTATGAGATACTCATATTTGGGTCCTTTTGGCATTTTGTATCTTTTGCCTTCTTCAGCAGTGTTATTCTTTATGCCTGAGAATCTGCTTGTTCTCTCTTACCATGTCATTAACAAGGACTCTTTTTACAAAATTCACTGTAGTGTTGGCCTATTGGAGGAAACTGTCTTTGTCCTCTGCTGCAGCGTTGGGCTCCATCTTTGCTCTCAGAGCTGAACCTTCTCTATATAATGGATGTTTTTTGCACTGTTTCATTGTGGTAGATTTTTCATAACTGAACTTTTAAGCATTGCATTAACTTTTATTTATCATTTTGTCTTTTGTGCCTGATGAATTGCACAACTTACATGCAGGTGCTTAGTAATACACATTTATGGATTAACATTCAAGAAATGCTACCTGTATCTCAGGTCCCATTTCACCCAGCTTTTATTCAAAGGAAAAGGCTGGGAACTTTCTTTGATAAGAGTTATCATTACCTGTGACCACTCTCCAGAGAGTCAGGAAGGTACTGGGAGATTTACACAGAGAATTTTCTTAAGTAACTAAAACCCATTTTTGGGCTGAAAATACTAGCAGTTATGATACGAAAAAGTTAACTATAGTGGACTTGATCTAATCATTTGTCTTTCTATCTGAAACTAAAGAGATAAAAACTACAATTACAGAGAGCTTATTGCAAAAGGAGTAAAACTAATGCCAAGAATAGTCCTTGGAGTAGCATGGACATCTCCTATGAAAATTACAAATGAAGTTTCCCTGCAGATAGACCAGTAAAACAATATCAGTTCTGGTAAGGGTATCATTTACTTTAGCAGAATTCAAAACACTGAGTTGTGGCTTTTTCATCAAAGTCTATGTAATTTTATTGCTCTACATAAAAATTCAGTAATAATTACATTTTATTTTTACTGACTGTTTTCTAGAGGTCAAGTACCATTCTTAGTCCTTAATATTTGTTCATTTATTTAATTTTTAAATCATTTCATGAGTCTTGTACATCATACCTACCCTGCAAATGATTTCTCATCCTTCATGGGCATTGTGCTACTGTTTATTTCCCTGAGTCTTTCTGGCTTCTGCCTCCCACGCCCAGTGACTAATCACTCTGGATGTCTTATACTCAGACTCTGGATAGAAATTGCTTAAGGCCACATAAAACTTGTTCTCTAGGGTTTTCCATTACTGGCTCCAGCTTTTCACAGAATCTCTTCTTAGGTTCTTTATCAAATAAAAATCAGCTTGCAGTAGTATGGGAGACATCAATAGATATGTTTGTCTTAGGATATTCCTAATGCTATAATAAAACACTATGGACTGGTTGATTTATGATAAATCTAAAAATAATTTCACATAGTTCCAAAGATGGTGAAGTTCAAGATAGGAACAGCAGATCACTTGTATGGAGAAAGCTGCACTCTATTTTATAGATGGCACCTTTTCCCCTGTTCTCATATGGTGGAAGGAGCTGAAAGAGCAGAAGAGCTTATTTCCTGTTTTAATTCCTTTGATGAATCCCATCTTTCAGGATGGTGTTCACTTGCCTCAATCACTTCCAGTGTACTCATCTTATAGTACCAATTACTGGGGATTTGAGTTCCAACAAGCAAACTCTGGGTGGACACATATGTTTAAACCAGAGCAATGCATATATTAAGCCATACCCTGAAGCATATGGGTGGTCAGTATGGGTGGAGCTCTGATGGAAGTCTTGTAGGTAGTGGGCTCCAGGAGAAGCAGTTCTAGGCCAGCATGGAGGTGCTGAATAAGTCTTGAAGGCTGTTTCTCAATGTGTAGAATAGCCACAGCAGAAATGAGATGAGTTCTGTTCAGTGATAAAGGCCCCATTAGTATCACAGAGGCATGAACTAGTATACTATTTTGAGGAAGTCCTGAGAGTTTATTTGCTAGTTGAAAAAAGAGAGCAGTAGGGAATGACAAAATGAGAGGACATGGTTTCAGACAGGGCTGAGCAAGGATCAGGAGTTGGGTGCTGTGGAAAGGAGGTTAATAAACAAAGGGAGTTCATCAGACCAAGAAGCAGTGGCCCATGTGGCCCAGCAATCATGGCTCCACAAGGAAGAGCATCATCCTTAGCAGTTTAGTATTTTACTGTCTGAGAAGACATCAGAGCTATATTTACCCCGTAAGAAAAGAAAGAGTGCTATCCACATGGCAGGTAATGAAACAGCGTGACCAAAGTGTAGTGGAATTGCTGAAATGGGATTTGAAGGTGAGTAGTAATTTAGGGGTTTGGTAAGCAGTATACCCCACAGAATGAGCTGTCTCAGTGCCATGTTTTCTTTGGCTTCTGTCTCTCTGTGTCAGTAAATCTGCTGGCAGTTTTGTACAGCCTTTTGCCTTTTTTTCTCATTTGACAGAATGCTACAAGTTGAGCAGATATTTAGAATGCAGGAAGATTCATGCATTGATGATAAAATAAAAAAAACAGATACTTCATCTACTAAGCTTGACTTTCTACAGGCTGAATTCTTGTAAGAGAATAAAACATTTTAGTTGCTCTAAACAAAGTATTATTCTTTGTAAAAATATGATACTGGTTTTTAAATAGACTATTTTGTGAATGTCTGAGTAAGTGTTTTAGAAATATATTTCTGTATCTCTTTCACTATGGAGTGGTGCACCAAGACCTGACCCAAAACAGTTGAGCACTAGGCCACTGTTTCAAACTCAGCTTACTGGCACTTTTGACTAAATTAGAGAATACTAAAGAAGACATCGTGCCACTTAATTCACAAATTAAGTGACATTAAAGCCATATCCTTTAGTTCATTTAACAAACATAATTTAAGCAATATTATCTTTTCTTACGTGCAAGGTGACTGAAATACAGAGGAGTTAATAGTTCTGCCCAAAGTCCAATAAATGCTTTACTCCAAAGGCTCGAGTGTTTCCTGTGTCTGCCAACATGTCCAGGCTGGTATTAGCAGAGGTACCCTGTAGTGCAGATCAGCAGTGTGAGTGCTAATACTGTGATCGGAGGTCTCTGTCACAAGAAAAGTCCCATTGAATGCCGTGTGAAAGCATAATACATGCACCTTACACATGGATAACGGGCAGCAGCAATGTTACTCCTGATGCAGGGACCCATGTAATTAAAGCCTGTTAACCTCGCATAGCCAATTAACCTGGGCATTTCTTCAAGGTGACCCTCAGTGAACTCTATAAAGTCAAATCATCTCATTTCAAATCCAGACAAGACCTCCAAGACTAAGTCTGCATATTCTCATCATTTCTCTGGTGATTAGAACACACAAAGATCATGAGTAATATTAAGTACTAACTTCTTTGGTCAAACAATGTGCTAAAGTTTTGTTAAGAGTTTTATGAATAGTATTTCAAATAGTACAAGATACCAGGATTAGTATTAATGCATTTAGGATGGAAATAAGGACCCTACAGTTGGGAGACCTTGTGTAGGTCTTTCATAGTTATTCATCTAGAGAAGTGTCAAGTCAGCATTTAAAAGAACTTCAGTTCTAATCTTTGCCTTTACTGAGCCCTTGCTCAGGTTCTCCTTGGGTCACTGAGCTCACCTGAGTGGACCTGGGGTTAGTTCCCACTTTTCTGTATTCCTCAGGGAAGTGCTTCTTCTATTCCACAAGGTTCATCTTGGCTAATGTGTGGAGAGCAAAGCAAGGGAAATGGGCAGATGGAGATAAGAAGGACATCAAGAATAATTACAGCTTACTGTAACTATGATCACCCTCTTTTTAAAGGGAAGTCTGAGTTTTATTGCTGGTGGAAGGCCGGCGTGGTCAGACCATGCAGGACTGCAGGGTTTACCAGTTTTGAGTGCTGTCCTTGGCCTCACTAGTGATTCACTCCATGACCTTGATCAAACCACTAAACTCTTCGTCTCAGTTTCTCCCGTCCATAATGAGATTATAAATAATATATGGTCCCCAGCTACTTCACAGGGGTCATGAAGGCATTAATAATGTAATTATTTATAAAGTACTTTGAAATCCTTGAGTGAAATATGATATTAAAAATATCATTGCGCTCAAAATATTCCCTGACAGGCAGACTTAAATGGGAAAACTATTGTTCTCTGAGTATAAAATATGTCTGATAGGGTACATAATTTTCTTCCAGAAAAATGCCTCTCATACAAGGGTCTCAGAACCTCATTACTTTTGTTTAAGATGCCAGAACTCTGGCGGATTGTAGAACTAGGTAGAGTTAAGAGTTCTCAGTAGGCTCCACCTTTCCCCCCACACTTTGGTAAGTTTATTAAAACTAGGAGAAGGATTGAGAGTTCAAGCATGCAAAAGTAGCACTGTCAGAAAAAATACAGGACATGCTTGCAATATTTGAGTTCCAAATAAATCACAAATAATGTTTTATATATGCACATCCCAGTAACTGTATTTCTCTTTTTCCTTTTTTAAAAATAACTTTTGTGTGTAATATTTGAAGTCTGAAACATGATGCTAGGGGATAGAATGTAGGTTATAAAATGAATACTATATGAAGCATACTAACATCTCGTGTCTTTTCTGTAACAAGAGTAACTACAATTAAGTTTTAAAAAATCTCTAACATAATATGATTATATTGTCTTCATCTATATTGTTTTGTTAGACATAGTCATCCTATACAGCTGCTATTTTGTATCTTTTGATTTGTATTTCTCTATTTCCTCTCTTCTACATAGGGCTATTTCTTAAAATTAATTGTGTGAAATTTAGTTATAACTAGATGCTACTTGTTTATCTTTTCTAAATCTGCCAATCTGGCCTCAAACTTTACTGATTTAATTAGCTTGATTTTTATCAGTATAAATTAGTGATAATCTTATGTAGAATAAACATAAAGATAGACAACTCCATTATATCCATGTAATAACAAATTTAAATGAAATATATTATTATCCTCAGTCATTAGGCTATGAATTTCTCAAAAGCAAATACTACTTGATTCTTTTTTCATATTATCTAGATTTGGGACTTTTATATAATACTGTAAGTATCAGATAAATGGTCATTGCATAAATCTCTGAATGGTGGATAAATTGTGGGTAAATCAGAAAAATGGTCATTATGTGAATTTTCTTCTCCCATTGATGACTGGCGTGGGGTCAGGGTCTTATGACTATAGAGGTAGAGCTCCAGCATGGACTGCTAAAGTTTGAATTAAACTTAAGAAATTCAAAACATGTTGGGAACTTAGTCGAAAAATACATATTTGGATTATAATCAAATATAAGAATTTTATATGAAAGATTCTTTTATAATTGCTATATTAGTTTAAATTCCTTAACTTGGAAGGTTTTATTAAATTTAAAATATATATAATGTTAAAGCCCATTTCTTGTGTAACTGTTTATCTTGCTTCTGGGTTAAACTGTTAATTACTTATCAAGTTATTTATCATAGACTAAGGAACAGAATATAGCGCTCAATAACAGAAATAATATGATAATAACTGCTTACTTGTTTAAAATTGATTGCCAAGTGGAGAAATCCTAAACAAAAGTGGAAATAGAGAAAATGAAGACTACAGAAAGATTTTAAAATTTAGAAGCCAAGTTTGAAATACTGTAATCACATATAAGAGGGAAGAAATTAAAGGAAAGTAAAACATCCGCTGAGAGACGAAATAGAATCCACAGGCTGAGAGCAGACACTGGATTCAAATTCTGTCTTTTTAAAAAATGCTATGATCTCGGAGTTTACTTACTCCTTCACTCAGTCTTTTTAGCTACGAAATGGGGAAAAAAGGGCACCTGCTACATGAGGTCACTGACAGCATCTCACGTCATGATGTCAACAGTGCCCTGCACCCTGTTTTTGGCAGGATAGACATGCTTGCAGTCCTTCAAGGCTTTTGGTGACTTAGCGCCACTCCTGCATTATTACTGAAGCCATGAGCTAATGCTTGCACTTCCCCAATTTCTCATTTTCTTTATTGTCATGCACGTATAATGTTAATCATAAGCCATTTCGGATTCTGCCTCTATAGACTTTTGTGATATAATTTATTCTCCTTTATTGTTAAAAGTTATTGCACATGTGAGAAACTGCAAAAATATTTTAATATACATTTCATGAAGAGCAGGTACTCAGTGAGCATAAATGATTATTGTATTCCTGTTTCTTCACATTTATGGCATGGTTTGACTCCCAAAGTAAGTGTTGGATTGGGTTTCATTTATTCCTAATCTACACAGGAGTAAAGAGAAATCCAGAAAGTTCTCTAGGGTTGAACAGTACCAAGATGAGCTGATGTACATTCTACTAGTGCATTACCTCTCTTCTCCCATTGAAGACTGACCTGGGATCAGGGTCCTATGAGCACAGAGGTAGAGCTCCAGCACGGACTGCTGAATTTATTCTGTTTGGCAGTGAGTTAGACCATCAGATATGGCTCCTTTCCTAAAATGAGCCTCACTCACCAGTAAAATAAACTCATAAACTGAAAGATACCATTACAGACCTCGGCAAGCAAACACAATTAACAAAAATGATCCCGAGGCTAGGAACTTAATTGTCTCAGACTCCATCCCACAGCGACACTGGGAGCACCATGCGGACAGAAGAGCGCTGGGCTGCTGCTCCCTCTGGCACAGGACATTTCCTGCCGGGGGCTGGAGGTAACGTCAGTGAGTCTCGCTCTAGTGATGGTGTTAATTTCAAGCTCTGTTAAATACAAGAAATAATAAGTGCGCAATATCTTACTCAGAACAAAATTACAGCACCATTAACTGGTTCACCAATGGTGAATAAATTACCCTTTGACACAAAATTTACATTGATTGAGCAAAAGAAAAAAATGCTAGAAGTTAGGTAGTCTTTGAATCCACTTCCAGGTATCAGGCCAGGGCTCTCAGGTTCCTCTGTCTTTGCTTCATTCTCCCATTTCTTAGTTCCATCTCTCTGCCTTTCTGTCCCCACATTCTCTGCTCATTGAAACCAGCTGTTAGGAACCACCCTGTCTACAGCCACGATCACATCTTCCCTTAGAGAGCAATTTTGCCTGGATTCTAGTGGTTCTCTCCCTTGAGTGGGCACCTCAATCAACCTGAGTTTTCAAAAGTAAAGACTGCTCAGCCTCAAATCCTTGGTTCTTGGGCCCAGAATTTGCGTGTCTAACCTTTTTTTAGATACTGATGATGCTGATCCAGGGCACTTTGAAAATCACTTCTCCAACAGGCAAATCCAGGAATGAAAAGGGTCTGCGCTGTCAAGAATCAATTCCAATTTATTCTTTTTATCTGAATGTAAAAGTCCTCTGATAATAAAACCTTCCTGCCTGACACCTACCTGTTTGCCTCCTCATAGGATCCATACTTAGCCTGATATATGCAATAATGGATTTAATTTTATATTCCTAAAAATTACCTATGATTGCTACTGGGAAATGTTATGGAAAAGGTTAGACAAGAAGTAAGTGGAGAGGTCAGACAGACCTGAGTTATGAGTCTCTGTCCTGCTGCTACCTTTCACATAGCCCCTAATATGTTTGTGTTTGCTACATCACTGTTAAAATCAAGCCAAATTGCATTTGCTTGAAGATCACTTCCCAAGATGGGATAAATTAACCTTAAGGTTCTCAAAGTCAAAGACACATCGGAATGCCCTGAACACTTGACAAAACACAGATATCCAGGTGATATTCCCAAAATCTCTAACTCTAGATCCTTGGTGGAGGCCAACAATCTATACTTAAGTGCCCTAGAAATGCTGTGTGGCTGGTTTGTAGACCACCTGTTGGAAATCCTCTGGTTTGATTAAAATGACAGTCTTAACAAAAAGTGTGGTCACCTACAAGAAGTCAGAATTCAATTTCCCTCTCTTCCTAGGCCTTCACATTCTTAATACTTTGAAAAGGTCTGTAAGAACTCCGTCGCCTCGAGATTGACTTTACCTGATTATTCTAAAATTTGACATTTTCGTTTACCTTTTCATCACTGTGTTTTATTTTTATTCATTACCCTTATTCCAAATCCAGGCCTATTTCATTGGTGGTGTTGCATCTGTATTCAGATTTCAACCTCTTAATATCCTCTCTCCATCGCTCTCTAATGGCCAGCTACATTTGGCCTCTCCCCAGAAACTTTGTCCTGTAATTAGTCACACATTTTGGCAGCAGTGCAGGTGAGAGACTGGAGTATCTTCTGCTCTAGGTGAAGGGAGAAGGGCAGCTGAACCCTTGCTGTTCAAGAGGCTTTGAATGCAGTGTTCTCTGCAAACAAACAGGCTGTCTTGATTCGGAAAGCTGTGTCAGCCCTCAAATACTTTCAAGGTTTGAAAGGCAACAGAAAGATAAAAGAGCATCAAATCTATTTGGAAATTTGCCCATTGGCAATAAGCCTCTTGTTTCTTACTTTGGCAAGGAGCTTTAGAGACTCCGCTTTCTTTTCATCTTTCTCTTCACCTCTGCACTGCATTCTCCGCATCTCTTTTCATCTCTGCACCGCACTCCCCGACACTCTCATCCATCCGGATGTGCCCTGTCGAAGCGGTGCAAAAGGCAAAGATCATGCTGTACTTTTAAGTGATAAAATCCGATGTGCTCTATTTGTAATGCCTCACTCTTCTGTAACGTGTTTGATCCTGAGATCTCCATCACTATATCTGTGCACAGCGAAGTCTCGCTATTGTCCTTGGTTCCCCAAGGGGAAGCTAAATGTAAATTGCTGTATGATACCGCATATCCTCAAGGTCCGTTGGTTGTAGGACTACTTTAAAGACTCCCTGTGCTTTTGCTGGCCGTGCTCCAATTTCTGTAAAACGTTTTTATTGTTTAAAGGACAATGTAAGTACAAATCAATAGGTAGTTTCTCATCAAGAATGATCTCTTAGAAGTAATTTTGGCAAATTAACTTTAGGACCAACTTTCAATGATGAATGGTATATGACAGGTGAAGCAATTACTTTAAAAATCAATTTTAAATGAAACATTGTAACAGAAATTACATTAAGGTATTCGTAGGCTTAAAACACAATCAGAATCTAAAGCTCGTTATGAACTTAAACAGAGCTACACTTTAAACCTGTCTCACCCAGCCACCCTCACACACAGTGGATATGTAGACAGTGCAGCATGGCCACCGTCCCGTGGAGTGTTTCGAAGGCTTTCGAATCTATGCCAGGTGCAAGTCTGTTCACAACCTCAAGCCTGATGCAATATTATAGAGTGAATCTGAGAGAGCAGCCCAACACTCCACAATTTTCATTAGCCTTCTTTATTTCTAAACATTGCTTCTCACTAACTGCCCCCACCCTTTGGAGTAATGCAAATTAAAGTTTGTGAGGTGACATTTACTTTACATAGTTTCATCCTGTTGTGATTGTGCAGAATCTGATCAATCAAAAGAACTTCTTGTGTACCTACTAGGAAAAAGCCATACCAAATACAGCTCCCGAGACTGGCACCCCATGGGCAGGTGTGCTGTTTCTCATTGGCCATAGGCTGACGTCCACCAGCTGCCTTCTCTGCAGGGTGAAGGTGCATATATTAATTTTAATTGAACTACAAAACATTGTCATGTATCCAGTATCAATTACCAAGTCTTTGGAGTTTGTCTTAGAGGTTTAGAGAGTTTGGATAACTCTATTACGTTTGTGCTACCAGTGAGTGGTAGGATTAGGATCTAATCCGATTGGGTCAAAAACCACTGTTGTCTTTCTTGGCCCTCAATAACAAGAGCATTCTAAGCTGGCATTGCTGTGCTTAGTCATTTTCCTCTGTACATATGTCATGGTGTATGATTTAATTGGGAAGAGCAGTCAAAAGTATTTCTTCAGCTGAGACAGCAACAGTTTAGGGGGTTATTCTTAATCAATCTGCTTAGTATTTAAATCTTAATGAAGATTTAATTATTCTTAAAATGTTATTTATATGCCTAGGTTTCATTTCACGTATCTTTTGACCAAAACAGTAGTTTTCCAAGTAAAAGGGGCATTTTGGTTTGTTTATAAGGATGTTTAATAAAGCATGGGAGAGTCCCAGATTTAATTTTCTTGCAGTCTGCATCATTTTCTAATATCCGATTGGATAATAATCTGGAACAAAAAACTTGTTCAAAAGAGGTTAATCTAGGATCCATTTTTCATTTAAATACAAAATATTTTGCTTGCATTTTATTATTACTAACTTTTCTTGAAATACAGATAACTTGTATATTTAGGCAAGCTTTACCTTCTGTATCTATTTCTTTTGCTTCTTTGTCTATTTTTTGTTAAGAATTCTAGCAAGGATTTGTCATTCCATTGCAAAACCATGCAGTAAAAAGCAGTGCTGTAGGATTTGAACTGCTGACACTGTATGCCTGTTTCAGGCAGCTTCATAACTGTCACTTTCATTAAGATCCTATGTAAAGATGTAAGCATTTATTTCTTCATGTCTTCTACTGGAGACTAACCTGCAGTTTACATATTATAAAGCACATTAGTTCATTATAAATTACTTTTCTTTTCTTCTTCCTTTATATTACTCTAGAATATTATTTTAAAAAATTAGTTTATCTATAAATTTCATTTCAAAATACTAAATGGAAATTATGAAATGCTAATCACAATGGAATGTATTTCTATTTTTGGGTAGAGAGCACAGAACCAAGCTTTTGGTTGCCTATATAATTTCTATGACTTGCACCTTCTACAGTTAGGTTGTTAGCTTATCACTATTAAAAAATTCTCAACATGCTTTTACAGAAAACAGGGTCATTTTGGCTCCCAATTTCAGAGTTTTAGAGGTTTCAGCATGTGATTGGACAGATGTACTGCATATATGCACTGAATATATGTACTGCATCTATTCACAGAATACACCCAGGATAGCTGCTCTATTTCATATCTCTTGTGGTAGCAAAGCAGGACTTTTATATCCTACAGTACTGTAAGTTTCTGGTGAGGGTGACACAAAGCAATGGTGAAACAAAGGAACCTGTGTTCATCAACTTTCCACCAGTTTCATAAAATACCTGAGATTATCAGCTTAAAGGAAGAAGGATACATTTTGACTTATGGGATCAGAGGGTTAAATCCATGGTCAGCTTTTTTTGATATATGGTGAAGAATATATCATGGAAGTAATATGTGATGGAGAGACTGCTCCCTTCATGACAGCCAGGAACTCAAGGGTAAAAAATGGATTAGGTCTTCAGTATTCCCTTTAAGGTACACCCTGATAACCTACATTCCTTTACTAGGTCCTATCTCTTAAGAGTCTGATCACTTGTCAGTAGTATCCCAAGTTGATGACAGTATATCACAGATGAGACTTAGAGGGACAGTGAACATTCACAGTATAACACTAGTGTTCAGAACAAACAGAGTTCAGTTGGGTGACCACACATGTAATCCCAGGACTCAGCAGACTGAGACAAATCAATTGCCATGAGTTCAAGGCAAGCCTGGGCTACACAGTGAGTTCAAGGCCAACTTGAGCTACATGCTTAGACCCTGTCTTACACACAACAAAAACTTCAAAAAACAAATAAACAAATAGAAAACAACAGAAAGAGTAAGTGTAAACTTATCCTCTTGATTGATGAAGCCCTTATTTGACTTATTCTAAATGTCAGGTAAGGTTTGTGATGCTTATAAAGCTCTAATCTATATAATTCAGTTGACACATATCATGACAGTAAAGTAATTCTGTCTGAAATTAAAACACTTGCTGGAACACTAGGTCATTTGTGTAAATCTATCAAAGATTAAAATGTTTGGATGAAGCTGAGTACTTATAGTAATGTAGGCTTCAAAAGTCCTATTTTGCTGCCACAGGAGATATGGGTCAAAGTAGCTATCCTGGATGCAATTTGGTGATCATAATAAATATATGCATTTATTTCATTTGGCAATTCCATTTAGATACACATTGGAAATATACTCCAATAATATCTCAGGTAACTATCATAGAGTTCCCTAAGTGATATATAAACAAATGTTGAAAGCAATGTTGTGGAAGGTAGCTCAAAATTGCATCTATAGACTGTGTGACTATCACAAGGAGAATGGATAGTGAAAGCTAAGAGTTTTATGCCATAGTTGAAAACATTAGAGCTATTAAATATATAAGAGCCATGATGAATCTTAAATTCTAAGTGATTTATAAAAACATCAGATAATAATTGTACTATAGAACAATATGGTATCAAAATGTGCTGTATCACAATGTATCATGGAGGGCAGAGGAAAGTAAGGTAGAAACCTGGGTTCCCTGTGATGTTATCAGGAAGAAAAGGGAGGCATCATGTCCCACAAATACTCAGACGGCAGCCACTTACCCAAAAACTGTGGAATCCCATAAATTCTATTCCTACAAAGTAGATTCAGTGAGTTTAATTTGCAAAGACATGTTCAAACCAGGAAGGTATGGTTCTCAAAAATCAAGTTTCAAAAAAGTATGTAAAGGTTCATGTAGGCAGCAAGCACAGGCAGGGAGAAATAGCCAGGACTACCTCTGTGCACCTGCTGCCACTGGGATGCTTGCTTCCCTTGGGTAACCAACATGGGCAGGGTGAAACAGCCAGATATACCCTGTGTTCCCACAGGCCACCATTGGAGACAACTTTTTCCTATGGGAAGCCAGTGCAGGTTGGGAGAATCAGACAAATGTCTTTGTGAACCTGCCACTGTCATGGGAGTCTTGATGTAGCCACACACACTTGGAGAAAAAGAAACCCCACCACCATGCAGCCATGGGAATCAGGGAAGACTCAGTGTAGTCATGCAGGTCTAAAGAAGCCCACCCCACACCCCACTGCCTCCCCTGGAATTTGCGTTTGGAGAAACTCATTTCCTTACACTACAGAGGGGCAGCTGAGGCAGGAAGCACCTGGCACCCAACAGCTGACTTGTTGGGAGGAACTCCAGAAAATGTCAAAATGAGGGAACAAAAGACAATCTCAGACTGCTAGCCCACACAGAATGAGTCTGGGAGATACAGACATGGAAGAAAATGAAAAGTCCCACATGTGAAATCTCTGAAAGGCTAGTAACGGAAGTAAAAAACAACTTCAGGAGGACATAAAAGTAATCAGATCAGAAATAATATCTCAGATAAAATAAGAAATCGCAAAAATAATAGAAGAATTACTGGGCATGTCTAAAGAAAATGTAGATAAAAAAAAGTATAGGAAAATGATGAAAACCTTGAATGAACACTATGGCAAGGAATTACAATACTTGAAACAGATTCCAAGACATATCCAAGAAATTGGAAACTGCATTGAAAACTGTTAAAACTGCTTGAAGAAGAATGAAGATAGAATTTCAGACCTTGAGGACAGGATTACAGCTAGTGACCATGGAAGAAAGATCTATTAAAAATAACTAGAAACCAGAAAATAACAATTCAATGGCTGCAAGATGACACAAAGAAACATAATTTAAGAGTGATGGGTGTCAGTGACAAATTAGGGGTCAACACAAATGACATAAAAAGACTATTTACAAAAGCAATTGCAGAAAACTTCCCAAACACGTGAAAAGCATCTGGCATACAGACAAGTGAGGCATAAAGAACTCTAGCTAGCCATATTCAAAATAAATCTATACCCAGACATAATAATCAAGATCTCCAAAATTCAGCACAAGAACAGAATATTAAAAGCTGTTAGAGAAAAGAAATGGGTCACTTATAAAGGAAACCCATAAGAATTATGACAGAGTTCTCAACACAAACAATCAAGTCAAGAAGAGGTTGGAGTGAAGTGTATCAAGTCCTGAAATAAAACAACTTCCAACCAAGATTGATGTA
This sequence comes from Hydrochoerus hydrochaeris, assembly GCA_004027455.1. Lineage (NCBI taxonomy): Eukaryota > Metazoa > Chordata > Mammalia > Rodentia > Hydrochaeridae > Hydrochoerus > Hydrochoerus hydrochaeris. The sequence goes on from PVLA01003402.1 coordinate 184,855, forward strand.
CCCTGAAAAACTATTTTTCAGTATTAATAGAGAAACAAGATATTTCCATTACAAAGAATAACTGAGGGAATTTGTGACCAACAAACCAACTCTACAAAGAATACTAAAGGGCATTTTAGAGAGAGATAAAAATGACTATGGTTCCAGGAACAGTGGCAGAGGAGGATCACTAAGCAGGGTAAGCAGCTGAATGGAGGAGGGAAGTGGGGAGCCAACAGCAGGAAAATAGCAAGACAGAGATGAGCCAATACATGCTGGCCATAACCATTAGTGTAGATGGCTTCACTTCACCAATAAAAAAAAAAACACAGCCAGAGTGGACTGGGAGACATTATCTATCAATATGCTTTATCCAAGAAACACATGTAACTCACAAGGAAATTCATAAACCAAAAGTCAAAGGGCAGAAAACAATGGCCCATGTGACAGGGAATGAGGAAAAGGCAGGGATAGTTTGCCCACCAACTACAGAATGGATAAGAAAACTACAGCATTTCTATACAATGGAAAGCTACTCAGCTATTAAGAAAGGTTATCTCTAGGCTCTTGTAGGTAAATGGAGGCAACTTGAGATAGTGCTTATGGGTAAAATGGTTCAGAGTCACATGGCTGATAATTGTGTTGTCTCCCTACTATAAGAGACTGAGGGAGTCAGTGAGATCCTAAATGTACAATAGATGTTCTGAAAGTGAAAGGGGAGGAAATGTCTAAAACGGGATGGAGGTAGCCATTGTTAATTTCTTATTATCTTGTTTTGAAGTCATGTATTGTTTTCATTGTTTTGTTAGGTTTGGTTTTATTCTGTCTTGTTTGATTTTATTAGGTCTGATAGAATGGTCAGCTATTTTGAAGATATCAAGATATATTATGGTAGACATTGTTGATTTTCTATTATCTGGTTTGACATAATCCTATCACTTTCATCGTTCTGTTCTTATTGGCTTTTTTCTGTTTTACTTTATGAAGTTTTACTCTCTTTAAAAATAATATATAAGGGCCGCCCTGCCACCGGGAACTCAGCAGAAGTCTGCGTCAGGGGTAAGCTGCCCGGAACCTCCACCGAGGGCCCACCCTGCCACCAGGAACATGGAGGAGGCCTGCCCAAGACTGAAAACTGCCCTGGACTGCTTCAGCTGGGCCCGCCCTCCCACCTGGAACATCAGAAGATCTCAGCAGGATCCAGTTAGTGTGAGAAAATATGGAATTTTACTCCCAGGTGGCAAACTTTGGACTACACTGGATGGACTGTATCAACGTGGTGAGTATAACCCTAAAATAGAGCTGGGATAAATAGGGCCAGTAGTAAAATCCCCTACAATTAACTGTATGATTTTGTTGTGTCTGAAAATAGTGTGTGTGATCCCCTCCTACACATAGAAAACACCAGGCAGAGTGAAAATGACAAAACGAAAAAGCAAAATGCAGGCTCAAACATATACTTCACCAGAAGCAAGTATAGGAGACATTGAAATAGAGGACCCCAAAAGTAACACACCAGGAATCTCTGAAAAGATTGTGAGTGAAATAAAAAAACAACTGCATCAGGCTATAGAGGAAATCAAATTAGAAGTAGTCTTCCATATAAAGATAGAAATAACAACTTTAGTAAAGGAGTTGTTGAATGCAGCTAAAGAAGAACTAGAGAAAAAAGTATATGAGCATGGGAAACTGATTGAAACTTTGAATGAACAATATAGAAAACAAGCAGAATTCATAAAACAAACTCAAAGAGACATCCAAGAAACAAAAAAATCTATTGAAAATGTGCAAAACTGCCTAAAGGAAGCTGAGGATAGGATTTCGGACCTTGAGGACAGGATCACAGTTAGTGATCAGGAAAGGATAGAACTTTTAAAAATAACAAAGCAGCATGAAATGACAATCCAGAAACTTTATGATGATGCCAAGAGCAACAATATAAGAATAATGAGCATTAGCAAAGATACAGGAGTGCAGGCAAATGACATATGTAAAGTATTTACAGAAATAATAGCAGAAAATTCCCCAAACATGGGGAAAGAATCTGATATGCAGATAAATGAGGACAGAACACCAAACAGTCACAATCAACATAAATCCACACCCAGACACATAATAATTAAGATCTCAGACATACAGCATAAAAACTGAATATTAAAAGCTGCCAGAGAAAAGATATAACTTACCTATCAAGGAAAGCCATTAGAATCGCAGCAGACTTTTCAACACAAACCCTCAGGTCAAGAAGAGCTTGGAGTGAGGTACTTCAAGCCCTGAAAGCAAACAACCTTCAACCCAGACTGATGTACCCAGCAAAATTTTCATTCAAATTTAATGGAGAAACAAGATACTTCCATGACAAAGAACAACTGAAGAAATTCATGTCCCCCAAACCAACCCTAGAAAGGGTGCTGAAAGACATAATAGACAGAGATAAAAATGACCACAATCCCCAAAACAACAACAGAAAGAAACCACCAGGTAGGATAAGCAATTAAATAAGAGGAAAAGCTGAAAGAAACAACTGGAACATAACATGGCAAAGTTGAGCCAGTACATGGAAATCCATATGGAGAATTCTCAGAAGACTAGGATTGGAAGCTCCATTCAATCCAGGTATCCCCCTCCTGGGTATTTTCCCCGAAGCACTAAAAAGTTCATATCACAGTGATATATGTGCACCCATGTTCATAGCTGCACAACTTGTGATAGCTAAATCCTGGAAACAACCAAGATGCCCATCAACTGCAGAGTGGATGAAAAAGATGTGGCATTTTTATACAATGGAATATTACTCAGCTATAGAAAAGGATGACCTTGAGGCCTTCATAGGCAAATGGAGACAAATTGAGACTATTCTCATTAGTGAAATAAATAAGAATCATATTTATAAATATTATATTGTGTCTCTAGTGTAAAAAGTAAATAAGAACTACAAATGTAATAAAATCAAAATGTGTAATTGCTATTATAAAAAAGAGAGGAAATGAAAGTGCTCTAAGGGATATAACTGCATGTATGTTTGAGTGTGTAAAATAGATGACCATATTGCTGAATCTTTGTTGGATCTTTGCGCAGAACTGTTTGTAGCTGACTGTTTGAATATTTCCCATGTACCCTTTAACTTTGTAACTTGAACAACTACATCCAGGATGACAGTATGTAATTTATAAACTACTGATTTCTTAGTGAGGCTTTTTCTCATTCTCCTTTTTCTTTCTTTCTTTTAGAATTCTGTATTGTTGATGCCCTTTTTTCTGTTTTGTTTTTTTTTTCTTCTCTTTAAATAAAATTTTAAAAATGTATAATTGCTATTATAAAAAATGAGGAAATAGGAAGCACTATAAAAGATATAGCTGCATGTATGTTTGGGTGTGTGGGATTGATGACCATATTTCTAGGTTCTTGTTGGATTGTTGAACAGATCTGTTTGGACTCTCACTGCTTGAGTGTCCACTTTGTGTGCTTTAATTCTGTAACTTGAATAACTATTTCTAAAAGAACAATATGTAATCTATCAACTAGTGATTTCTTTCTGTTTATCTTCTTTTCTTGAAATTCTGTAATATTTCTACATTTTTCCTGTTTTTTTCTCTTTAAATAAAAAATGTATAATTGCTATTGTAAAAAAGAGAAAGTAGGAAGTGCTATAAAAGATATAACTGCATGTATATTTATGTGTGCAGGATTGTTACCCATATTTCTTAGTTCTTGTTTGATTGTTGAACAGATCTCTTTGCAGTCTCACTGCTTGAGTGTCCAATTTGTGTGCTTTAATTTTGTAACTTGAACAACTATTTCTAAAAGAGCAATATGTAATTTATCAGCTAGTGATTTCTTACTGTTTATGTTTTTTTGAAATTCTGTAATATTTCTCTCCTTTTTCTGTTTTATCCCTTTAAATAAAAAATTAAAAAAAAATATAAAAATAATATATAAAACTTTCTAAAAGTAATGTATTACAGAAGAAATTATTCATGAAAATGAGGGTAATTGTACTGCCTTGCACATTTTATATGTAAGGTGGAGTATCCCATTTTAGATCAAACTTTTTCTGTGTGTACTAACATACATGAAACAATACCTAAATGCTGTCCATTTTTCTTTGTTTTAGCATTTTTACTATGATTTCAATTTTCAGACTGTGAATTTAACATGGAGAAAATTGGAATAGAGAAGTAAATATTTCATTCACAGAAAGGAATGGCCCCAGTCATACCAGATGACATTGACATATAGTTCATATGTTGGTCAGGTTTATACAAACTCAATCATCTGTTGCTTTTAGAAAGTCAATATATAAAACTGTATCATTTATCTTACTAATTTTATTTTAAAGAGAGAAAAACAAATATCAAGACTCAAATAAACAAAAAAATCTCAGCAAAAGCAAAATGACAAATACAACAACAACAACAACAACAACAACAACAGCAAAACAATGGAGATACAGGATTTCAAAACAACATGATAGGAATTTAACAATTGTTGCTATATTGCATATTGTTATCCTCAAATTAATTGCTCAGGCTACCAGATACAGGAATGCAAGACTGATCAAACAACATGCTTTCCCTTTGAGCAGTTTCTGTCCTTTTCACCATATCTATTGTAACTTTTGAATCTTATTTACTCTTCTATTTTTTACACTAGTGAGACAATATGGTGTTTACCCATGAATGTCTGCTTTATTCCTCTCATGAGTATGGTTTCTAGTTTCATCCATTTACCTATAAAAGCCTCAAGTTTATCATTCTTTATGGCTGAGTATTATTCCATTATATAAAAATACCACATCTTTGTTTATCGATTCCTGAGTTGATGAGCATTTGGGTTGTTTCCAAGATTTAGCTATTACAAATTGTGCTGCTATAAATATGGGTGCACATATATTGCTGTGGTGTGATGTTCTCAATTCTTCTGGGAAAATACTGTATAATTGAAAGCTATAATTAGAATGAGAGCAACCAACCAGTTGATGACTAGAATTGAGTAAAATAGTATGGTTAGTTCTTTTGTGAATGCTGAATTTTATCTGAATTCTTTCATTGTAGCCTCTTATAACATCTATCAACTCTAATCTTCTATGAACACCATAGAGAAAAGTGGTTATATCTAATAATGACATATACCCCATCAGTATACCATATTCTTTAAATAAATAGGTTTTTAGTTTAACCATGCACTCCATTACTAGCATACTAGAAAGTAAAGTAAGAATGTTAAATGAATTAAAATCAATAGGCTATGGGACCTTTTTCATACTTTGTATCATGTTTAATAGTTAATAAAATCATGTTGGTACTTTAGGAAAGGAATGTTTGCTTTAAAATAAAAAAGAATTTAAATGGCTATTATAGGATGTTCATAAAATGCTCAAAATACTTTTCCCTCACCATCCAAAATTGTCCTGCCATGGGATGAATTTGATTGAACATATTTTTCAGTACTGAATGAGTTGTATATAGCAGGTGCTCACTAGAGAATAAATGAAGTGGTCTTGCTGAAATGCACCTTGCCGTTCATGACAGTGTAGGTAATTAAGCTGACTCAAAATTTGATTGAAGATTGTGAATGATCTAGACCCATGATCTTTACCTAGGGAGCAATGGGGGGGTAGGAAAGAGAATTCGATTAGAAAATTATACGAGAAAGAAACAATATGTAGGAGACCTTATTATTGAAGTGTTATGCACTTATAACAGCTCTGAGCCTGTGATTCAGGAAGACCTGATTTTGAATCCAATTTTCTTAGTTTCTTTCTATACAGTATCTGGCAAATTATGTAAGCCCCTAAGTCTTAATTTTTTCATTGTAAAATAGACATACTTGTAATGCCTTTTCAAGGTTGGTGTAAAGATTGAACATGTTAATGTATATAAATCACTTAGCACATTTCCTCACACATAGATATTTTTAAAAATTGTAAGATATTATTGAACAGAAGCAGTGCTGTTCAAGGTGTAAGCTGAGTTGAAATGTGAGAAATCACAACCAGGGAGAACACATGGCCCAGTCCATGCTTTGCTCTTCATCCAAATTATTTTAAGGTTTGAGCCTGATGTAAAGATTCACCTGCATGAATCTGAGCCAAAATACACAATTTATCTGGCTAAAATGAATAAACCATATTGATTGTTTTGTGTCATCAACAGCTGTGTAATAATATTTGCATGCTCAGAAAAAGAGTGAGTGTGCTTTTGATTGCTCGGTTCTTGAGGGACAAAACACATAATCCTAGTTAGGATGTAACTGAGAATGTCAGCCAAACAAGCTGCCAGCAAATGTTCAACCTCAGAAACAGCAGTGGGAGCCAGAAACAGTGCATCTGCTAATGCAATAAGGATGCTGATAAAGAAGTTAAGATTCATAAGGGTTTTGGAATGTCAAATCATATATTCCTTCAGGAAGAAAAGCTTTCCAACTTTTCATGCTTCTTTTGGAGCAGTAGCTGCCTCTCATAGATACTTGCTACACCCAAAATTTTGTGTGGCTTGTCTTATATCTCCTTGATTTTTACATTTGATGAAAGCTATTTTCCATGCTGCTATCTAGTGCACTCTGATCACCAAAATATTTTTTGCCCAAGGTCAAAACTGCCAGTAACTGGCAAATTGGTGATTTGATTCAGTTCAGCTTGTTTTTGCTGCATTTGCTGCTGCTTTTCTCTCCCTGAAGTGGATACTTGGTTGACTTCCTGATAATATTTAAGGGGCTGAAATTAAGGGGCTGAAAGCACCATGAAATGGATTGTATTGGAATGATGAAGTAAAACCCATGTATTATTTTAACAATTATTTCTTTCTCTGTACTTCTGAAACAGCATCATCTCTGAAGCATTCTCTTATTGCTTATTATTCTACCACATTCATACCTAGTAAACATTATTTCTTGGTCAATACCCAAGTATACCTGATATCCAGCGAAATATCATGCACATTCAGTTCTTTCTTATTAAATACACAGCTTGAAAGAAATATTAAAATTATGTGCACCACCACAAAAGAACACTACACTGCTCTGTTACTTCCCTGCTGGTGTTCTTTTGAGTGACTGTTACTATGTGCTGCACCTATCTATCCCATGTTGTTTGAAAGACTTCAGGTCATGCTCTTGATCAGAGAGTCTCCAGTAGGAGCAGCTGATGTAGCCCAACAATACCTGTCAAAGAGGAAGTGTTACTCAGGAACAAATGACACCCCAGGATGTTTACCTATGTTGGTGGCCTTTGAATACTCTTCACTCCATGCCACCTCTATTTAATATACAGACCTCATTATATAACTCTCTCTCCTTACAATCTTTAACTTACAGCTGACCACATACCTCCCCCCCCAATTCTCTATATAAATGGCATTAGAATAGCCATTTTCTTCTCTACCATCACTCAAGTTCTTGGACCAAAAATCCACGTGATCCCTTTTTTTTCTTATTTTCCAAGATTATCTCATCTCTAAAGTAATGCCTTATACAATCAGAGACATTCATGTTTTGTTTCAGAGAAATAACTGGGAGTTTTTGGTCAGGCATTAACTTAAAGAAAAGCTGGCAAAGCATTCTAATTTATAAACTCAATGTAGGTTGATGTATTTTGGTGTCCAAGAGGAAAAAGAATGACAGCCCTGGCCTTTGGCATGGAAGGCTACCTTAGCTCCATACTGAAGACACTGGAGGAAACTTAAAACTGCTAAGAAAATAAATTGGGTGCTAGGTTCAGAGAATACCAAGAGCCAGTATTCTCTTATTAATTTTTTCAACATTTATATTGTAGTAAGACTTTTTTCTAGCAAAATTTGTAAAAAAGGAATTTGCTTTTCTTAAGAAATGTTCAGTAATATTAAAAATAACAAAAAAGACAGGAAAAAAATTTTGTTACTACTTCATAGCAATATTCATGACTTCATAGCAAAAACATGACTATAGCTAATTATGTTCTGCATCCTGGGAAACTCTCAGAGTTCCTGGGCAGGGGGAAAAGATGGCAATAGGATGGAGAAATAGAGTCAAGAGTCAGTATATAGAAAGCTGAGGTCAGGTGGAGCCCTTTGTCCAGATGGGATGAAAAGGAACTTCTCAACCACTGCAATGCATTTATTTATACATTTGTTATGTGACACTCCTTTACTTATTTAGGTCACCTCATTTCTCACACCCTGTGTTTTTGGGGCTGGAACACCTACTCATCTGGTACACTCAATGCCCCTGCGTGTTCCTTAGGCACTTCGTGATTTCAGCTCTTCACACCAGTGAATACTCACTAGCTCAGCTGCTCTTGACATCTCATCCTTTTCTGTTTTTGTTGTTGCAATCAATGGGTGTTTAGATAAAGTGGGAGGTGCTGTGTTTGGAGGACTCTGCTGACAGCTTTCTTCTTTATATTTGTACTATTTTTCTGGGTGTTGAAGACCAACTCAAAGTGAGACTACTGTTAATTAAAATTAATTTCTTGCTTTCTATTAAGGTCAGTTAAGTCTCTTCAGGAATTACCTTGGAACCATGTACAGAATCCCTTAGTACTTCAGTGTCAGCCATTTAGATAAGTCACAGCCATTGCTTGACTGAGTTGCTTTTGGTGAAAGCTTGGGAGATTTTCTCTCCAGGTGACTCTCTTTTCACACACTATACAACATCGATCACTTTATCCTGTGGACCCACAATCTCCTTGGTCAGCAGATCAGGGATTCACTGGGTTGTAAAATTTGCAGCAGAGGTACTCTTATATCCTAGGTCCTCATTGACCTTGATGGGCTGGGACCACAATATTGGCTATCCTTTTAGCCTGTCTATAGGTAGCTTTTTGGTCTCCAAATCACAGTTGTCAAACATCCAGAAGAAAAGGTTAAGGACATTGCATTGTAGTGGGAGCAGAAAACTTAATGTAATACAAAAGAGAACTGTTATTTTCTACCAACCATAGATGTCTTAGTATTCAAATCCCTATTGAAGAGTAACAGATGACAGCTATGTATTTTACACATAAAATTAGAAATCAAAAGCCATACATAATATTGTTACATGGCAATTATGATGACATTCATAATACATTTAAATTTTCATTTTGACATAGTATAATCTTTTTAATCAGTCATGTCTAACACATAAGATGTTTTACCAAACTTGCTATCCTTTAACTGTATGTACATCCCATAAGTTTTGTTAAAGGCAGATGTCTGAATCTGAAAGAAGGATTTCAAGATGGCCGACTGAGTGGCGGCACTGTAAGAGAGCCTCTCTGAGGAAAAAAAAAAATAAAAACAACTCAGATGCCGGAATCTGGCAAAATGGAAAAAGCCAAGCAAAAGGAGTGGAATTCTCATGACCCAGGAAGAAACTGAGGAAAAAGAAAAAGAAAAAAAAAAAAGAAAGAAGAAAAAGAAGCATGGACAGAGGGCTGGAACTGCAAAAGCCCCAATCGCTGTACTGGTAAATCTTAAATTCAGGTGACTCACGATCGAGCTGAGATCACGGCCCTGCCGAGAGCGGGGGTTGATGAGCTCCAGATGCTCGGCTGGTGGAGGCCCTGAGATGGGGAGTGGAAACAGCCAGTCGAGCTGCGTGAACTTTAGTGAGTGATGGGAACTGGAATCCCCAAACCAGGAGGACTGGCTGGGCGACATTTTGGAGTTGGGCAGGGCCAGCATGAATCAGGTCCCTAGGTAGGGTCCACTGATGACTCGTAGTCCAACATAGATTGGTGGGATCTGCTTAGGCTGGGACACGCCCCTGGTTGAAACTCAATAGCCAGGGATGAGGCTTTCCTGGGCCAGTGGCATCCCCAGGGAACACACAAACCTGTTGAAGCATAAGCTGGTTGACTGGCGTAGGGGGAGGAGCCAGCTCTCAGCCTGCAACTCACAGATCTGCTGCAGACTGAGGGGTGGTACTTCCCTAGCAAGTGTGCTGCAGAAAAATTGTAAGCAAAATGAAAGGCTCAGAGACCTCCACCACCCACCCATCTGAAGGGGGCTGAAAACATGACGAGACAGAGAAAGAGCAAAAGGTCCCCAACTGTGGAAACAGGGAAAGTGAGTTCAACAGAGGTAAATGCAGAGGAGGTTGAGAGCAGCAAACCTGTAATGTCAGAGACAGCCTCAGTGGAAATAAAGAAATACATCCGTGACCTCATCGTCGAGTTTAAATCTGAAATTCTAACTCAGGTGAAGCAAGATATAAGAAGATTAATAAAAGATGTCCTGGGTAATCCTCAAGTAGACACAAATGAAACAATAGAGGAACCCAGAGAAAGGAGAGAAGCCTTTGATGAAGAATATAAGCAAAACCTAGAATATATGAAACAGATCCAAAGAGAATATCAGGAAATTAAAAACTCCATTGAAAGCTGGCAAAACCTTTTAACAGAAACTAAAGACAAACTTTCAAAACTTGAAGATAGATTTGCAAAGTCTGATCATGAAAGGAAGGATCTCTTAAAAATAACAAGGAACCAGGAAGCAATGATACAAAGGCTAGAAGATGACAAGAGGATTTATAACCTAAGAATAAAATATGTGAATGAAGATGCAGCAACAAATACAAATGAAATAAAAGTCTATTCACAGAAATAATTAAGGAAAACTTCCTAAACATAGGTAATGGAAGTGAAGTTCAGATAAATGAGGCATGTAGAACTCCAGCCAGCTACAACCCAAACAGATCTACACCCAGACATATAATAATCAGGATCCCAGAAATCCATCACAACAACAGAATATTAAAAGCAGTCAGAAAAAAGAAACAGATTACTTATAAAGGAAAACTCATCAAAATCACAGCAGACTTCTCAATGCAAACCATCAAATCAAGAAGAGCTTGGAGCAAAATATTCCAAGCCCTGAAAGAAAATAACCTCCAACCCAGAATGATGTACCTGCAAAACTGTCTCTCAAAATTAATGGAGAGACAAGATATTTCCACAACAAAGAGGAAGTGGGGGAGTTTGTGACCACCAATCCAACCCTGCAAAGAATACTGAAGGACATTGTAGAGAGAGAAGAAAATCACCAGGGTTCCTGGAATAATGGCAGAAAGGCCTCAAAGAAAGGGGCAGACAGTGGAATGAAGGAGAAAAGTAAACAAATAACAACAGAAAAATAGCATGGCAGAGATAAAACAGAGAAGATTGGTTATATCACTGTTTTATCTTGACTGATTTTATTTGAATCTGGTATGCTTGAGAGTGTCGAGTCTGAGAGTAGGGGAAACTACTCTGAAGATGATAGAATTCAATAGGGTACCCATTCTGGTTTGATTGTTAACTGCCTCTGAAGTCCTATAATGTCTCCAATGTTTAGATTTTATTAATAATGTAAAGCAATGCTAAGTTTATATTCTATTTGATGATATAGATAATTTTATTGAAAATAACTAGAGATATCATAGTGACTACCATAGATCACCTAATGTGGTTTTGTATGTTCTTTTCATTTTGTGTTTCTCTAGGAATTTGTATTGCTGACTTGTTTTGATTTATTTCTCCCTCTAACACAGAAAGGCTAGGTATATGTGTAGAGACTTATACATGTGTAGAACTTCTAAGTAGTTTACGAGGATGGATTATAGTTATTGTAAAGGAAAAAAAAGGAAAAGAGAATATTCTAAAGGATATAACTGCATGTATGTTTGAGTGTGTGGAATGAATAGCCATGTAGCTAAAGTTTTAGTTGGATGGATGAGCAAAACTGACGGCAGTCTCACTGTTTGGATGTCCACTTTGTGGACTTTAGTTTTGTAACTTGAACAACTGCTTCTAAGAGGAAAGTATATAATTATCAACTAGTGATTTTTACTGGTTACAATTTCTTTTGTTTTGTTTTGTTTTTGAGATTTTGTATTGTTTCTATGCTCTTTCTGTTTCAAAATTTTTTCTTTAAATAAAACAATTAAAAAAAGCAAGAGGAGGAAAAGAAAGTGCTCTAAAAGAGATAACTGTATGTAACCTTACATGTGTAGGATTGATAACCATGTTACTAAGTTTTTGTTGGATTGGTGAATAGAACTGTTTGCAGCCTCACTGTTTGAATGTCCACTTTGTATGCTTTAATTTTGTAACTGGAAAAACTACATCCAAGAAGACAATATGTAATGTATCAAATAGTGATTTCTTACTGTTTATTTTTTTTGAAAGTCTGTATTGTTTCTACCCTTTTTTCTGTTTTGCTTCCCCACTCTTTAAATAAAATTAAAAAAAAGTGAAACTCAAAGAAAAGCCTAACACTATAAATAGTCCTTATTCCACACTTTGGAAGAACTGTACACCTGCTGGCATGAATACATTCAATATACTACAGTAACAATAACAATTGTTTGTCATAGCCATATGAAAATGTTTGTACCAGAACATCTTTATATAAAAACCCTTATTGTCTATAAAATGTAATCCTGTGACAAATGAATAATACAAACATATTACAATAATATATTTTAATGAAATTAATGTGGTGTCTCCCTTAAGATTATGAAGATCACTGGGGCTTCCTGTTAATGAACAGAGCCTGGAGTAATTTTTACAAGGCAGTTCCTCCTTTATTCATCCAAGGGAATTATTAACCAATAATTCTCCCAGCATGGAAGATCCCTTTAGTTACCTTAACAAAATTCTGATGACTTCTGAAAAAACCCATTTTGATATAAAATTAACCAACTGGCCACCCAATTGGAAGCATGCTTTTGCATCTATAATCCAATTTAAATTTTGAACAAGCAATCCAAAAAATGCAAAAGAAAAAAGAATGAAAAAATTGTTGACTTTAAATAAAAACAGCTTTTCATGGATCTGACAAACAGCCAAAGAAACAAGTACACAACTTAACAGATTAAACAAACATCTTATAAAATCAGAGTACTTTCAAACACATTCTTGATTGAAATGAATTATAGTAATTCTTTTACAATTTTCAGAATTTATAACTATAAACAGAAAGTCAGTTTTTTTTTTTGTAGGTCCATTAACAAGAGATATCTTACAAGAAGAATTTGGAAGGGAAAACATCTTTCATCCATAATTAATATTTTTTTGTATCTTATTTTGTCTTATGGATAATAATAACTTTTGTGTCCTTTCACATAGCCTGCAGCTCAGTTTTCCCTGTATACTCTGTCACTTGCTCAGACCTTTGATTCCTATGTTTGGTTAACATCTGTCTGCTAGGCATTCTGGCCCTTAATTGGCTCCAGGCCAGGTCTAGCCCTACACTTGTCTGCCTGTCATGGTGCTGTCTCCAAGTCATCACTGTCATAGGACTGAGCGTCAGATTCTTAAAAGCTGGAATCAGCTCCTTCTCCGAGTCTGGGTTCATGATACAGCTGGGAAGTGTGCTCTGGCACCCAGATAGGCCATTCACAATTCTCTGGAAAAACAGAAGCATATTCTCTACCTTAGGTTAGTAGTAAGCTGGTTCCTTCAATTGTCCCTTTCCAAAGGACCCTTCTTTTTTTTGCCTTTACCTAATTGAATTGTCTTTCTGCTGTTGTAGTGCCATACTGTAGTAGCGTTTAAAAGGTTAATAGTATATATTGCCAAGTTAAGTTTATTATTAGGTGTAAATTTTTGTAAGAAAGAATCCCCCCTTTTGTTTCTTTGAATTGAATTTTGCATGTATGGTGAGCACATTCAACAATTCATTGATTTTGAAGGTTATAAGGAATTCCTGTGGTAAGGGAAGTCTGAAAAGTTTTACAAAATGTTTGGAAATAAACACTTGTATAGGCTGGGCCACTTTCAGTCTTAAATGCAAGAGAAAAAAAATCCATATCCTGTACTTAGGCTCCTAGGGCTCCTGCTCACTCCTCCCATCTCCAGTCATCTCAACAAGCTTATGACCATTAAGACATTCCCAAATACAAGTACACAATAAAAAGTAAGTACAAGAATGCGTAATAGAGTAAGGATTTGTGCATACATTGTTATTCTTGGAACTTACTTGCCTCACATTTAATACCTGATAAATGTATACACTTCTATCCCTTTTGTTTCTCTTGAGATTGTTTTACTCTTTTGACTCTAATGACCCTGTTTTTCTCTTTGGCCCTAGTGACCCCATTTTTCTCTATGGCTTCTCTGGCATATCTCTTTGGCTTCCCTGGACCCTATTTTTCTCTTGGCTTCTCCACACACACACACAAAAAAAAGTAACTCAAGAATCAATAATACAACAAGTGCACACACACACACACACACACACAATTTCTATATACATGTTCTTTGAAAACTGTTTGCTCCATGTTTTACACCTGATGAAAGCCAATATTAATATCAATACACTCTGTGCTCAATATCAATGCTATCGATACCCTTCTCCCCCTTTTGTGCACACAATAAGGGGTGTCTTCTCACATGTTATTACTTCTTATCTTGGTTCCATATTCAGACGTCAACGTGCTGTATCCTGCACAGTTCCCAAAGTTCCCAAGGGGGAAGGATGGCATAAGAGTGGAGAAATAAAGATCAGGACAGTGTATGGAAAGCTAAGGTCAGGTGGAGCCCTTTCTCCAGATAGGAGGAAAGGAACTGCTCAACCACCACAATGCAATTGTTTATATTTATGTCCTGTGACATCACTTTACTTAACTAGATTGCTTCACTTCTCACTTCCTGTGCTGATGGGCCTGGAACAACCATTCACCTGGGGTGATTTGGACCCTCAGGATATTCCTCAGGTCCTTTGTGTTCTCAGCTCCACAGGTGTCCACTTGTGTGATATTTCAATACATACATATATACCATAAATAAGTAACAATTCATATGCAAGTTAAAATATTTATAAAATATTCCAAAAAATAACAATAGAATAAACTAAAATATCTGAGGATGTATAACAACTTAAAAGGTATAAAGAAACGATTTTATAAAATAGAGGAAAATATCACTTACTACAAATTATTACACTTTATCTTGAACAAAACAAAATCAAATTCAAGAAACTGCTTAGCATCAGACATATGTTTAGTCAAAGCAAGAAATACTTATTTTCAAACAATGCTTTTTACCACATAAAAGTATGATGAAAAATACTAATGTCTTGCATTCACAGTGATTTCACATTACCTATGTATTTCCATTTTCTGTATCACAGTATTTTTCTTCCTCAAAGGTTTAATAGCTTTTTTCTTTGCCAACATTAGCAAAACTACTGTGATAAGCTTTCTCACCTCATTTCCTCTTAGTTCTATGTTTTTTAACTTAATTACAAAACATTTAAAGTCCATTAGAGGTCAGCACATTTGCACTCCTTTGTATGACTGTTATTGCCAGATTATTTTAGACTTATTTTGCATGTCAGAGCATGGAATCTTCACTGCTGGTTTGCTTGTCTTGACTTGTTTTTTTCTCAGTGATTTTTTCTGACTCATGTGTTTCCTCATTCTGATTATAGCAAACAAATATTATAAAAATGGTCACTTGTATATTCCCTGAGTTCTTGAATTATTGGGATTACCTACACATCATCTTAATAAAAATTAACAAGTTGATGAAAATTCCAGCTACATTTAAATTTCTTGAGGACATTCCAGAGGCTGGAAACATGGTTTCATGTGACCTGTAGTGGAGATCACTTTTACCACAGTCATTTCTTTTCTCTTTCTTTTCACAAAGAAAAGTGTTTAAATACAGCCTACATTTCCATGCTGTATTTTGGTGATGCCTCTGATTTTCTTCACCAGTGGAAGACTGACAGAGAACGTTTTCTCAGAGCTATTTTTATTTCTTCCACATTGGTGCAGGTTCTGGTGGAAGGTCACATTGTATTTGTGCTTCTAAGTGACTTCATTTTATGACTGGTTTAAACACTTTTTCACTGCCTTGGGAGTTCCACAGCACATGAGCCTTGCGTGTACTTCCTGTCTCCAGGTGTGGCCCCCTCGCATGGCTGTCCTTCCAGCTGGCCTCCCTCTTGCTCCTCTGGGTGCCACTTCCAGCACTGAGGCCTCAGCTCTACCAGCTGTCCCTAGCAGTCGTCCTCTTGGAATGCCAGCAATAGAGCAGGTTGCTGCCCATCATTTCCTTTTCCTCAACTTCCATATCTATTACATTCTATCTATTTGAGCTTTCTTTTTGTCTTTTCTGTCTTCATTTTCATCTCCAGTCTTTTTAAAAGCATTTCACTTTTAGTACAGCACTGCTTAACAGTCTTCACTTGTGTTCTTCCTATATTTTTTTAAATTTTATTTTACCTCCTCCAAAGGGTGGTAATGATTTTAAAGCTATTTGACAATATTTTATAGTGTGTCATTGTTCACTGAATTCATGTTACCAATTCCTTCTATAGAATGTAGCTGGGAATGGTGGTGCAGTTATGTAATCTTAGCACTTGGGGAAACAGAGGCAGGGGACTTTCAAGTCCATCTGGAGCAATTTAATGGTTTTAGTGAGACCCTGTCTCAATATAAAAACTTTTTTAAAAGGGCCAAGGATGTTGTGAATGTGAAGACACTGGATTCAGTCCCTAGCAATGAAAACAAAAGTGTAAATAAAATACACAAAATGATATAACAAGGCAATAATTCCCAAAATAATATTAATATAGTATAGTAATAACAGAGTAATAATAGGAAGAACAAACATATTTACAGGTGAAGAGGGGGACTAGGCAATACAAAATAAGCAAAAATATGGAAATTGTAAACATATAATAATTAGTATTAAAATAAAAATACTGAATTTAAAAGATATTTGAAAATCCACAATTAGTATTAATTTGGTAATATTAGTGTGATGACAATCTAGTAGTTGTAGAAGATTTTTGAGCAACCTCATCAAACTTAATAGAACGGAGACTTGTAATTGATTATTCGAAGTTACACAGCTTTTCAAGCACAGAAAGGCATGAATTATGTTCTGAGTGACAAAGAAATGTCACAAAATGTTATGGATTAATAACTGGTGGTCAACTTACCACCATCTGAATTAAATGAGCATGGTGCTGAGTATAGATGGCTTACCTGAGGAAAGTTGCCAGCATAAAAGGAGATGTGGAGAGGAAGAAATAGCACATTATGAGTTCTCCTAATGTTGATGTTTTGAGCCATTGGCTTTCCTAGAAGAACTTGTCATGGCTAGCTTCTGTGATATGAATGCGGCCGTTATCATTGGAGGAGCTTGGGACCTTGTCACTGAGAATGGCTGTGGTTCACTTTGGGGGAACTCTGGTCCTTATATTGAACATCACTTCCTGGCTCTGGAGGGGAAGACGTATGTTGCTTAATTTCCAGGAGAAGCTTGTCATTGCTGGCTTCCTGGCATGTACTCTACTGTTCTCATTGTCAGAGGAACTTGGGACCTCATTGTCACTGAAGATGACTGTGATACTTTTCAGGGGAGCCCTGGTCCTTATTTTGAGCATTGCTTCTTGGCTCCAGTGTAGAACCCTCAACCTGCTGGCACAGATCCTTCACCCTGCTGGCATAGACCTTTTATCTTCCACCACTGACCTTTGGGCTTTCCTAGCGCAGATGTGTAAAACAGACTTGCATGAGTATTTGTTGTAGGCTCTAAGCCTCTAGCTGGACTCATGGGAGACACTGTCATGGGCTCTAGGTTTGCTGGACTCATGCAAGACATTGCTGTAGGATCCAGGCCCTTGGCTGAATTTTCTTGGTCTTTAGTATTGTGGACATATTTCCTTCACTTTTTTGTATTTAACTCTGGGTGACCATCATAAAATAATATTGTAAATTCTGTGTCCTGTATGTAATTGTTTTCTGTGAACCCCTAACTACAAAACAAAATAACAGAATCAATACACAACAGATCTTATTTTCTTATCACATTTGAAATGCAATTAGAAACCTATAAAAAGTTCCCTCAAATATTTAGAAACTCTAAATCACTCTAAACAGGAGAAAATATGAATCGGACTTTCTTTTAATTGTTTAATACTGCTGTAAAATTTTCTCTTCTATTGTATATGTGTGTTCAAATGATTATTCATATTATGGATCTCATCACAAGGAATATGGATATTTTGCACATATCCTTAAAAAATAAAAAGTGATAATTTAGTCTGACAACCAAATCAAGGTCTCAAATCTCAATGGGAAAAGTAATATGGCAAGAACAGTTGCTCTCTGAAGTAATTGTGCATGGGGACCATTGAAGGGGCTTTTCAGGCAGAGACTGCTGGGTCTCGCCCAGAGGCTCTAATCTAGGAGTTCTTGGGTGGGGACCAAGATCTTGCATTTTTAGCAAATCTCCAGAGAATTTCAATGATGTTAGTCTGATAACCATACTCTGAGAACCACAGGAGTAAACTGGTAAATTAGAAATTTTAAATTGGAGCTATCATAAATTGGAGTTACACTTTTCTCAAGGAATGAAGAACATTTTGAGCTATTATTGGAATCAAGAGAAAAATGTTTTTAAAAGAGGAGATTAAGTATATTTATAGCTAAATGAAAGAAGGTTGGAGTATAAAGTGTTCAGTCAAAAGAGGACATAATTTGAGTAAAATCCTGGCAAATGATAGAAAGGAATCAGAAGCAAAGTTTGTGTATGTGTGTGTGTGTGTGTGTGTGTTTATTTAGTAATTTAATAAATATTTTTAAGGAACTTACCATGTGCCTAATGCAGTGTGAAGTGTATGGATTATCAAAGGTGGCCTCTGTCTTTAACAGTACATACAGACAACAAAAAATTACAATTACATGAGAGTTTGCTGAAGGAAGAGGTCAGCAAGAGGTCCCTGACAGCACAGTAAGGTGGAATTAAAGTCAGCCTACAAGGCTTAGAGAACACTGTCAGAGGAAATGACTCCTGTTTTGAGCCTATCTTTGGAAGTAGAGGAGCTCTTCCTCTGTGATAGAAATTTGGGTGGAGTAAAAATCTGAATTAATCATCACAGAGTGACACAGCACAAGTATTTATTATATTCAATTAAAAATGGAAGGAAGTATAAAGGAAAAACAGGAAGATGAGAGAAAAGGATGAAGGAGGAACAAATGGATAAGCAAAACCGGTGTGAAGGAGAGTATTCATTTGCAAAGGTGGCAGCCGTCTTGTGAAAGTCCTGGGGAGCTGTCCTCTGTGGGGACTGGCAGGACTTCATGCTGGGAGAGCGAGACACCTTTGTGGGTGCTAAGTGGACAAGCCAGCTGCAGCTCAGGAAAGGGTGCCGAGGGTCACGGAGCCTGGCCGCAGTTAGCGTGGCCTATTGGGAGCCTAGATGTAGCTGACATACAGTGGCATATCCAATAGCTTGAAGTTCTCAGTGAACTTACCAAAGCCCCCACCTCTGCTCCAGCATTGCCAAATGAGAGTCTCGTAATGAACCTAGATGTTTTTATGAGGTCAGTGGAGAGCGTATGGTGTTTCTCAGTAAACTTCAAGATCTGAAATGGAACCACCATCTAGTCTAGAGTCTTCTAGAGGTTGGTAGCTAGACTAGTACTGGGAATCTCTGTGTGCATTATGTTTAAAAACTTGAAGATTCTGTCCCCTGAAAGAAACATCTGAAAATAAAGTAAGTAGGCTGTACATAATAATTTTCTTTTGCCAGTTCTATGATGTAGTCCTAATTGCCAACATCTAGGAAGAGTTGCAGCATTTTTTGAGTGGACTGAAATGGTTATAACCATAGTTTAAGTGGTAATGCTAACTAACTAGAGAAAACATGTATCACAAAGGGGTATGAAACATTAAGAACTAACAAAAAACAAACACAATGTATTCTGTGCTGGTTTAGTATAATCCAAGAGAGATGCTAAATAGGACATGCACAAGCATTGATGTCAACATTGTTCTTGGGACAACAATTTATAGGAAATTATTTTGCAGATTAACCATTTCTTTCTCTTCTGGAGAAACTTCTCATGTGCATTCATTACAAATTCATATGTTGCCTTTTCCTGTGTTACAGGGAAAGTCACATTAAGTGGGGAGCCAGGTGCAGCAACCCAGTGCCCTTAGCTGACATTCAGGATTACCCTGCATCCTCCACCATGGCCTCAGCAGTGCACAGCCATGCGGGAGGGACAGCTCCTCCCCACTCCATCCCTTGCTCTAGCAGGGTCAGCCACCTGCCCTCTATCTGCAGCATAGTTGAGTGTGTAAATATCCTCATCTATCTCAAGCTTACCTGACAAATTTTCCCCTCAGATCCATTTTATTCGCCTTCTTTAATCTCCAAGATTTTAACCCTAAGATTTAATTGCTGATTTAGCTTCAGTAATATGGAAGCACATCCCTGAGTCTTGCCTAATTCTAACTCAAATCCTCTACTTAATATCCAGTACAGACTCAGGCTTTGATTAGTGAATGGATATGCAGTGTACTTGGCCCCTTTTCTTGCAAAAGGACTAAACTCTTCAGGAAGAAAATTGCACTACATAATACAGATAATAAAACTTGCAAGAATGTTTCAGTTTTGAGTATCAAAGTTGAATTTGCTGGAGGAGCTATGATGTTTGTGCAGACATCTGCATTTATAAAAGGAAAAATATAAGCTTTCGCAAGACTTCATTTACAGGAAAACTAGTTATAATTTTATGTATCACTTATGTTCAATGTCGGCAACTTCTATCCCAAAATAAAGCAAAACGTTTTATGTATAATGAACAAGAAATTTAATATTGTATGGGTGACTAATTTTGTTACTTAAGAAAAAATAAAAAAGAAGCTAGATGCTCTCCACTTGATTAGTGTTTCTAACATAAGGATGAAGCAATCATTTGACAATGACTGAACTCATAGCTCATTATTTTTGAATGGCTTCTTCAGCTATAGTTCCTTGAATTTCATTGCAATATTAGAATTGTTGATTTCTGCATTGTAGAAGTTTTGCTTAGTAAAGTCAGTTATGACAAGTGCAAATAAAATACAATTGAATCCACTATGAAGATCATTCTAAACATTCTCTGTGTTCTCTCTCTCTCTCTCTCTCTCTCTCTCTCTCTATATATATATATATATATATATATATATATATATATATATATCATATATCTCTGTCTCTTCCCTTTAAATTCCATCTAGGAGGACCTAAAAATGAATAATTTAAAAATAATGGAGTTCATTACTACTCTTTAGAAAAACTCTAGGCATGCAGGTAATTTCTGGCCACTTCTCATAAGGAATACTTTACTTCTATTATCATTACCAGAAAGGTTTTCATTAAGATGCAATATCCATTGGTGCATGAAATGAGTTATGAGTCACTCACTCCTTAACACAAACTATTTTAATCATCCATATTTCTTTATCACCTTACCAAAGAAATCAGTGCTTGGAAAATAGGAAGAGAACATTAAAACTAGGAGCATCACTGAAAATAAGATGCTTGGATAGACTATAAAAGTAGAGGAATTTAGGAAGCTGTGGGTAGTTAAAGCTCTGTGCCCTTTTCCTATCTTGGAATGGGGTTATATAGAAATAGAAAGAATTATCAGAATGCATCACTGTCAAAACACCTATATTTTGGAAACTTAACAAATAATCTTCTCTAATGGTCCTTATTCATTGATATAGTAACATTTCTTGACAATGTTTTTAATGGAGCTAAATAGAAAGGTCTGTCTAGGCCTATGCTTTGATGAAGGCAGAGCAATTTGTGAAAATTCAATTTTCAGAGGCAAATGCATAGGTTACTATAAAACATTTCCCATGGACCATGTATCATTGATACACTATCAAAAGAGTCTACTCAGAGAAACAGCAACAGGCTCCTGGTTTGTTTTCAGATGAATGTGTGTGTGTGTGTGTGTGTGTGTGTGAGAGAGAGAGAGAGACACCTAGAGAGAAAGAGCAAAGTTCAGTCCTATTGAGGCTTTGCCAGGGATTGAAGTATCCTATTTTTATTCCTGACTCCTCTCCATAACTCTTGTTAGACCTACTTTGGGTTTAGAGTCTCTGCAAAGAGATCATTGTTCTAGCCTCAGTTTACCCTTTCCTTTTTTCACCTGACAGGTTGCTACAGAAATGTCATGGGGTCAGTTGATTTCTTGATCAATCTATCAACTGGTTGGTATTTCAAGAATTGATCTAGGGACTCTGGGTCATCCTTGGTCCCCAGGAGGTGATCAGTCCTGAGATGAGGCTGACTGACGCCTGCAGAGGATGCTTTTGTGAAGAAGCCAGGCCATAGCTGGGGTTGCTCCTTGCTCAGCCCCTCAGATCACACAGAGATCACCTCTGCTCATCCCACCAATGGATGATTGTCTTTCTTTATTGTGAAATTCATGAATATGCCAACATTTATTACACAGCTCTTTTTATGCTTTCACTTATTAATTTCCTTGACTGGAAATCTCATTTCCCTAGAACAGAGGGGTGGAGGCTGAGAAGGGTGTGTGCCAGCTTCCTGTTACTATAATCAATATCTGAGGTGACCAACTTACGAAGATAAAGATTGGGTGTTTTATTAGCATGATTTTATTTTATGGAGCTATGAATTCCTATTTCGTCAATGGAAATAATCTGAAATACACAGACTTAGACATACACCTAAATTTAAACATACATACATGAGTACACATGTTCTTTTCTACCAGAGATTGCTATCTGTACTATTTAAGTACAGATGTTCTGGCAATCATTTCAATTTGTCAAAATAATGAACATGAAAGAATTAGTTACATTTTTGAAAGAAGTTATTAGTTCAAGAAATATTAAAAGCTACCTCTATGATATAATAGTAATTGAATTAATGAATTATTAATGTACAATGCATTATTTTGGATTACTACTCTTTTTAAAAGTACAGTTCACTTAATGAAGTCATTCTGTTCCATAAACATTCCATAGTTTAAGGTTGATTAAACTGAGGTATTAGGATGGGAGCCTGGAAGGAAGATATGCAAAGTTTTGGAATAGAAATGAAATAGCTTATTCTAGCCAGCTTTTTTTTTTTTTAAGGAGGAAAAGTTTATTTGTAAAGGTTTCACTACATAATTGGCTGGTTCCAAGACAGAGTGGCACACAGCAAAGGGGCAACAGCTCATGATTGCAGAAAACAGCAAAAGCAACCAGAGAGAGACATACAGCACTCTTTCTGCCTCTTATATTTTGTACAGGCTACCACCCTAGGGTAGCATCCATGTGCAGCATTTGAGGCAATCTGTGGCAAAATGTGAACTCCAAAGGACCTAGGCGGCTCTGACCCACTGCACCTCCTGTGGTTGTAGCTCCATGGCTTTTCTCTTGGCTCCACTCTGTTCAATCCTAGCTGTTTTTCTCATATGACCCACTTTCCTGGCTTCTCCAAACTTCTGAGTCTCCATTGCCTCTTTGGCTTCACATACTGCCCTCTCAGGGGTACACTGCCTGATCTCCAAGGCCTTCTGAAATGTGGGAAGAAGCCTTCCTGACCCAATAAATCTTGCATTTTTCGTGTGCCTAGAACCAACAGTAAGTGGATGATGCCAATGTCTGCTGTCAGCTAGAGCGGTAGCCAGTCTTCCCTCTCTCTTGGCTGTAGAGATTGAGTACCTGGACCACTGAGCACTTCAAATCCAATTCTGAGGAACAAACTTTTTATGCCCCTGTCATTCTGGAATGTGGTGCTCTCTGGGGCTCTCAAAGAAAAGTCTTAGGCTTTTGCAGTTTTGAGGCTACAGATGGTGAAGTCCTGCTGCTTTTTGTGACTCCCTCCCTCAGGCCATCTTTTCTATTCTTCCATTCCGTCTCAGTAATCAGGGTCTGCTCCGCTCTATCTTTGCAGTCCAAAGCTTTCCTGGAGCTTTATTCCTAACCAAACTTAACAATAGTTTAAATCACTCTGTTGGAATCTTTGCTCTTGATTCTCAACACAGATCTTGCTAAAACTCTCAACAGGAGCCATACTGTAGCCTCAACATTAGACTGCCTTGAAATTTCTTCTGCAAAATTAATTAGTTTGCTGCTCTTAATCTCAGTATCAGGCAAAGTCTCCGGACATGAGCAAAATGCAGACAAACTTTCTGTCAAGGCATAACATTTATCATCTGAAGTCCAATGGTCAGTGTAATCCTTCCTAGCAGAAACCTACTGAATCTGGTCTTTACAGGCAGCATTTCTATTAGCCTCCTGGTCTTCTGTTTAATCAGAATTAATTAAGGTTTAATCAGAATTTCCCATACAGTACAGCCTATGGTGTTCAAGCTCTACTCTTTCAGTTGACATCTCCGAACCTTTCTTAACTCTTCCCATTTCCCCAAGCAAGCTCCAAAGGCTCCTAAACACAAAGTCAGGTATAGTCACAGCAGCCAACCCACTTATCTGGTACCAAATTTTGTCTTAGTTACTCTTCTCATTGCTGAGACAAAACACCAACCTTTTCCAAATATCTCAGCACACTGGTTATCAAGATTTTGACATCGTCCATGGTAACAGTATGCCGTTCCTAACCTGCACAAAGCCATTCAACGCATGTCAGGAACACACTGACTCGAAGTCCCATTGCAATACTCTGTGAAATCGCATTCCTGATCGATGCTCTTTCTACATGGTTTGCCTGCTTCTGACAACTCACATTTTGATGTGCAACATGGTCCAGAACCACATTCTACTGAGCCTTTCAGTTTACATGTTTTATAATCGCAGAAATCTTTAAATTGGCATTCCATTGCTATACCTGCGCTGTATTTTTTATTGCATATTCTGCCTGGAAATGTTGCTCCCATATAGTGAGGATGTTTCCTGTAAATAAGTAAATATGCTATGTCTTCGGGCCATTGCATGAGAGAATCCTTTTTCCATGCCAAAAGTCTTTGTAATATGTCATCAGCATCTCCATCGATCAAAATTTGGTTTTTATCTGACCACAGTTCCAATGAGGACAGTAAAACAGTCAATTTAAGCTGGACAAATATAGCATTGACAAGCCCAATAATCTGGACAATTTTCTGTGTTAAAGCCATTATTTCAGGTCCCAGTAATCATACTGGAAAACAAATTCCAATTTTTAAAAAATACAAAGAATAATAATTTTTTAGATGATGTGGATATCTTGGTAATACCAGTAGAAAAGCATAGAGTTTGTCAAATAATATATTAAAAAATAAGAACACAAAGACAATAGCTTTCATAATAAATGAAAACACCATACATGAGGACTTAAAACAGATTCCTGCTGTATGCTTTAAAGATAATTGAAATTCCCAAGAGGTGATAAAATAATTCTACAGATTTCTCTCCACCAGAAAGGAACTTTATTTAGCTACAAATTTTCAATGAAATGGAGGGACTCGAGGTGTTTCTCCCTGCATGCCAAAGCTTTTTCCACTATAATGTGCATTTGTAGATACTGAGGTAATAGTTGTAAATTAGATGTTTCCTCTGGGTTTAAATGATCTTTAGAAAACTGGTTTTTCTGCTGAATATTGCTGTAATTTCTTGTTAACATTGGTATATCCTGATTGTCACTTTTCACTTGATAAATTACGTGCTCAAATCTTGATGAAGATTCCAGTGGTTCAATTCCATAGGTGATATTTTCAAACTGCAGCAATCCCCTGAGGCCAGAGCAGACACTGAGCATCACAACGGAATCTGGAAACCCTGCAGCATATCCTTGCTAATGGCAATGCATCATAAAATATGAAGACTCAGAATGCAAAGATTCAGTTTCATTGTATGCATAAACCAAAAAACTGGAGGATAAGAATGACCGAGGAGGGCTTGTGGCCTGGTGAGCTGGACCAGCAGGGCTGGGAGCAGCAGTGACAGTGGCAGCATGCTGGGCCGGCGGAGAGCAGACGGTTGGCCCGGGCGGGCTCTAGCCAGCTTTTTAACATGAGAAGTAGGGTCAGGGGTTTAGCTCAGTGGTATAAGTGCCTGCCTGAAAAGCGTAAGGTTGTGAGTGTGATCCCTGGTACAAAAGGGGGAGAGAGAGAAAGAAAGATAGAGAGAGAATTAATTTTATTAAAAAGAGTATTTAATAAATAAATTTATGTATGCAATGTAAAGTTTTCATGAATTTCAATATAAAACTTCACTTACATCTGCTTTATAAAGCATAACCTTGGGTGTGTGAATGCACAGATGTACTTTATGGAACTGTTACAATAACTCTCATAGAATGAGTCTTAGAAACTCCCCTCTTCCACTAGAACCAGACGCTTAAGTATATCGGCTCAGAGTTACAGTGGCTTCAGCCTGAAGTCAATTTGCCCTGTGACTTTTGGGTCTATAATGAGGCAGCACATCATGGCAGGAATGTGTGGCATAGCAAATTGTTCAATGCATGGCCAGGGAAAAGAGATGAGAGACAGAGAAAAGGGGGAGAGAGAGGGAGATAGAGAGAGCCAGAAGGGACCTTTTGGTCTCACTAATGTCTTCAAGTGCAAGCCATTAATGACCAAAAGAAGCCCCACCTCTCCAATTTTCCACCACCTCCCCAAAGCACCAAGCTGGGGATCAAGCCTTCCACACACAGGCCCCTAGTGAACATCCCAGATCCAACGACAGCAGGGAGAGTGGGCTTTCTCTCTGCTCATGAAGTGCTCCCCATTCCAGACCATAACCTTGATGTTCATATTTTGTTCTCCAATGTATCCATCACCCTCTTTATGTCCAATTCTGGACCCAGCTCCTGTTTGCTTATTTTCCTTAGGAAAAAATCCTACATCAGACGCTCAGTTCCAGGCAAGGCTGTTTCTCACCTATTCACTGTGGCCTTACACATACTTTTCAGTATTAAGGTCAGATAAACAGGTAAGAAGACTGCAGATCACACGCCAGCTACCAGGTACTTAGCATTACTTTAAATGCATTACTTAGATTAGACTCTGTGGTAATTTCAGTTGTTAACAATTTGTGTCCTATCATAGTTGTGAGTTGCTGAGACTGAACTTTGTATACATTCCCAATGTCAACCAAAATACCTGGGACATATAAAGAGTAATAAGTAAAGGTGAGTTGTACACTGATAGAACTCACCATTCTGAGAAGAAATACTTGAGGAACCTTTGGACATTTGAAACTGTGACAGTTGAATATGCTTATGCAAATCTTCTGATATTTATAGCCAGAGTTACGACAAGCCATGCTAAGAACAACAGTGTTTGTCAAGTGTATTTTATGACATCCAGTTCCACTGCAGTGTAACTCTAGTATTGGGTGGCAAAATGGCTCCAATATAATAATGTTGCAAGATAAAATAAGATTGGGTTCATCCGGTTAAACAAAATTAAGCATATGTATTTACTTCAAGATGGCTCAGATCCTTTCTTTTGCTTATGCATTGATAAACCCTAAGACAGAAAGTATTTCCTCTTCTTCTTTGGGCATCAGAGCCTCATCTGGAGCTGATCTCCCTTAGAACACAAAATTGGGAAAGTGAGTCTCAGGAAGTAAATGAAAGTATGACATGCTAAGAACTAAGATGCACAGGAAAGACTTAAGTTATTGAACCTTTCTCTGGCTCTAGCAGCAGAGTCTGCAGCACTCGCTGTGTTCAAACATCCAATACAAGACTGCAGTCCGTGAACATAGGGAAGGATTTGCGTTAAAGTCCCAGCTTTCCTAAAACTATCTGGACCATTTGCAGAGCTAATATGAAGTCAGAACAGATGTACATTTTTCCATTTCAAACAAAGAGTAAAAGTGGGGAGTGGTAGATAAGAACTGATTAACAAAGCAGCCTGAATTCTAGAACTAAAGGTAGTGCCTTTAATTTTGTTTTATTTACATAATGGTTACTTTCTGTTTCTTTTTTTTTAACCAGGAATTTCTTTTTTGTTGTTGTTTCACAAAAGTTAATCTTTAATTCTTTTATTTTAATTTAATTTTTAACAATATTTATTAGTGCATGCTTGCCATACATGTTTACATTCATCTCAGGGAGTAGGTTCATGTACTTAAAATGTCTTCATTATTTTTATTCCCTTTACCATTCCCTCCCTCTTACTCCATTCCAGCTGTGAATCTTCTTTCCTTATACTCTTCTTTTTCCCTATTTTTTATCTCATATTTGCAACACAGGATAGTTCATGCATTGTGAATTTTTGGAACATATATATGACACATCTTTTATTTTTTAAGAGAATAAAACCAAAAAAATAAAACAGAGTAAAATCAATCAAAACAAAACAGTCAAAGCAATACAGGACTTCAAAACAAGATAATAGGACACCAACAATGTCTGCCATAATGCCTCTTGTTCAAAATAGCTGGCCACGCCATCAGACATATTAAACCAAACCAAATAAAACAGAAGACAACTAATCAAACAAAACAGTGAAAGTGATACAGAATTTCAAAACAAGCCAATAGTAAATCAACAATGGCTGTCATAATGCCTATCTTCAAAATAGCTGCACATACAATCAGACCTAATCCAATCAAATAAAATAGAACACAATTAAACCAATCAAGTCCTCTATCTCTTGATGACCATCAGACCTAATCCAATCAAATAAAATAGAATACAACTAAACCAATTCCTCTATCTCTTGATCTTCTTCCCATTTGCAAAATATCTATCTCAATTGATAAGCCCCTTGAGGTTGTGAGTTCCATCCCAGAGGCAGCAAAAAAAAAAAAAAAAAAAAAAGGCTATAAAATTGATAAACCCCTAGCCAACCTAATTTAAAAAAGGAAAGAAAAGACTCAAATTCATGCAATACAGAATGAAAAAGGTGAAATCAACACCGACCCTGTGGAAATACAGAAGATCATCAACAACTATTGTGAAAACCTCTACTCTCATAGGTTCTATAATACAGAAGAAATGGACAGATTCCTAGAAACATATGAACCACCAAAGCTGGATTAAGAAGATGTAAAACTGCTGAATAACCCAATTTCTATTAATGAAATTGAAAATGTAATCAAGTCCCTGCCAACAAAGAAGAGCCCAGGCCCAGACAGATTCACTGCGGAATTCTACAAGAAATACAAAGAATACTAACGCCAACACTCTTCAAATTCTTCAATGAAACTGAAAGGGAAGCAGTTCTCCCTAAGTCATTCTGGAAGCAAATATCACTCTAGTACCAAAACCAGAGAAAGACCCAACTAAAAAAGAGAACTACAGGCCAATCTCCATAATGAACATAGATGCAAAAATTCTCAATGATATATTGGCAAACAGGGTGCAGCAAATCATCAAGAAGATTATACACCATGGCCAAGTGGGATTCATCCCAGGCATACAGGGATGTTACAACATACATAAATCAATAAATGTAATCCATCATATCAATAGAAACAAAAGTAAGAATCACATGATCATTTCTATAGATGCAGATAAAATCCTACTCTCATTCATGATAAGAACCTTACAGAGAATTGGAATAGATGGTCTTTACTTCAATATGATAAAGGCCATCTATGAAAAATCAACAGCCAGTGTCATATTAAATGGCCCAAAACTGAAAGCTTTTACCTTGAAATCAGGCACAAGACAAGGATGTCCCTTATCACTGCTCCTATTCAACATAGTACTGGAAATACTGGAAATACCAGAGCAATTAGACAAGAGAGAGACATAAAAGGAGTAATGATAGGAAAAGAAGAAGTTAAATTATCATTATTTGCAGATGACATGATACTCTACAAAGAAGACCCCCAAACCTCCATTGAAAGTCTCCTAGATATAATAAATAAATTCAGCAATGTACCTGGATACAAAGTCAATACTCAAAAATCAATAGCATTCTTATACAGTAACAACAAAATCACCAAGAGAGAAATAAGAGAAGCCAAACCCTTCACACTAGCATCCAAAAAAATGAAATATGTAGGAATTAATCTAATGAAAGATGTAAAAGATTTGTACAGGGAAAATTATAATACCCTGAAAAAACAAATCAAAGAGGACCTCAGTAAATGGAAAGACATCCCTTGTTCATGGATAGGAAGAATAAATATTGTGAAAATGGTCATTCCCCCAAAATTGTTATACAGATTTAATGCAATCCCAATGAAAATTCCAGTAACATACCTCATAGATCTAGAGAAATCACTCCTAAAATTCATCTGGAACCAGAAGAGACCTAGAATAGCAAAGGCAATTCTAAGCAGCAAAGTCAAGGCAGGAGGCATCACAATCCCTGACCTGAAGTTATACTAGAAAGCTACTGTAATAATATCAACATGGTACTGGAATAAAAACAGACCTGAAGATCAATGGAATAGACTAGAAGATACAACTATGAACACACTCAGCCACCTTATCTTTGATAAATGGGTCAAGCATGTTCACTGGAAGAACAATAGTCTCTTTAATAAATGGTATTGGAAAAACTGGCTATCCATATGCTGAAAACTAAAATTAGACCCATGCCTGTCACCATGTACTAAACTAAAACCTAAATGGATCAAATATCTACATATGAAAACAGAAACACTAAATCTGTTGGAAGACAAAGTAGGTAAAAATCTTGAAGACATAGGGGTTGGTAGCGAATTTATGAACAAGAACCAAACTGCATGGGAATACTTCCCAGAATCAATAACTGGGATCACGTCTCATTAAAGAGCTTCTGCATGTCCAAAGAAATT
>PVLA01003403.1:0-214995 GCA_004027455.1 Hydrochoerus hydrochaeris
TATTGATATGAGTTCGAGGCACATCTGGGTGACATAGTGAGATCAAGACCAGCCTGAATTACAGAGTGAGACCCTGTATCGAAAAAGAAGAAGGAGGAGGAGAAGGAGAGAGAGAAGAGAAGAGAAGAGAAGAGAAGAGAAGAGAAGAGAAGAGAAGAGAAGAGAAGAGAAGAGAAAGGAGGGGAGGAAGAAGCAGCAAGGAAGCCAGGGTAGCTAGGGCAGAAAGAATAAGGGGGCACTGGGAAAGGCTCGGGTCCTCAGAGGGCCATGACAAGAACACGGAATTTTCCTGCACAAGATGAAAATGGATTGTCTGAGAACAGAAGTGCTGTGTTTTGCCTTTTCAAAGCATCTCTCTGCCCATGAGGGATGTCATGGGGCTGGATCAGTCAGGGTCCAGAGATGCAGAACCAGGAGGAGAGGTACTGAGAGCCTTATTTCAGGGGATGAATTTACGTGACTGGCAAATCCATAATCTTTGGGACTAATTTGTAGGCTGGAAACTGTTCAGCAGGAGCAGGTGCTGCAGTCCCCAGGTGAATTTTCTTTTCCCTTAAGGAAAGAATTCTGCTTTAGAAGCCTTTCACTTATAAAATGAGACTCGCCTAGCTCACAGAGGATAATCTCCTAAAGTTAGCTGATTGTAAATGTTAATCTCATCCACAAAATACCTGGATTAAAGTCTGAATAGCTGGGTACTAGGGCCTGCTAGGCTGAGGCATAAAACAAAGCATCCCAGGGCAGGAGGTGTGGTGACAGAGAGACGGAGACGGGGCAGTCACCATTACCACCCTGGAGGGAAAGGATAGTGGCTGGGAGTGGGGTTGCAGGAGTAGGGGGTGTATAATGGTCAATACATTGTGTCAACTGGAGAAGTTTAGAAGTTTAAGTGACTCAGCAGGGAGCCAGGATCCTCACTTTGTAAACATCCTCATCTGTGGAAGAGGAGGGCTCAGAGATGGTGTGAGTGCTACACCCACCCTAAGGGCTGGTAGTCAGCTTACAATATGAAGGAGGAAAAGAGGCTTGCTCTCCCTCCTCTTTTGCTCTCACTGCTTTTGCTGTCTTCTGCCACTTTGAACTGTTTTCTCTGTGCCACGCCATCCTGCCTTGGATCCAGCTGATTATGGACTGAAACCTCCACAAACTGTGAGCTAAATAAACCTTTCCTTCCTTCACTTTGGGTGTTGGTTACTTTGTCTCAGCAATGAGACAAAAATAAGGAAGACAGGGTGGTAAGAGGTGATTGGGTTCTGGATCGAGTGGAAAGTAAAGCCAGCAGGATTTGCTGATGAGTTGGGCCTGAGTGGGAGAAGATGTGAGCACAAAGCCCTCCTCCAAAGGGTTTGAGCTGAGCAACAGGAAAGCTGGAGAAGTCACTAACTGAAATGAGGCAGAAAGTAAGTGAAGGGAGGGTAGAGGAAGGGGAGAACCCCGCTTTGGACATGTTCCGGATGCCACTCAGATATCCAGTAGGCAGCTGGGTATGTGAGTGTGGTGTCAGGAGCCATCAGGGTAGAGAGATCCATGTGGGGTACAGGGTTTGATCAGCTGATGTGATAAAGCCAGAGAAGGATAAAGGCAAAGAGAGTAAAAGCAAGAGTGGGCACAGTGCTGAACCTGGGGACAAAGCTGGGGGGCAGAGTGTAGTGCAGTGTGACAGGAGGCTACTACAACGCTGGTAGGACTGGTGCATTATCGGGGTAGAAGGCAGAACTGTTGGAAAGAGCAGCACACAAGTGACTGAGGAACACAGGAAGCAGTAGCTGGAAACTGGGATCCTTAAAATGAAGATGATTGAGAGAGACTTGACCTAAGGGAATGACCTTGAGAGGCAGGGTGAAAAGCAACACAGGAAATCAAGACCAAGGTGTTGGGGTATTGGGAGCATCATCCCACATAGCTATCAAAAGCATCAGACCTGGGACTGCAGTCACGTTGGAGGTCAGAAGTTGTGACAGTAGCCAGGAGGTGAACTCAAGACGTGAGGGTAGGGCAGCCTGACTGGATTGAGCTCTGTAATATAGAGGACACAACAAGCAGGGTGCAGGAGGGTCATCTCAGGTGTGGGATTCAAGCAGGGAGAGCATTAGACTCTGTCGTGCAAGGCTTTCATGAGGGCACCACAGTGCCCAGTCTGGCATACAGCGGGGCTCCACAGCTGATGCCCCTTACTATCCCTGGAGCTGCCACATGTCCACTGGGAGGCAGAGCCTGAAGGCTGAGCTAGACCTTCCTTTCATGGAACCACTCTGTCCCCTGGAGCCAGGGATCGGTAGCAAGCAGGTCAGAGCTGAGGGGCTGAGAAGGCGGATGCCTGGGATTCCTGGAGCCTCAAGGGCTGAGTGAATTATTTACCCCTTGTCCCTGTTCCCAGAAATGCAGGCCAAAGTGTGGGGAGCTAGAGGTACAGACGGACCCCAGACGTAAAATTTTTTGGCTTGTGATTTTTCACTTTTGCAATGATGCAAAAGCAATATGCATTCAGTAGAAACCAGACTTTGCATCTTGAGTTTTATGTGTCCCCACGCTAGCGATACACAAATACACAACTCAATAGTCTTCCTACAGTCACGTGATCACAGAGGGTAGCAGCTAATCCATAGCACACTGTGCCCATCACAACCACAAGGTGTGAGCGAAATACATGGTAAATGTTTGATTATTAAAGTTTGTTACAGCCAAAGCCACTTTACCATTAATCCCCCCTCAAAATTCTCCGCCTGACTTTGGACACCCTCATCCCACCATTTTCACTTTCTGAAGCAGTTCTGGAAGTCCTCCTTCACGAGGGTCTTTAGTTGTGGCTGCCTGATAGTCTGAGTCAATTCAAAACATTTACTTTTCATGGTGATTTCAGTTTGGGGGAAAAGACAGAAGTCAGATAATGCCAGGCCCTGTGAATAAATGGATTAAGAGATATCATATTGGTTTTTATCACACCCGGTAAAGATGTTTATAAAAGAGGACTGCCAGAACTACTTCAGAAAGTGGCAAAAATGACGGCTTAAGTGTGTTCGAAGTCACAGGGAGTATTGGGGGGGGGTGATGACAATGTGTCTTTCACTGTCATAAAATTTTTACATTAACTATCACCACATATTTTGACCACGCCTTTTATTATGTTTGGTAGGCATTTTCAACCTATGATGTGTTTTCAAGAATGTAAACCCTATAATAAGTTGAAGTGCTTCTTTATAGAGATGGGTCAGGAAGCAGAGGGGGCTGAATGAAATGTTATCTCTTATCAGCTGTCCTGCACACTATTTTCAAGTCCCCGTTCTGATTTTTTATAGGCTCTTGTTAAATTGCCCAGGCTGGGCTCATATCTTTAATCCTCCTGCCTCAGCCTCCCAGAGTGCTGGGATTATGGGGATGCACCACTCCTCCTGGATTCATTTTGATTTCTTTAAAAATATTATGTCTCAGGTTCTGACTGCTGTACTGGAAGAACTCCTTCTGGCTAAGATAGACATTTGTCTTGTGGTTGTAGTTTCTACCCTCTGTGTTACTTGTCTGTAGACTGCCCGTTTATTGGCGATGAATGGGGAGGAGACAGCAGGTGGAAACTGCCAATCCTTGATGCCTCCACCACACACATTTGTCATTTAATGCTTACACCCTTCCAGAAGTGGCTGTCCCCAAGGGTGGACCCTGAAGTGTTTCAAACCAACTCTTCAAGCACAGTTCGTAAGTGTTGGACGACATTTTCATCAAAGTTAAGGGCTAAAATAAAAATAAAATTAAGACTCTAGTGGAACTTCACTAATTCCTCAGTGACATGGGTGCCTCCTCTCCTGATTCAGGGAATTGTTTTCAAATACTATATTAGAAGACTATTTCCTTGATTTTGTGATATTCATGACATAATGGTTACATGCATGATGTACTTTAAACTTTATCTGTATTAACATTCAATCCATCATTTCCTTGCATCCAGATAATCAACAAGAGAAGTAGCCAAGCCCTGATGTGTAGAAACTACCATTTTCTATGCACAGATATTCTTGGCAAGGCCAATTCAAACTGCCAGTGTGAGTTATTGAGCATAGAGGTGGAGAGAGATGCTCGGTACCAAACCTCAACAAATTTTAAAAGAACTGAAATTATTCAGTGTCAGGTGCAGTGGTATACACCTATAATCCCAGCACTAAGGAAGGATTTTACCACAAGTTCGAGATCAGCCTGGGCTACACCATGAGTTCAAGGCCAGCCTGAACTACAAAGCAAGACCTTGTCTCAAAAAAAGAAAGAAAAAGAAAAAAATGAAAAAGAAATCATACAAAGTATGTTATCTGACCAGATTGGGATCAAATTAGAAACTAATAGCATAAATTAATAGGTAAACCTCTGAATATTGGAGAATTAAGCAACACAATTCTAAGAAATTTATATTGTTAAACAGGAAGTTGAGAAAGACATTAAACAATACATTGACCATAATAAACATTAAAATACAACACATTAAAATGGATAGGATACCGCTAAATCAGTGGTGAAAGGAAAATTGATACCACAGAATACGCTTCTGTGCTATCAAGAAAAAGGTTGGAACTTTGGGTGCTGGGAGAACAGGCGGCCTACTCACCACCCTGGTATGCAGCTGGGGGCCTGCCGGTGTGCGGGCTAAGGATCAGACATTGATCCATACCCCCACCCTCGTTAGCAAGTCGGCATCAGTGGTCTGAGTATCTCTTGGGAGGATGAATGTATGCATTGTGGCAAGTAAGGGGGATTTCCTTCTACCATCTCTTTGAAGGCAATTATTTTTATCACTGTTTTGCTCAGTTTTGATTAATGGTACTGCTCTATTCAATATTCTGTTTTTATAAGTTCGCTATTTCCTTCCATTTTGCTCTACCTGATTGAAAGTACAGCTAATGTGAACAGAATGGGCTGCACTATTGTGCCCTTTGCACGTGTTCTGGTGACCTGCTGTGAGGTTCTGTGGTAGTTTCAGTGCACTGAGGTTGCATGGGTTTGTTCTGTCTTGTTCTGCTGTATTTTGCTACCTTCAAAAAAAAAAAAGTAGATAACAAAGTAACAAAATACCTCCAAAAAAACTCCCAACTCTACCAAAGCTGATCCATGGAGCATGGATGAGGAGAAACTCAAAAACAAGGCAACAGAATTATATAAGGTGATTAAAAAGTAAATAACAACAACAAAACAAGTCAGTAAGGTACTGAGCAACCTGAAACAGGATATAACTAAACAGATAATGGACTTAAAAATTAAAAAGAAAAGAAAGTGCTTTAGAGGATATGACTGCATGTATGTTTAAGTGTGTAGGATTGATAACCATATTGCTAAATTGTTACTGGATCATTGAACTTCTTTGCAGTCTCACTGTTTGAATGTCTACTTTGTATTCTTTAATTTTGTAACTTTAACAACTATGTCTAAGAAGACAATATGTAATTTATCAACTAGTGATTTCTTATTGCTTATTTTTTTTTCTGAAATTCTGTATTGTTTCTACCCCTTTTTCTGGTTTGCTTTTTTTCTCTCTAAATAAAAAAAAAAGAAAACAAGAAAAATGTCAACAATCTAAGTTCTCACATCAAGAGTCCAGGAAAACTCTAAAAAAAAAAAATTAAAGACATGAAAACAAACAGAACAATAAAAAAAATCAAAGTAAAAATTTGTTTGTATGAAAAAAATCAATAAAACTGACAAACTTCCAGCCAGACATTAACAATGATTAACAAAGGAAAAGAGAAAAGATATTTTTAAAAGAGAGAAATGGGCTGGGCATTTAGCTCAGTGGTATAAATGCCTGCCTTGCAAGCAGGCAGTCCTGAGTTTGATCCCCAGTACCAATTTAGAGAGAGAGAGAGAGAGAGAGAGAGAGAGAGAGAGAGAGAGAGAGAGAGGAGCAATATAAATTACCAGAATGAGAAATGAAACAGTGTCACTTCGGGATAGGCATAAAGTTGGCAACAAACCAGTTCCCTGAAAAGCAAAAACTACAAGAACTCACTCATCGAAAAGAGATGATTTGAATATCCCTATAGCAGATGTATAAATCAAAGGCAGGTCAGAGCACCCAGAAACATCCATGCAAATGTGTCCAACTGATCTGGAGGATGGTGCAAAAGGCACCAGTGGAAGAAAGGTAACTGTTTCACGCCATGGTGCTGAAGTAACCAGACACCCACGGGCAAAAACAGGAATCACAGCCCAAACCTCAAACCTGATGTAAAATTAACTCAAAGTGGATCACAAGCCTAAACAGAAAATATAAAATGATAAAACTTTTAGAAAGCACCATAGGAGAAAAATCTTTGGGATCTAAGTAAAGAGAGTTGGCATCAAAAGCATGATCAATAAGAGCAAAAATTGATGCATCGGTATATTTAGCTTTTGAGGCTACTGTGACAAATCTAGGATTTTTAAACAATAGAAATTTATCCTCTCACAGTTCTGGAGGCCAGAGGTCTAAAACTGGAGCCACTGGCCGGAAATCAAAGTGTGAGCAGGGCCACACTCCCTCTGGTGGCTGCAGGAAAGAATGCATCGATTGCTCTTCTAGACCTTGGCTTATAGTGGCGACACTCGAACCTCTGCATTGCCTTATATCTTCAGCATTAAATTGTCCTCCACCCCTCTCTTAGAAGGACTCTTGCGATGGAATTTATGCCTCATTCCAGTCACCCACTACAATCCTCTTATCTCATTATCTTTAAGTTAATCACAACTGCGAAGTCCCGCCATACGAAGTAACATCCACAGGTTCCAGAGATAAGGATGGACACATCTTTTGGGGACCATTATTCAGCCTACCACAATTTGACTTGGTTAAAATTTTAATGTGCCGCTCTGCAAAAGACCCCAAAAGGATGAAAAGACAAGCTATAGACCAGGAATATTTACACACTGTGTATCCAACAAAGGACCAGTACTTAGAATATATAAAGAACGTTTAAAACTCAACATGTTATTTTTTTAAAATCCCATTATAAAATGGGCAAAAGATATAAGGAGATATTTCACATATACAAGTGAAAAAAAGAACATGGAAATGTTAAATGTCACTAGCTATTAGGAAAATGAAAATTAAAGCCACCATTATATATCACTACACATCTACTAAAATTATAAAATTTTAAAAGTACACATTTGTAATCCCAGCACTCTAGGAGACTGAGGGAGAAAGATTACAGATTGGAGCCCAGCCCCTTACAATTTAGGGATTTAATGGTAGCATCTCAAAAAAAAAATCGTGACAATAACCAAATATTGGCAAACCATATGGAAAATATTAGATCACACATACACTGTTAACTGGAAACTACAATGGTACAGCCACTCTGGAAGATACAGGGTGGGCGTTTCTTAACAAACTAAGCATGTAACTGCCACATGACACGTCGGTTGCACTCCTGGGCACTTATCCCAGACAAATAAAAACTTCACCCAAGGGCCTGTAAACAAAGATTCAGAGCAATTTTACTCAAACAGTCCCCAACTGGAAACAACACAGATGTCCTTTTGAATGGTTAGACAAATTATACTACATCTATGGTTGGTATAACCATGGAGCCACCACTCTGCGACAAAAAAGAAACAAACTATTAATACTTGAAAGGACTTGAAATGGTTCCTGCCCTCCAAAATTGCACAAAGGAGGAAGAAATCCCAATAGTTTACATACTGTCTGATGCTGTTTATACAATATTCTTAAAATGACAAAATTCTACAAACGGAACAGACTGGCCATTGTCATGGGTGAAGGACAGGGTGGGGCTGACAAGTGGGTATGGACAAAAACAGGGCAAAGAGAGAGTCTTGTGCTAGAGAACATGTTTTGAACCTCGACTGTCTTACATCAATCTCTTGCTTGTAATAGTTTTACAAGATTTCCCATTGGACAAAACTGGGTGAAAGGTGCACTAATTATTTCTTATCCTTGCATTAGAATCTATAATTGTCTCAAGTGAAAAAGATTAATTTTAAAAAGTATATACAAAATATATGCACATATACAAATTTCATATTAGATTCAATAGGCATAAAGTTCATCAAAACGTTAAAACTCTGCTCTTCAAAAAACACCATTAATGTGCTTGCTCTGGCAGCTCCTATACAAAAGACACCACTAAGAAAATAAAAAGTCAAGTTGAAGAATGGGGGGAAATATTTACAATACATATATTTGACAACGGACTTCTGTCCAGAGTATATAAAGGGCTTCCAGCAGGGGATGGCAGCACACACCTGTATATAAAAAATAAATAAAAGTTTTCAGAATTTAATACATACAATTCAGCTAAAGCCACGGTGATCTAGATGTGACTTTGCAACCACCAATGTGGTTAAAATTTTAAAAACTGACATCATCACACACAAGCCAAAAATGGGGGCAACAGATCCACCTCACTGCTGCATAGGGATGTAAAATGGTACAAGCGCTTTGGAAAACTGCATAATGGAAGTTAACACCTAGAGATTTACCCAGGATATACAGAAGCATGCGTTCACAAAAAGCCCAGCACCGGAGTGCTTCTTCACAATAGCTCCCATCTGGAAACCACCCAAATGTCCATCAACAAGGCAGAGGCTACGCAAATGGTGGCATATCTAAACAAAGGAAAAAAGTGCAGCAAACTATTGATATGTACACACACATGAACCTCAAAAACAGCGTGCTGAGCCACAGAAGAGAGACACAAAAGACCCCGCTGTATGATTCTATTTACGTGAAATTCTAGAACAGGCGAGACTAATCTATAGTGACAGAAAGCAGATCAGCCAAGTTGCCTCGGGCCGGGTAGAGGGGATCTCCGGGAGTGATGAGGATTTCCTGTATCTTGATTGTGTCGATGGATATAAATATTTGTCAAAATCATCCAACTGGAGCTGGGGATGCAGCTCAGTGGTACAGGGCTTGCCTGGGGTTGCGTGAGGCCCCAGGTTCCAGCTCCAGCACTGCAAACAAACTGTAGGTAAATTCTAACAACCATATGGCTGATTCTTAAAAGAGAAAACATAGCCGGGCAGGGGCAAGGGGAAGCCTGAAATCTCAGTACTTAGGGCGCTGAGACAGGATAATCATGTGTTTGAGACCAGCCTGGCCTAGGTAGCCAAACCTTGTCTCAAAATCTCAGAGGAAGGAAAGTGGGGGGGGGGGACCTATAACCCCACATTGTCCTAGGTTCTACAGACACAAAAGTAAAATTTCTAAATGCTTCCTAAAGTTTGAGTGCTCGCTCTAAATTTCTGTTCTTAACTCCTCCTCCAACACGGACAAGGTTTGCAGACTGGCTGTGGTCTACTTTTAAGTATCACTGCCTACCCCATTATGCCAACTGCTAGGGTTCTCAGCGTCTCTGCAGCCTCACGTCCCGCACCTCGGTCTGGAAAGCTGCAGTCTGAGAGGAGCGGAGGCCGCAGCCCCTGCCTGGGGTCACTGAGTCTTAAACACGGGCTTGCGCTGCAGTCGCAGCACCCGGTAAGTGTTGAGGCCAGGCACGTCGAAGCCCGGGGACAGCCCATGGGGGTCTAAGGGGTAGAAATTGACCAGCTGCCCGTGCTGGGCCTCCAGCGAGAGCCAGGTGTCGCCGAGCGGCAGCGCGCACGGGAACTCACGAGCCACGTGCAGCTGGAAGACGCGGCCGCGCACGTGGCGCAGGGCGAGCGTGCGGAAGGCGGGCGGCACCAGCGCCTCCACGCGGGGCCCGAACTGGCGCAGGAGCAGCTCGCCCGCCGGCCCGGCGCGCACCTCGTAGAAGGTCAGATTGGAGAAGGTGAAGAAGCCCGCGAAGGGGCGCGCGCTAGGCGGCGGCGCGGGGCTGCGCTCGGCCTCGCGGAGCGCGCGCTCCAGGGCCGGCAGCAGCACGTCGTAGGCCTCAGCCACCAGGTCGCGCCCTGACGGCCGAGGCCCGGCCAGGAGCAGCACGAGGCCCAGGCGCAGCGGCGGCACCAACGAGAAGGTGGCGGCGTAGCCGTCCAGGTCTCCGTCCTTGCGCACCACGCGGTAGCCCCGCTGCGCATGGAACTCCCACGGCGTGCCCGTCTCGTTGGCGAAGTAGGCGGCGGGGCAGGCCAGCAGGGGCGCCAGCAGCGTCTTGGCCGCGTCGGGCCGCAGGAGCCGCGGGGGACCGCCGCCCAGGAGCGCCACAGCCAGCTTAGCCAGGTCGGCGGGCGTCGAGTACATCTGGCCCGACGGGCGGTACCAGCCCAGGTCGTAGAGCGGCGCCGGCCGCCCGCTGCCGTAGAAGCCCGCGGCCAGGCGGGCGCGCACCGAGGGCGTGAGGTCGAAGCCCGTGTCCGCCATCCCCAGCGGCACCAGCACGTTCTCCGAGACCCAGCGCTGGTAGTCACCCTGGGCGGTGTGGGCCGCCAGCACGTGCGCCAGCAGCGAGAAGGCCAACGTGCTGTAATGGCACCTGGAAGGAAGGAGAGCAGTAGTTGCTGGGATGAGGCCTCTGGCCATCTCTGGGCCCCTTCCGCCTGTTCAAGCTGCTGAAATGCCATCAGAGCTTCGAAGGAGTGGGTAGGGCTGGGAAGGAGCCTGCACCCCAGATGGCCAAACTAGGAGAGACTTCTGAAATCCTAGGACATAACTCTGTGTTCTGCACTTGGAAAGACTACAGCCAGAGGGGAGCAGACAACTGCCCAGGATCGCACCAGATATGCACCTGGAAAGGTGATACAGCGAATGGTACTGTGGCGGGGCAGCACCCGGGAGGCCCTGAGCCTGCTCAAGGATGACGTGCTGGTGGCCGACCCAGGAACCAGGGGAGGGAGGACTGTGTCCTGATGTCTTTCCACTCGGGAATGATTTACTCTATCAAATGAAAGACCAAATCTTAGAGTGTTTGAAGGGGACGAGCGATGGTCATCATGAAGCTCAAGAGAAACCAATAGGAGATGGGGTCTCATCCTCCCTTCTTCCGCTCTCTGTGTCCCGTGTTTCTAAAATGGAGCCTCAGGAAGGTAAGGCATGGATGTAGATCTGCACGTCATACAACAGCCTCAGGGGCTCTAAGCCACACACCTAGACAGTGAGGTTCACAAGGTCACATGGCAAGTCAGAGCAGACTGGGAGCCTCACCTGTCTGCATCATCTGGGGCCCTCCTCAAGGGGCGTGGGGCCCAAGGCCCAGCATTTGGAGAGGCAGAGGGACATTTGGAAAAGCTGCACTGCCCAGCGTAGGTGGGCCTGGAAGGGGGCCACCTTGGCAAGACCGTGCCAGCAGACCTCTGTCCAGCCCCAGAGCCTCACTGCTCCCAGAGCTGGGCTTTTCCGTTCTGATTACCCAGTTGTCCACACCTAATATTAACAGTAACCCATTTATTTCTATCATGACAAAATTGTTATCCTGTTTAGTATTTCACTGTCCCCCTCATCAGCATGCACACTCCAGGAGAAGGACCTTGGTTGGATTTGATTGCTACTGTATGGCAGCATTTGCACATTCCAGCAGAGTAGGTCCTTAGGAAATGTGGGGTTGATGGCTGGAAGCACACAGGATTCCAACAGAACTGGATTCTGGGCTCCCCTGCACCTCCCTGTGCCTCCCCCTACCTCCCCCTCTAGGCTTTAGTCTTCCCTCTTGACTCTGAGCATCTAGGGTGAAGCACTTTCCCTAGGGTTGTGTCTCCTGCAGAGGCTCCTAACAGGCATGAGACATCAGGACACAGTCCTCACCTGGTTCCTGGGTCGGCCACCAGCACGTCATCCTTGAGCAGGTTCAGGGCCTCCTGGGTGCTGCCCCGCCACAGCAGTGTTGTGGAGCGCAGCCTTCTGGGCAGCCCTAGGGAATAGCAGTGGTCAGACCCACTGGGCCTGGGTTTTACTGGAGAAGTCACCAAGCCTCTCTGAGCCCTGGTTCTTCACGCAGAATACAAGGGAAACAATTCCTATGTCATAAGGCTGATGTGAGGATTAGATGAGATAAAATGCTTGGCGTGGTGCCTGCTGCGTACTAACTGCTCCAGAAATAATTGTTAGGCACTGGGGTGGGCGGTGGGGTGCCACTCGGTGGTACAACATTTGCCTAGGGTTCAAGAGGTCCCAGGTTTGATCCCCAGCACCACAAAAAAAAAAATCAACTATGAAAAGTTCAA
Source organism: Hydrochoerus hydrochaeris (assembly GCA_004027455.1). Taxonomy (NCBI): domain Eukaryota; kingdom Metazoa; phylum Chordata; class Mammalia; order Rodentia; family Hydrochaeridae; genus Hydrochoerus; species Hydrochoerus hydrochaeris. The sequence goes on from PVLA01003403.1 coordinate 12,076, forward strand.
TCTCTGTAAGTTTCTTAAGGTCAGTGATCAAATATGTTTTGTGGAACTGGCTTCTCTTCTACTTGGAGTTTTCTGTTTACTGGATGTGACAAGTATTGAAAGAATCACAGGATTGGGATCCGTTCCATCCCTGCACTCATTACTTTTTGCCAACTATGCCAAGAACTATTTTAGGTGTTGAGGACTCAGCGGGGAACAAAACCAAGTCTTTGCTGGTGTGATGCTGACATTCTAGTGGAGGACAAACAGCAAGCTAAGAAATAGTTGTGCTATGTAGAAAAATACTTCAATGAGAGCAGTTGTTTTTTTGTTTTGGTTTGGCTTTTGTTGTTTTGTTTTGTTTTGTTGTGTTGTGTTTTGTTTTTGGTACCAGGAATCAAACTCAGGACCTTGCACTTGCCAGGCAGCCACTGTGCCACTGAGCTATACCCCTGGCCCTAGAGTTGTTATTTTGTACAAAGTGATCACCTTCACACAGCAGGTGACTGTTATTGGGGTAACTTCTGGAGGAGATGTGAGCCATACAGCTGTAAAGAAAGGATGACTTAGGGAGAGAGAACAGCAAATACAAAGGCCCTGCGGCAGGCATGCAGGCATGTGTTGATGCTGGCATATTTGAGGGACAGAATGGAACAGCCAGTGTGGCTAGAGAGAGAAAAAGATAAGAGATTAGAGGTCAGAGATATTGGGGTGCAGGTACAAGATCCTATAGGACCCCACCTTGGAAGGACTTAGCTCTCCCTTGGCATGGGATGGGGAATGACATAATCTAACACATTTACCAAGGTCCCTCTGGCTGCTATATGAAAACAAACTATTGGAGACGGTGGTAGAGGTAGAGGAGCTTATGAAAAGATTTTCTAAATCCTTATTAAAACTCAGGGATGGTGGTACACTCCTGTAATCCCAGCATTTGGAAGGCTGAGGCAGGAGAATCACTGCACATTCAAGGCCAACCTAGACTACTCAGCAAGACCCTGTCTCAAAAAACAAACTCCTCCAAGAATGTTGCTTAAATGATAGGGGCTCAGACCAGTATGCTAAGAGCAGAGACAATGAGGAGTGGCTGGATTCTGGAAATTGGTAGTACAGCCCACAGGATTTGCTCCTGGAAAGGATGTGTTGGGTGCAGGGGTGGGGGTTGGGGGGGGCAAAAACAGTGAGATGGACTCTTAAGTCCTGGGTTCAAATTCTGACTACAGCACTTGATGTACGGCCCCAAGCCTTGTTGCTTCCCATTCACTCATTGGTAAGTGGACCAAAGTGCCTGCAGGGGTCTCCCTGCCAGAGGCTGTAGGACTTGGAGAAAAGATGGGCTTCGAGAGTTGGGGGGAAGCCCTGGGGTAGAGCGAGGGGCATCAGGAAAGACAGCCTTGAATGGGATTATTCAGGCAGCAGCTTGCTCAACTGGCCTCCTTGGGACAGAGAAGAGTCGGGAAGGGTGTGAAACTGACCGCTCACAGCGCCCTCCTGTGTATGAATGAAGAAGCCACTATATACCCCTAGAGGGAGCCCTAGAGTCACAAGGGCCCCCCACGATGACCCATATGCTTAGGCATATACTCATTAACCCATTTCATCACCCAGCACGGCCCTAACCACAGTTGACTTAGAAGGGCGACAGCAAGGCTGAGGGAAGTTAAGGGATCTGCCGGGATGACAGTGCTGGCGTTTCAGTGCTTATGTCCTCAGCCTTAGGGGTGCGCTCCTGAGAAGACCCATCCTGTCCTACCCCTGCCATCTCAGAAGCACCCATTCTCTCCCTGTGCCCCGGCTCTGGGCATGGGAGTAACAGCAGCTACGTCCACTGGCCGAGAGCCGTGGCCTAGATGCGCTTAGTAAAATGATGAGGGGGTGGTACTTGTGAGGGATACCTACATTGTGGGTCAGCGGATCAGTGACCACAAATAGCCATCAGAGGCATTTGGGGTGGGACCAGTAGTGTCTGCTTTCTCCCCCTTTGCTGAGTCAGTCACCATGAAGCAAGGTGTCCCTCCCCACTCCTCTCTAGACCAGCAGTCCCCTCTGTGGTGACAGATGGACACAAAGGCTAACAAGAAGGCCCTCCTGAAGCACCCAGAGCAATCCCTCCCCTCCAGCCTGGGTTCCTCCGGCCCTGCTCCCTTCCTAGACTTCCCTGCCCAATTGCAGCTCCCCGCTTTGTGTCTGAGCGCCAGCCTGCTTCTACCCGTCCACACTGTCTCCTTCATCCAGGCTTGTCTGCACACCTTTATGATCATCATATAAACTGATTTTTATTTGATTTGATTTTGGTACTGGAGATTGAACTCATGACCTAGCGCTTGTCAGGCAGGCACTTAAGCCACTGACCTAAATCCCTGGCCCATAAACTGATTATTATGTAAGTTATAAACGGTTCATTGACATGATGCAAAATTTGAAGGACACCAGAAATTTTCCTCTTAGTTGTCTTCCCAGCCCTCCATTTCCCCTCCTTGGAGGCAACCTGATGTTTCAGTCTCTAATTCCCTCCCAAACATGAGATGTAGAATTGTGCATTACACATACATTATACATGTAGATGTTACATATACACACAAACACTTCTTGTGTGCATATGGACATTTTTATTCCCTATCTATGTGGTAGCATACAGTATCTGCTCTTAAGAGATTTTCTTCTACTCAATACTGTATTTTATTCCATCTCAAAAGACAAAGACTATCTTTACCTTTTTTAGAGCTAGTATTTGTATATATACAAATGTGTCATAGTTTAGTTCGTTATTCCCCATTGATGGGTATATAGGTTGTTTCCATCTTTTATTATTACAAGCAGCTCTGTAATAAATTACTGTGGGCATACTTCATACCACACGTATGAATACTAGGGCACAGACTGTGTGTGTGTCCCTGTGCATCTGTGCATGTGTGCGTGCGTGTGTGTATGTGCGTGTGCGTCCTGGGAGTGGAACTCCAGGCCTTATGCATGCTAAGCACTTGCTGTACACCAAGCTACCCCTCGGCTCCCTGTACTTTACATCATGGTGACTTGCCGGCTGCCCCCCACTCGCATTTCATCCCTTTACGTCCCCACCATTGATGGGGAAGAGGGTCTGCTTCCCCACACCCTCACCACACAGTGCATCCACTATTTTTATCTTTGCCAAACTGATTCATAGGGGGGAAATATGTAGTCTCTGCATAGTTTTAATGTGCATTAATTTTTTTAAGAATAAGGTTGAGCATCATTTAATATTTTTAAATATGCTCCAGGGCCTCTTCTGTGAGCTGTGCGTTCTGTTCCTGTCCTTGGCCTGTGTTTCTGCCAGGTGACTGGTGCCTTAAGGACATGCACATGACCTTTATGTGTATATAAAGGGCTCTTCCTTGCAGAACTGCCTAAAAAAGTGAACTGGATGGCTTGCTGTAGACCTGATAAGCAGATCTTGGCCTATCAACTTGATTTTGACCTGAAAACTGATTTGCCTACTTGATGTAAACTCCTAGGCTTCACTTCAGCTTTTGCCTCTTGAGAACTTTCTATCCCAGTCCACTACCCAAGCCCGGGGTGGGAACATGGCCAATGCAGGGTGCAGAGCTGGCTGGCTGGGAACCTGTGACCTGGTCCCCACCTAATATAGTTTAGGTCAGGCCAGGGAGCCCTGAGACTCACCTGAGAGTTGGCTGGCCATCCTTCGGAGGGTGACAGGCGAAGGCCTGGGAGCCGGGCCCACCTCGTCTAGCCCATCCATCAGGCCCTGGTGCTGGAAGGCTGAGGCCGTGCCCAGTGGGTTGTGAATGGTGAAAGAGCTGGCATAGCGCTCCAGAGGGTCATCCAGGGAGGCCACGGTGCCTTCCTCCCACAGACGGTACAGCATGAGGACTGGGAAGATCTTAGAGATGCTGGCGATCCTGCATCATGGTGGGGGCACAAGTGCAGAGGGCAACCTGTTGGTCCACAGCCAGGCCCTGCCCAGTAACCCCAGCTCCCACACCCCAGTGCTCTAGCAAAGACTGAATCCACCCTAGCCAGCATCTCGGATGGAAGTGCCCTGGGCAGTCTGCAGCTGCTGCCTTTGGACAGAGGATGCTTGAGAACCTAGCAGAAGCAGAGGGGCCAGCAGGACAGGATGGACCCTCCTGAGCAACCTACCTATGCCAAGGCCATCCTGGGTTTAACCTGTCCTGGCTCTCGCTGACTGTGTGACTTTGGGCATGTTACTAGACCTTTCTGAGGCAGCTTCCCTGTCTGCTTCACAGGGCACAAAAGGAACAGAAGGAGAGAATGTGTGCAAAGTGCTTGCTGGGGTGGGCCCCAGGCCTGGCATGGAGCAGGGTAGTGTGAACGTTAACTCCCTCTGGACCCTGGCATCCCCACGGCATCCCTGAGAATGACTTTGCAGTGTGAGCTTTGAGGAGGGGGGACTCTGGGTGTGCAGCTCAGTGTCCCAAGCTGCTTCCATCTGAGACACTGCTGTCAACTCATGGGGACCTGGGGTGGGGGCCCAGGAGCTGGGTATGGGTTTTGGTGGCATGTGAAGAGAGCAGGAAGTGGGTGGCACAGGGTTCCTTTTCCAGTTTGGCAGGTTTGAGACTAAGGTTTCCAGAAGAGGTCCCCGCTGAGCGACCACCCCTGTGGTGTGATCCCAGGCACTCATTTGTCCCTTCTGGACCTCAGCCTCCTCTTCCATGGACCTGCCAGGACTTAATCATGGGTGCTGGCAGCCTGGATGCCTCAGCCATGACTCCCTTGGGTCTCTCCACCTCCTGGGTCCCTTGCCCTCCCATCCTACACAGTCTGCAGGACCCTGGAGATCACCCAGCTGACCGGTACATGGTATACTCATTGGGGGCCCCAGAATTGGGGTCTGAGCCATTCTTCTTCCCAAAGTTCCCAGTCCAGAGCACAGTGTCATTGTGAATGACAACTGCAGACATGGCAGCCAGGCCTGGGGCAGACATGGCCTGGCGCAGGATCCCATGAACCTGGAAGGAGAATACCGGAAGGCTCAGAGTGGGGTACAGTGACGCTCTCTCCCCACCTGGTCCCAACCATGCCCCATGGGGGACCCAGCTTTGCTTGGAGAAGCTCCCGACAGTCTGTGTTATACATAATGCTCCCTCAAAAGATTTTTGCTCAAAGAAACATTTCCTTAGCAAAGTAAAAAAAGAGGAGGGGGATGAGGACGTAGCTCGGTGGTGGAGTCTTGTCAAGCGCATATGAGGCTCTGGCTTCCATCCTCAATTTAAAAAAAAGGGCAGGTTTAAAATTACTGATTTAATCGAACCCTTGTCTGAGGCCCTAGAACAACCTCCCTGGGACTCAATCAAACACTCTGTGTTGAAGAATCCACTGTCTATAGGCCCCTTATGGAACATTCCTTAAAAATACCTTGTTACTTTCAATGATGGATTATAAAGGTGATGGTAATAGCTAATTTTGTTTGGCTATTTAGAACATGCCAGGCATGGCACAAAGTGATTTTCATCCATTGTTTTACTTAATCCTCATAGGAAGTCAGTGCTTATCGCTCCCCATTTAACGAATGAGAAAGCAGAGTCTCTGCCACGTGAACCGCCCCGCCCGCATGCTAATAGCTGCTGGAATCAAGAGCAGGTCCCTTCCTAAGGACTGCTGGACACCCCGCCCAGGGCTTCACCTATCCTGAGCTGAGCCCGGTCAGCCTCTACTTTCCAGTCCTGTGTTAACTTCGCCTCTCTGAGCCTCAGTTTCCTCCTACACGAGGATTCATGAGGTGTGGGCACAAACAGGTAGCGTGGCATGTGGCGCTCACCACATGCTCAGCAGAAGACAGCTATGGCGATTATTGTTACTCTTTGTTTCAGTAACTATGGCCCCCTGGTGCCACATAGCACCCTCTGCTCCCCCTTCACCCCGGAGCTCCTCATGTCTCCCCGCTGGCCCATGCTCACCTCATGCTGATTGACTGGTCATCACCCTCTCCCCTTCAGCAGTTATTTGATGCCAGTTTCAAGCCTCCCCACTAGGATATTGTTCATTTACTTCTGAGCATGTTTCCTTTGTCTCTGTGACTCCTAAAGTAAGGGGCCTAAGTGTATGGGGCCTGCTGGCACAGAGCAGGTACACCCTGCAGCAGTAAGCATTATGCTGTGGTATGCATGTGCATGCCTGTGTTTCATCATATTGTGTCCGCCATGTACTCATTCTGCTGCCTCAGGGCCTTTGCACATGCTGCTCCTGCTGTCTGGAGCACAACCCTGCATCTCCAAGCTCCCTGACCACATACATGTATCATTTGGGTATCTATTTATTCACATCTCACCCTACCTCCAGACCCCAAGGCCAGTTCCTCAGTGCCTCCACAGTCCTCTCACCTTCCCTTGTCCTCACACATGCCCCTATGTTGGAAACATTTGTTGTCTTGACTGTTCCCTTAGCTCCCAGGCTAGTGGTTTCTAGAAGGCCGGTGTCTTCTTCCTGACATCTCTGGTGACGAGCACAGAGTAGGCTGAATGGATGTCACTGCTGGTAAAGGGTGCTCCCATCCATCAGCCAGCTTTCCCACACACACCCATCCCCTCTCAGGTCATCACTGACCTTTTCCAGGGCCTCCTTCAACACAGGAAGTGGGTGAGCCAGAGGCACAGGTTCAGGGTGCTGGGGACACATCCTCACAGGCGCAGACATCACCTCTAGTCCCAAGGAACCTGGAGGGAGCATGACATGGGTAGGGGGACAGAGATCAGAATAAGAGCCTAAGGGTCATTCTGGAGGAGGAGGGAAGGTGGCAGCAGAGGCCAGAGTCATGCCTCGGACACAGTCCCAGCCAGTAGGAGAGTACGAAACTCACCACAGCACAGAGATGCCAGGCAAAGAAGGCCCAGGCAACTCCCATGGGACCACAGGTCCTGCTGCTGGTGGCCACGCCCCTTCCTGTGCTCTACCAGCTTCGCTCCCTCTGTGTGGTCCGTGGCTGGAGTTCCAGCCCCTCCGGACAGGCTCGGGGTATCTGTCCATCGGCCTCTGCTTCCTCGTGCTGATTTTGTCTGTTGGGGTGGACTAGGAGCCCCATTGGCTTCAGGCCTTAAACAGCAGGGACAACTCTGTCCCCAGAGATGGGCATCAGGCATCTGGGACGCGAGTCTGTTCCTGGCTTTGTCCAGGATGCGGCTGCCCTGGAGCCGCTGGGAGCAGCTGCAGCTGGGGAGGGGGCAGGGCAAGATTCAGGCCTGGTATCTCCCTGCAGCCCCCAGGTCCTGCCTTCTCCTGAGGCTGATGCGAGAGGGTGAGGGGCCAGAGAACACAGGCTGGCATGCGACTTGCTTTGGGGAATGGAGTGAGGCTGGACTGTGGGACTTGCAGCACAAGGTGTTAAGGGACTTGCTTCCTAGGAACACTGCCACCTTGTGGACAGCCCTGGGATAAGAGCTTTGCCAGAGGGGAGACTAGGGAGCAAGGACCCTACCCAGGCTGACCTGCCCACTGCCTTGGACAGAGCCCAAGTTAGATGCCCAGCAAACATCCAGCCAGTCCAGGGTCATGAGAAATAATCAGCCAGTCACTTGAGGGTGGCTTGTCATTTAGCAATAGATAAAATGGGAAAACTGCCTTAGGATGTTTCTCTCAACAAGTGAATAGCACAGGTTTGGGACTTGGCTTTGTGAGTTGGGGACAAAGTAGGGCTGTACAGGTGTGCAGGAAGCTACCCGGAAACCTTCAGATGCAGGCTGGATTCGGTGATTGGGGAGGCAGCGTGCTGGGCAACACCCGCAGGAGGGCAGGGACCTGGATCTGTGCACTCTGCAGATCATAAAGTGTTTATTTCTTGTTTGTGACAAATTATGTACAAAACTAGAGAAAAGGCATGAGAATATTTTCATTTTGAAGACTGAGAATTAAGTCCAGAACCTTCTTACTGAACTGCATTCCCAGTCCTTTTATTTTATTTTATTTATTTATTTATTTATTTATTTATGAGAAAAAGTCTCACTAAGTTGCTAAATTGCCCAGGCTGGGCTCAAATACTACCACATGCACCACTACACTGAGTCATATGAGAAACTTTACAGCAGTTTGACAGTGTAATTTTGCATTTGTGGAACCCAATAACAAAATTCAGGCTTCTGTTTATTTATATCTTTTTTTTAATTTCCCTAAGTAATTCATTTTTACGCGTTTTGGGGTTTTGATTTTATTTTTGAGACAGGGTCTCACCATGAGCGCACTGTGTAGTCCAGGATGGCCTTGCACTTGTACGTAGCCAGTATTGTGATCCCCCTGCCTCAGCCTCCCAAGGAAAAGGGTTACGTATGTGCACCACCACGCTTAGCCACTCTTATGTGTTTGTAGTAACACCAGTCCCCTATGGCTTGGCAGTTTGGCAGTTTGAGGAGCACATTCGTGGGGCACAGACCCTGCCTACTTGAGATCTTTTTACTTGAGAAATTAGGGAGTCCCTCAAAAAAGGAATTTATCCTAGAAAAAGAGTAGCAGTGGATAAGGAAGGGACAAGAAAATAAAAAGAATATGTCTGAAGGGCCAGGGATTTAGCTCAGTGGCTTAAGCGCCTGCCTGGCAAGCATGAGGTCTTGAGTTCGATCCCTGGTACCAAAAAAAAAAAAATGTCTGTAAAAATTTCTATGGAATTTGCTATGGAACTTTGAGAGCCCACAGCACTCACTGCGCTTTGGGGCATCTGTAACACAGGTGGCCCAGGAATGGAGAGAGACACTGTCCTCCACTTCAGCAGAGACCTGGGCTCTGGACCATCCAGGATCCTAGCAGGTTGGAGGATCCCAGGTTGCCATAGTTAGTAACAGAGGGCTTCCTGCTGGCCTTGAGCTGCTTAGGAAAGTAAGTCTCTAAAAAAGTGGAGGTCACCATGCAGAGACCCCCCCTGGCGTCCTTGGAGTGGTGAGAGTCTTTGGACCATGGTGGTCAAAAGTAGAAGAGGGAGATAACAGTTTGCACTTTTGGAGGGCCCTGAGTTTTGCTCCCCACCAGACTGGGCAGCTTGAGGAAACCCTAGTGGTATTAGGGTTGGCGTTGTATATGTGGCAGCACCAAGGCCCAAAGATTCACAGTTAGTGAGACCCACAGTGAGGATAGAGGCCAGAGCTCCTGAATCGAAACCTTACGACCCTCCTTGCGCTCTTGCCTCCAGACCATGTGGCAGCCCTGAGCCCAGGAGGAGCTGCCGGGGTGGCCCAGAACTCACCAGTCTGAAGCTTGGGGAGGTGGTACTGCCACAGGAAGCAACCAGTCATGACCAACGACAGCAGGAAAAGGAAGCCACTGGAGGCCGGGAAGAGCCACCTCTTGATCACTTTCAGCAGGTGGGGCTGCCGGCCAGCCTGGAACATCAAGCACACGGCGTGGCCCACTGGGGCTCAGCAGAGAGAAGAGAGCGAGGGATCTCCTCCCCTGTCACTTCCTGTCTCGTTCTCATGTCCAGAGAGGCCAGAGTTTGGGATAAATGTCATAGCTCTAAGCATACACCCCCTTTGGTTGCTCTGCCTGGCACGTGCACTCATTCTGAGCTCAGCCTGCCACACCCCCGCCTCTCTCTGAGCTTAACAGAATGCATGGCCTAAGAAGACCGGCTGCAATGCCACCTCCTCCTGGAAGCCTTCCCCATCTCTCCTCACCAGTGTCCCCCGCTAAGGTGCTTGGAACAAGCCTGCAAGGGAGTGCAAATGCGAGTCCCTCTGCTGCTCTTGGCCAATGCCCCTACATCCCAGATGGGGCCACCTGTCCTGTCCTCTCCCCTGAGGCTCTGGCTTTGGCTTTGTCCTGGGTGCACAGTACAGACGTTTGGAGGGCACCCATGGGACCTGAGGCTATGGACGGGGTTTTCTCCATCTGGCTCCACACCCCCTGCCTACAACACCTGCCTCCCTCACTCCTGCAGTTCTGCAACCTTCCATGTAGGAGGGAAGCACTCTGCAGGCCTGCATAAAGCTCTCAAGATGGGGCTGGTGCTGCCTGAGGGTGCTGGTCATACCACCGAATCGCCACACTGCTCTACAAATCCTCTGTGAGGAGAGGGCTGTGTGGCAGTGTTGGGGAGGATGGGGCTGAGGTAGTGAAGTGTGGGGAGCTGGGTTGGGGGCAAGCAGCTGGGGTGAGAGATGACGAGAGCCAGTCCTGAAGCCCAACAGAGGGGAAGAAGAGGACAGGAGGGGAGGAGCCGAGGCATTGGAGAAGAAGGGCACGTGGCCTCTCAGTCCCCCAAAAGAGCCATGGGCTCCTGCACAGCCAATGTAGAGTCAGAAAACACACATCCCCTCCAGCTGAGAGGGGGGTGCCAGCCCTGATGAGGAAGGTGCTGCCCATGCCTTGGCATTACAGATGAGGCTCCGAGGAGTGAAATGACTTGCCCAAGATCACACAGCTACTTGCAGAGTTGAGATTAGAACCCAAAGCCCATTCTCCAAGCTACTCAGGCAAAGCTTTGGCAGAGCTTTAAGGCTCATTGATTGAACCTTCTTATTTCCAGGTGGGCATAGAGAGGTTACAGGAAGAAAAAGACTTATGAAAAAAAATCATAATCATTCTCATGTTCCGAGTCTGTCCTGAGTTGAGTCAGCTTTGTGCCAACCTTGCACCAGCTGCTGACCATGTAATATCTTATGACACCTCGCACCATGCTCATGAAGTGGTTAGAGTGCTAAGTCGGGACACAGAGAGGTTAAGTGATTAGCTGAAGGTCACAGTGCAAGGTGGTGGTGAATCCATTCTGTCCACCTCTTAACCCCTGTGCCTCACAGTGTGACCTCTTGTGAAACCCTCGCTGCTCCTGCCCTTTCCCAAGCACCCATTAGGCACCAGGCACCTTTCTAGGCAGGGAACCAGCCTCTCGAATCTCAGCCACATGGAAGGTGGCATGCTATGTCAGGCCTGTCTCCCTGACTCAAAGGGCTACAGACTATATCATGCCAAGAAACATTCTGGAAAAGGCCAAACTAGAGGGGCAGAAGACAACCCAGTGGTTGCCTGGGCACTGAGGGAGGAGGTTATAAAAGAGCAGAAGGAGCTGGCATAGTGGTGCACATCTTTAATCCCTGCAGGAAGTAGGAGGATCAAAATTTGTACCCAACCTGAGCAATTAGCAGCTTAACAAAGCCTGTCTCAAGATACAAAATAAAAAGCCTGCAGATGTAGCAGATGGGAAAGCCCCCAGTTCCATTCCCAGTCCTGGGGTGGGGGTAGAAGACAAAAAAAAAGAGCAGAAGGGAGTCCAGGAGGTGATGGGCTGGTCTCTGTCCTGACTGTGGTGGTCTCAGGGCTGTCTGCATTGACAAAGCTCACAGGACTTGTGGCTCTTGCTGTTTGTAAATGATCCCTCGGTTGCACCTGCATGTGAATGGGACATAGGATGGCCCCGGCGCCGTCAGTTATGTATGGACTGCACCCCTTTCAATCAGGAGCAGAGACCCATGGGGTAGCACCAGCGAGGGCCGAGGGAGGAGTCAGCTCAGCTCCCTTGACAGCAGCACCCACACTGTGACCAGCCACCCTCACCTCAATACAGGGGAAGAAGGAAACTCAGGGACATTCACTGAGGCTCTGGGCAGCAAAAGGCAGAGCTGAGACCCAAGCTGTGCTGTGCAACACCCAACCTACCACCAATGCCATTGGCACTCTGTACCCCTGACCCATGGTTTTCCTCTGGGGTGCAACCTCAGCGCCTGCCTGTCTCCAAATGCGGATTTATTCCAGAGGCTCACAGGGGCGTCTGTATTTAGCCTATAGGCTGCTCCCCTGCTGCTCGTATTGCACTTGTAGCAGCCGCTGGAGCTCCTCTCCTCCTCCCAGCTGGAAGATGCAGGCTCCTTCAAACTTCACCCTGCCACAGCTCCCAGCTCCTCTCCTGTAATCTGCACCCCCCTCACCCTCAAGTCCTTTTCCTTATTCATAGCCCACTGGGAACAGCACCTCTCTTTTCATTCATTCATTCATTCATTCATTCAGAAAATGGTCCCTAAGGGCCTGCTATGTGCTGGGCCACCCCTGCCCCCAGGGAGCCAGCAGTTCACTAGAGTGGGACCAGAGCCAGACAGAGGAAGACTTGGTTCCGGCCCTACCCTTACTAACTTTGCGCTTGCTAGCTTGGAGTCTCAACTGTGTAACAGGAGCAATAATGATGCTACATCTCCTAGACATTAGGTGATGGCAAATGATGGCAAATTTAGGTAGAGCCCACAAAGCCCCTGGAAAGGCACTGGCTGACTGGTGCTAGAATTGTAGGAAGTAGGAGGATCAGAATTTGTCAGACAAACAGACACAGACACAAACAGAACAATGCAGAGGCCTCAGGGCTCCAGGAGCAGGGCCCATGATCCAGGGGTCACTGAGCTGAAGGTCGGGAGGAGCTGGGCACCCCAGGCAGAGGCTGGAAGTGTGAGAAGGAAAATGTGTGACTTCTGCTTTGCAATCAAAGAGCTTACGCCAGCCTGACCCTGGTCCAGGAGCAAGTTCTGCGGGGTCAGTGGTGGCAACACAGGTGGAGGGTGACCTAGGGCAGTGCTGGTAGGGTTCCCAGTACTGTGCCTCACCTGGGTCTTCATTTTCTCCAAGGCATGGAATATTCCCAGCTCCTTGAGGATTCAGGTCAACACCCTGGGAGCTCCCATGGGCAGGAAGTTGAGTCAGAGAAGTGTAGGGAAAAAGAAGTTCTGGAAGCCTGGGAAAGAAAAGAGGGGACAGAGAGCTCTGAGAAAACACAGAGAGGAAGCCAGGCATGGTAGTGCATCCAGATAATCCCAGCTCTCTGGAAGGCTGAAGCAGGAGGATTCCAAGTCTAAATCCAGCCTGGGCAACTTGGCAACTTAGCAAAAAGACCCTATCTAAAAATCCCTGGAGGTGTGCAAAGGCCATGGGTTCAGTCTCCAGTAACACACACACACGCCAGAGTATAAGTGGCACAATCTCTCCGTTCACATAGCCCCACCCCATGGCAAAAGGAAACAGCAGCTTGGAAGCCCCCATCCACCTGCCTCCCAGATCTGCTTTCAGCGCTGTAAGTCCCACACCGCCAGGAATCCCTCAGGCCCAGACAAACCAGGACAGTGGCTTCTCTACCTGCCCCTGATCCTAATTCTAGTTGCTCTGCCCCTCCAGCCTGCTCAGAAGCAACCCTTCCAGGCCTGGGGCTGGGGGCCACAACCCACCGTCTTCCGCAAGGCTCCAGGAGAACAGAGTGACTCAGGCCCCGCCACAGCTGACCAGGTCCTCTGCAGCCCCTTGTTCTGAAGCACTGACAAGGCTTCCTGGGCTCTGAGGCACAGGCTTTGCCTAAGCCGGCAGATGTGGCACCTAATTTCCCAACCACTAATCCCACTGCATGCCCTGTGCCCAGAGGATTAGTTCCCAGGGTCCCTGGCAGCAGGGCAATGGGGGCAGATCTGTCAGGGCACACTGGGCACACTGCACGACCCCAGCTGCTCCAGGTCAGGTGACACAGGAATGCTCTCTCCAGAAGGAGGCTCTGCCAAGCCCAGTGTGAAGGAGAGGGAACAGACAACAGCCATCAGGGCCTGACCTACAGGCCCTGCTGGACCCCATCCCAACCCATCCCAGCTCCTCAGGGAGCCTTGGGGACCCCAGGCTCCAGGGAAGACAGTCTGACCTAGTTGTTAGATACTCAGATGACTCAGGTTCAGATCCCAGGTCTGTCACTGTCTGGGAGCCCAGATAAGTCGTGATCTCTGCTTCCCCATCTGTAAAATGGGGATGATGACTATAGATGGATGGGCCTGAGGATTAAGCTGCAGGGTGCTTGTGAAGCAGGCAGCCCAGAGCCTGGCCCCCACTAAAGGGCTCCACAAAGACGGGCTTTGTGTTTTGACTCGCATTTTACGCTAGATTTGTGCCTGACCCTGGGGGCAGATATTGGATCTTTCTCTAGAATTGCATCACCATTGATTTCAGTTAACACCCAGAATAAAATATATTTGCCTTGTCAGCACCAGATAAAGCTACACCCTGGAATTAACTGGGAAACTTTCCCTTCTCCTCTTTCTCTTCTTCCTCCTCCTCTTCCTCCTCCTTTTCCTCCTTTCATTGGTACTAGGAATTGAACCCAGTGCCTTCACACTGAGCTACATGCCCAGATCTTTTCTTATTTTTTAAATTTTGGCCCAAGGTTGCACAGTCATTAAACGGCCCACACTGAGCTTGAACTTGCAATCCTCCCACCTCAGCCTCCCAGAGTGCTGAGATTACAGGTGTGCACCTGGGGACCTTTTTACAACCACTCATGTCTGAGTTGCAAGAGGTGTTCAAGGTGGTGGCCTGGGTGTCACAGATTTAGGAGATCCTTTGTGATTCTACTGTGTGCCCAAAGTTGAGAACCACTGCCCCCAACCAGCCCGCCTCCAGCTTAATTGTGCTTGGGCATGCCTGGGGGTTGTGTAAACTGCTCGTCCCAACCCAGTGAGTCAAGGGAAGAGCTCAGAATCTACGTTTCTGACATCTTCCAGGTACACCTGATGCTGGTCTGTGAGCCACACTTTGTGAGCACAGATTCTCTGCAACTGGTAGATGGCATCAGGCTCCAAGTCATCATCTCCATACGAGCTCACAGCTGCCAGTACTCAGATTAAAATCTCCTCCTGCTGATGCTCAGGGTCCAGGATGAGGTCAGGTAGAGGCAGGCCTTGTGGCTCATCCTCTGTAGCCTCCATGGCCAAGAATCTGAGTGCCTTAACTCCACATGATGTGGCTGGTTGAAACAGGCTCAGGGAGGCTGAAATGACAGTGACAGCAGTTAGAGCCAATACCCATCTCCTTGTCATGTACCTGGATGCTTGGTCGGTCTTCACTGCAGCTCAGAGCGGACTGGGAAGTCTGAACAGTGACACCGTGCCAGGTCCAGGGCATGGCGTTTTCTGGGTTATGTCCTTTGATCTGCACACTAATCCCCCAAAGCAGAATCCCTTCTGCCCCATTTTATATCTAAAGAAGCATACACTCAGTGGAGTGAAATCCGCGCCAAGAAGCAGGACTAAATATCTGAGTCAGTTAATCCACTCCAGGGTCCTGCAAACCTTGCCCTCAAGATGTGCAGCAGCTGCTCTGGGATGGATTCTCCTGCCAACTCCAGCTGTCACCTGTGACTCAGCCGCTGGCCCTCCACAGGTTAGTCCGACCTGAATCAACACCTTGTCATATAGAAAAGTGGCCACCAGGTGATAGCAGATGCCAACATATGCAATCTCCGCGGGCTTGCATCCTTTAGATTTCATTTCGTTAAGGGCAGCTCTTCCTCCAGGCTGATTTCCAGGCTTTCCACCCTGGCTCCAAGATCTCTTCTACAACAGCCCCACAAGGAAGGAATCATTCATTCTCTTTATAGACAAGAAACAATATCCACCCCTTGTTAACCTTCCATGGCTACCTCCTACTCTGGAAAAATTCAGCATCCTTGACTGTGCAGGTGAACCCTGCTCATCAGAGGGACCCTTGGGTCTGAATGCAAAATTCAGATCCCTCTCCACTCTGTTTCCCACCTCATTTTGGTAGGGTTTTTCAGCTTCTCTTGAACCCCAGTGAGCTCCTTTGTAAAATGTGGTAACAAAGAGCCAAGCTCTTTGAGATGAGAGTGCAGATTAAAGAGAGAATACACCAAAAGGGAAGTTTGATGTCTGCAGACAGCAAGTGCCCAGCAAATGTTGGTCACTGTTATTACCATTGGTCTGAGGGACCTCACCTCCAGGAGATCATTATCCCCACCCTTAGCATCAGGACTGTTGAGAAAAAAAGAATGTAGTTGGAAAGCTATCATGACAATTAAATGTTTAGAAAGAAAATCTTTTCTGGCAAAGGATATGTGAAGAGTCTTATCAGGCCTTGACCAATTTACTGATTCATCCATTCAATCACTTTGTCATTCAATACATACTTACTAAGCATCTGCCGCTTACCAGGTCTCATAGCTGAGTCTGGGAGATGATACAATGGCCAAGCAGATGTAGTAACAGACACTCATTGTCATCTCATACTTGCTGAGCAGCTGTTCAGGGCTGGGCACTGTTCGAGGTGCTTCAGATGTATTGGTGAACAACACAGACCAAGACTCTGGCCTCAGAGAGCTTGTCTTCCAGCAGGCAGCGTAGTGCACAAATGAAATGCTGTGTCAGGAAGTGATATGTGCCGTGGAAGCTAAGTCGAACCCATGGTTGCGGTGTCCGTGGGCTGGCTGGAACATGGACCACTGAGGGGTGCATCCTCTGAACGAAATAAAGGGAAGTGGGTATGTGGATGGAAGAGGAAGAGTGTTCCTGGCCAGAGGGTCCAGCATGTTAAAGGAAAGGAAAGGCCAGTGCCTGGAACAGACCAAGCAAGGAGCAGAGTAGTACGAGGCTGGGAAGCAATAGATCAAGGAGGTCTTGTAGATCCTTCTACCACACAGGAAGGGCCAGGCTGTCCATTCCTAGTGATATGGCAGCCTTTGCAGAGTTTGAAGCAGAAGAGTACATGATTTGACTCACCTTTTCAAAGGAGGGCTGTATGTTTGTTTTCTGTTACTGTAACAAAATACCTGAAGCTATGAACGCTTTAAAAAGCAAAGAGATTTATTTAGCCACAGTTTTTGGAAGCTGAAAGTCCAAACTGCATGGTTGGGCCATGCACAGGCCATTGCCAGACTGGAACAGCCAGACCCCAGCCCCAGCTGGCAAGCAGGCTGGCAAACAAAACATATCAACACTTACACACACACACACACACACACACACACACGTGCCAAAAATGATCGGCTTCTCCAGAGGAACGTGGGTGGTGATGATAGCTATGGAGGTGAAATGCAACTGGATGCCTGTGGTCCTTTGGTGTCTCACTAACATTGCAGGTCTTGGGCCAGTGGTCTGATCATAGGTTCAAAGGATGGCGGTATGCACTGTGGCATCTAGGGGGGGTCTCCTTCTGAGGGTTGCAGCCATTGTTGATTCCCTATGCTCTTATTTTGGAAGTCCTATATTGTTTTCATTGTTTTGTTGGGTTGGGGTTTACTTTTGTTTTGTTTGATTATGTATATATGATGGCAGGAGCAGCTATTTCAAAGATAGCAAGAAATATGGTAGCAATTTTGGATTTACTATTGGCTTGCTTTGAATTCCTCTGTTGCATTCATTGTTTTGTTTTTATTGTTTCTGTTCTGTTCTGTTTGATTTTTACTATACCTGAAGTTATCTGCAGCTGTTTTGAAGATGCCAAGAGGCATTATGGTAACTATTGTTGATTTTGTAATGTTTTGAGGTCCTGACTCTCTTACACTGGTTTGTTTTGATTGGTTTCATTCTGTTTTATCCTCTTTAAAATAATGATAATAAAACCCTACATGGCTGGCTCTGGGCAGCCCCATCTCGGCCAGCTGCATCAGATCCCACTGCATGAAGCCATGGGAGGATGCATCTTAGGAGGGCAGTGTCACACAGCAACAGAGGAAGCCAGAGGGAGGAGAGAGCCAGGCTTGTCCTTTGATTTTGCTTGTTTGTTTGTTTTTGTTATTGTTTGTTTGTTGAGAAAAGGTCTTGCTATGCAGTTCAGGCTGGCCTTGAACTCACTATGTAGCCCAGGCTATCCTCAAAGTCATAGTGATCTTCCTGCC
Organism: Hydrochoerus hydrochaeris; assembly: GCA_004027455.1. Taxonomy (NCBI): domain Eukaryota; kingdom Metazoa; phylum Chordata; class Mammalia; order Rodentia; family Hydrochaeridae; genus Hydrochoerus; species Hydrochoerus hydrochaeris. The sequence continues at coordinate 29,633 of PVLA01003403.1, forward strand.
TCAGCCTCTGGAGTACTGGGATTACTGGTATGCGCCACCACACCTGGCTTCCAGCCTGCCCTTTTATAGCAGTGTCTCTTGAGAACTAACCAGGGTCCCATAGAACTATGCGGATTCCTTGGGAGGGAATCACTTTGCACAAGACCCCACCCCTTAAAGGTCCCACTACCTAAAGCCCCACCACACTGGGGTCTCAGCTCCTAACACTTAACCTTTGGAGAACACTCGCTGAGTGGGAGATGGTGGCAGCCTCCAGCAGTGGAGGCAGTAAGGTGTCAGAGTATGGATATGCTTGGAAGATAGAGGGGACAGGATTCTCTGAGTGGGAGTTGGGGGCATAGCTTCAAAGTTTCAGGCCTGAGCAACTAGAAGAAGGCAGTGGACTTTCCCTGGCAGCCAGGGGAGCTTGTGTACAGCAAGGGGCAAGGTAGGGAGGGCAGAAGGCTCAGGACCGGCCATGGTAATTTTCTGACGTCTGAGTGAGATGGGGAATAGGCAGTTGGACATCTGAATCTGGACTGAGAGGTGTGTGGCAAAGATACAGCTTAGGAAATCATTGGCAAGTGATGATATGCATTTATGGTGATCACCAAGAGAATGAGATGGAAAAGAAGAGGAATCTGAGGATTGAGCCCTGAGGCTCCAAGAGTGGGGTCTTGGGTGAAGACAAATAGCACAGAGTCATGCAATGAGGCCCAGGTGCCCTTTATTGCTTGGGGAAACTCACAAGCAGAGGGTCAGAGGCATTGTGCTGTCCAACTTACATCATCAGAGAGGAGAGATACAGGGGGCCATAGCTGGAAGCACCATGCAGTGTGCTCCAGAACAGGCACCCCATGCTTACTAGTGTGCTTTTTTTTACAGGCAGGTGTGAGTTCAGTCTTGCAAGCAAAGAAAATCTGGCCTGGGCTCAGGTACCAGGGGACTAGCCTACAGCACTTAGGATCCATGGACCCACCCCCAGCCCCAGGATGTGGACACCAGGTGAAGTCATTCCTGCTTTGGGGAGGAGACTGCCTTCTCATTGGTGGGGCCCTGGAGAGATGTTTGACTAAGGTTCATTCCTTGGCCAAGGGGCTCATCAAACACAAGCCCACCCGATGGGAGTAGAAATCAGTAGGGCTTATAACAGGGTTGCTAATGGTTCCCTTGGCAAAGCTGGAGGAGGCTTTGTAGAAGGGAGCCCTGGAGAAACAGCACAAAGCTCACCAGGACATCTGGTCCTGAGACCTTGTTGGGGTCTGAGGAAGGAGCCACAGTGAGGTTGAAGTCATTGGCTGTGGTCCCTTGGCTTAATTCTGTGAGAGCCACATAGGTTTCTTGCCTGAGCTGTGCTATCAACCCAGAAGGAGCAAGGGACACTAACTGTGTGATTGCCCTGTCCAAAGCTATGCGGTGATCCTGCAAACCTGACCCAGAGATCCATAATGAACTGCTTGGCAGTGAGGACCCTGGCTGTCCCCATGGTAATTTCCTCCAGAACAGCTGGGCAGTTGTAGATGATGGATTCTATCTGTCTGTAGGAAGAAAGTCCTCATGTATGGTGAGATCCACGTAGCAAATTCCCAGGCACGTCTTGTTGATGGGAATGTTGCCTGTGACCATACATGCAACATCATGTCCAAGCAAGCAAGGACCTACAGCCAGAGCAGAAAACCAGTCCTGAAGATACAGGGAGTGCTGCTCAACACCATGACAGTTGGCCACTGTATCAGTTTAGGTTCACGGGAGGAACTGATTTAATATTTTATTGTACCTAAGACTTTACGAGGCTACTTGGGAGAAGAAGAGCACTCATGGTGGAGGAACAGCCAGCCTTAGGGTCTCAGTGTCCAGCATGTTAGAGAAAACTTTCTTGAGGGCAGTCTTAGAATGGCCGTGCACAAAGTCAGGTGTGTGGGAAGGCGAAAGGACTGTCTGTGTGCTGGACAGCCGGAGGACCCTGAGTCGAAGACCCAGAGCTTACTGCAGTCATGTGCAAGTCTGTATCAGGAAGCTGAAAAGTCTTTGCTGGAAGGCTGAAGGCGGATAGCCAAAGGCGATGGTAAAGCCCGGAGCTCCTCCTCCAAAGCAGAAGTGAAGTTTCCTTCTTTTTTCCCCTTTTTGTTCTACCCAGGCTATAAGCCCACTGATTGGTACCACCCACACTCAGGATGGATTTCTGTCCATCATCCAGACATACCCAGAACTGTGCTGAGCATTTCAAAGTCAATTAACCACAGTTAACATCACAGCCCATGCCTGGTCAACCTGACAACCAGGTGCATTTCACTAAACCATACTTAGTCTCCAGAAACAAAGGGAAGTTCGAGATGGTACCTATCATGGTACAGCTATCCTGTGTAGAAACAGAAGCACACTAATTTCCACCCCAAAAGAGAAGGTAAAGGTTTTCTTTTGATGATGTTTACAACTTTTTTTTTTTTTCCTTTTTGAGACAGGGTTTCGCTATGCAGTTCAGGCTGGCCTTGAGCTCACTTTGTAACCCAAACTGGTCTCTAATTCGCAAGGATCCTCCTCCCTCAGCCTCGTGAGTGCTGGGATTATAGGCGTGAGCCACCACGCCTGGCTACACCTAACATTTCATAACTTAAACATTATATAGGGTTAACAGTATTTTAAAGTCATTATTAAGTCTATCAACATTATGCTGCAAAGAAAGAGACTAAAGATGCCTGCTTAGCATATTTAAAAAACAGGAAAGAATAGTTACAATCCTTGTTTCAGTAACTGGTTATGGGTTGTAGCTGGTATTGAGAACTATTTTCTTCTACTGCCCATTCTGTGTTCCTTGGTATGCAGCAGGCACTTGCACAAGTCTTCGTTATTTCCCTGGTGATGTGATGCATACCTTCATTCCTGAAAGTTCTGGACCATTTGTTATCCTGCCTGGATTGGGTTGTTACATTTCCCACTGACCTTAATAACAAAAGGTGGTAATATTAGGAGATGCCCTAAGGGTCTCCTGCACTCCAAGTACATTCTTCATTTCCTCCATTATGGAGTAATAGTCCAATTTTCACTTGATAGTCTGGGTCATTCACCCCTGCCAACACCATAACTTGTTTCTTCAGAGGCATGAGGACCCCAAAATGACCAGGGGGAAATCTTATCTTCTTAGTGGAATCATTGTCATGCTTCTTGGTATAAGCCTTCCCCACTCTGGAACTAAACCCTCTAAGCCAGCAGAACATAAGGTCACAGGAACAGGAAGCAAAAATTTTTCTCATGGATCCCTAGGGGAATGGTGAATGATACCACTCCCACTTTAACCCCTTGATTCTTGGACCCATGAGTCCTGGCTATGAGAATCACAGTACCATATAGTGGATGCATATAAAGCATAGACAGCCTTTCGAAGAATCTCCAGCCCTGCAAGGCACTGCCACCTGGCTGGTGCTGTACCCGAGTCTTTCACCTTCCTTCAATCCAGCTGATTCTAGATGGTGAGAATATGTGCAGATCAGTGAATTCCATGAGCATGAGCCCATTGCCATGAAATATGTCCCTTGCCCAGTAGCAATGCTGGGTGGGATTCCATGATGGCGGATAAGGCATTCTTTAAGGTCATGGACAGTTGTTGTGGCAAAAAGCATTACACGCAGGGAAGGTAAATCCAGACCCCAAGTAAGTGTTTATGCCAAAGCATTGCCCTTTCCATGATGGAAACAGCCCTATATAATCATGCCACCATGTCACAGGCTGATCACCCTGAGAAATATGCCATATTTGGGGCTCGGTGTTAGTCTCTGCTGCTGACTCACAGGATACTCATCAATGGCTGTAACCAGATGAGCCTTGGTGAGTGAAAGCCCATGTACCATCTCCATCCCTGGCACCATGACCACTTTGAATCCCTTAGGCAATGACAGAGGTGGCTGAAAAAAAGGCTGACTGCTATCTACCAAAAAGGTCATCCTATCCACTTGATTATTAAAGCCTTCTTATGCTGAGGTCACTTTTTGGTGAGCATTACATGGGACACAAATATCTCCACATCCTTTGCCCATACAGAGAGCTCTATCCACATCCCTCTTCCCTGAATATCTATCACCAACTTTCCACCAATGTTCCTTCCAATTCCTGACCATTCAGGATTGCCTACAGCCCATAAATCAGTAGATAGTCACATATCTGGTCATTTTTAATTCCCAGGAAATTGTATGATCAGACTCACTGCCCAAAGTTTGGCCCACTGTGAAGATTTCCCTTCACCACTGTCCTTCAGAGATGTTCTGAAAAAGGGTGGTAGTGCTGCAGCTCTCACTTTAGAGTGTGCCTGCATTATATGAAGAATAAACAGGCCCTAGTCTTCTCTTCCTCTGATTATATGTTGTATTCCATAAGGCCATAGATATATACCAGGGGACAGAAGGCAGGGTGGCAGTAGTGGGACCCATGGACATTTGGGCAACTTCTTCATGGAACTCTCTTGTGCCTTCTGGACCTGCTTTGGCTCAATCACATGTATACCACTGCCATTTAATGATGGACTGTTGCTCTGCATATCCAATTTTATGACTCAGTAAATCAGCTAATACCCAGCTCATGATGGGCAACTAAGTTTGCCAGGTAATGTGGTGCCCCATGGTCAAGCGTTCAGTTTCCACTAAGGCCAGGAGCTAATTTTCAAAGGGACAGTAGTTGTCTGCAGATGATGGCAGAGGCTTGCTCTTAAATCTGAAAGGTTTCTGCTGTGATTTACCTATGGGAGACTGTCAGAGACTCCAAACAGCACCTCTACCTCCCACTGACACTTCAAGTACCATTGAATCTGCTCGATTATATGGCCCCAGCAGCACATCAAATATGGACCTGTTGCAGGGCCTTTTATTATCCTGGGCCCCACTCAAAACTAGCAGCTTACCAAATCACTCAGTAAACAGACTGGAGTAAAACATCTATGTGAGGAATGTGTTGCCTCCAAATCCACATAGGCCCACTAGGCATTGTGCTTGTTTTTTAGTTGTAGGGAAAGCCAAGTGCAACAACTTATCATTTACCTTAGGCACTATTGAATTCCTAGAAATTTCACTGAGTAGAGGAACCTTGAGTTGTAGTTAGATTTATTTCTCATCCCCTGGCACATAAATGCTTTACTAACAAGTCCAGACTGATTGCTCTCTCCCGATCACTTAGTCCAACCAGCATAATATCATCAATGTAATGAATCAGTGTGATACCTTATGGAAAAGAAAGATAATCAAGATACCTGCAAACTAAGTGTGACACAGGGCTAGAGAGTTAATATAACCCTGAGGTAGGACACTGAAGGAGTATTGCGGGCCTTGCCAGCAGATAGAAAATTGTTTCTGGTGAGTATCAGGGATAGGCATGGAGAAGAAGGCATTTTACAAATCTATAGCTGCATACCAGGTAACAGGAGATGTATTAATCTGCTCAAGCAAGGACACCACATATGTACAGCAGCTGCAATTGGAGTCACCACTTGACTCAGTTTATGATAATCTGCCATATTCTCCAAGACCCATCTGTCTTCTGCACAGGCCAAATGGGAGAATTAAATGGAATTATGGTGGGAACCAACACCTCTGCCTCCTTTAAGTTCTTAACAGTGGCACTAATTTATTCAGTCTCTCCAGGGATGCAATTTCCTTTTGTGTTTACTATTTTTAATGGCTTTATTGGTTACTGGAGTTGGCTCTTATTTCACTAGCTTCCTAGTGTTGGCTCTTTAATTTCTCTACTTTCCTGGAGTTGACTTTCTAATTGACTTCCTTAACAATTCTGTTTCTCCAGAGCCACACACCTGGCACCAAAATCTGTATCAGTTAGGGCTCACTAGAAGAACACAAGTGATATATATATCCTTATGTTCTACATAAGGATTTACAAGGTAGGCTTGTAATGGCCATCCATAGAGTCTAGTGTGGAAGAGTGTGAAAGGGCAGCCTGAATCCTGGAAAGTCAGAGAATTCAGTCAAAGGGCAAAGACTTGGAGCTCACTGCAGAGTTTTGTGTGAGTCCGTACCAGGAAGCTGATGAGCCTATGCTGGGAGGCTGAGGAGTCTCACTGGAGACAGCTGTCCAAAGGTGATGGAGTAGACTAGTGTTCTTCTAAAGAAGCAGAAGTGAGACTTCCTTGTTGTTTCTCTTTTTATTTCATCCAGGCTCCAAGTCTATTGTTTGATGCCACCCACATCCAATGTGGATCTTCCCTCTTTGGGAAGTCAATCATCCAGTCATGCCCAGACAGCGCTAAACCAATCAGCTAGGGGTTTCTTATTCAAGTTGACACCATGGTTAACTATTGAACCCACAAACACCAAATTGTGGGTGGTTTGGGGTCAGCTTGATTGGCTTTGGAATCTCTCCGGAAGATTAGTGGAGCACATTTTGATGTGTCTGGATGGATCATGAAGGTGTAACCTTGGGGTCTATAATGGTCTCTGGCCCCTTCCCTTGGTTACTGTTCTCCTGTTCTGCCGCTCAGCCATCCTGAACTAAGCCACTTTGCTCCACCTGCTTTCCAGCATGGTACTCCTGCCTTGGAACCCGCTAACCATGGAAAGAATCCCCAAAACACAAGCTAAGTTAAACTTCAGCTCCTTTAAGTTGTGGGTTTTGGGTATAGTATCCCACAGACAGGAAGACTAATATACCCTTCATGCATGCAGAGGATGTGAATATAGTCATTCAGGCCCAAGGTACATAAACTTTTATACCTGTGGCCAGCTAGGAGTGATAGTTTTGCCATTTTCAGAAAGTGAAATGCTGATAAGGTCTCCTATACCTGAGTGTAGCAGACAGGGATAGTACTGGTGATGTATTCAGTGTTACAATAAAATAGGTGTGTGCTCTGGGCCCTAGATGGCTGCTAGTGGCTATTCACCTGTCCAGATCTGGAAAGGGGACAAGTTATTTACTCCTTACTTGATCTGTTTCCTGTGACTGTGTAGGTCCTTGCTAGATCAGTTGGGGTTTCTCATGTCTCCCAGATCAACCAGGTAATTTGCACTTGTCCCAGAGCTCTGGCTTCCATAGGAACCCAGGAGACACCATTCTGCTTGCAAAGGCAACCTCTATAGTCCATGAAAGGTGGTTAAAGGGCAAAGAAGGCCTACTACACAGGCATAGCAATCACAACAGAGGAGATGGGTGGTAGGAAGGGGACTTCTCACAGTAAAGGTAGTGTCAGGGTTGCCTATCCAGACAGGCTGTCTATCAAGAGGTCCATCAGAAAGGACCACTTGTGTTGTCCATCACTAAGAACCAAAAGTCATGTCCACTCTGTTAGTTGGGGGTAATTTCAATTTATCAGCTAATAGTTAGTGTAGTTACAATCAATGGAGTCTCAAAAAATGGGGTAATTAGCTACAGAGGCTGTGGAGTCCTGACTCGGCAAGTGGCCCCACCCCCAGGTGTTACACAGAATGAAAAAGCAGTGGCTGACACCTGTTCACTGAGCGGTCTCTACCCAGGCCACCTCCACATGGTAAGGTTAGAGGAGCAAGCGATTCCATGTTGAGAGGGCCCCTGGATGTACATAGAGTCCATTGTCCGATTGTGTCATATCAAGAAATTTTAGCCCATGATGGAGGTGGTCCCCAGAGCACCAGAGCAGTAAGAGTTTTGAACCATCTCCCTAAAGGAAGAGGGCAGCCATCCGAAGGTCAAAATCATCTTTGAGGAGGTCAGAACCCAGGGCCAATTGTGCACTGGCAACAATTCACAATTGTGAACCTGGTGACAGGTTATTGTGCCCAGTTCACTTGAGCCACAGGCCAACGTTGCTGGAGAGTAATCTACCTGGTCACCAGCATCTTCCATACAGGTCAAACTGAGCCTTATTGGGTCACCTGAGACCTCCATGAGGGCTGCTATTGTGGCAAGTCCAGGCACGGATCTGCTGCTCTAAAGAGAATGTGATGCCCACAGTATCTTGATGCTTTTTTTCATTCCACATGTTCTCTGCAATGTGCAATGGCTTATTGTACCTCCTGGGTCACATACAGATCAAGTAAGTGTGTGGTTGTATTACCATAGTTGTTTCCACAGTGAGGGTTACTATATGGATATTATCTTAATGTTCCAGTGCTGGGACTGGCAATTCAGCAGGACCATTAGCTATGGCCCACGAAGCTTCACAAAAGGGAATATTTACAAGGGCCTAAGCAGGACATAGGGAACACGCAAGGACAGTGCAATATTCTTGCATAGGTAACTGCAGGGATACTACCCAAAGACAACCTGGAAGGAGAGTCATGTAGAGAGAGCTCCTTGAGACCCACCTAGTCTTAAACTAACCTGAGTTGAATCCTCAGGAAGAACCTATGGGAATAAGCACTTCAGACTCCTTCTTTCCCCTAGTCTCCCAGAGATCTCCATTAACCAGGTCCACCTGGAGGCCACATTGCCAGTAAATCCAAAGATGCCATCCTTATGCTTTAGGTGTCTTGCAGGAAAGTCAGAAAAGGGATGGAGATTGGACCTGGAGGGGTAAGAAATGTGTGACATGAAAGAATTGTGATTTTAAGTAGAGAGTCTTCACTAAGGAGTTATTCAAGCAAAGATATGAAGAGGTATAGTAACTCATCTGGTTTGGTCTGAATGTATCCCCCAAAATTCATAAGTTGGAAACTTAATCTCTAGGGCAACAGTATTGGAAGATGTGGTCTTTTGGGTGGTGTTTAGGTCATGAATCTACTCTCATGGATGGGTTGACACCATTACCAAATGGCTTGCCAAAGGTAGTTCATTCCCTGTTTGCCCTTCCCACCTTCTGCCATGTGAGAACATAGCATTTCTCTCCTCCAGAGGATGGAAAGTTCAAGATACCACCTTAGAAGAAAAGGCCAAACCTGTAGGTACCTTGAACTTGACCTTTCCAGCCTCTAGGATTGTGAGAAATAAATTTTTGCCTGGGCATGGTAATGCATCCTGTAATCCCAGTACTCCAGGAAGCTGACGGAAGGCTTCCAAGTGTGAGCCCAACCGGGGAAACTTAGAGATCCTTTCTCAAAATAAAAATAATTTAAAAGGGTTGAGGATGTATCTTAGCACATAGATCCTGGGTTGAATTCCCAGTGCTAGAAAAACAAAATATAACAAATGAATTTATGTTCCTTATGAATTCTCAGGCATTTCTTTATGGCAGTATAAAATAGACTAAGACAGGAACCAGTGGCAGAAGAGTGAGTGTTGTATAACTTAACATCTCAAAATGTGGAAGCAGCTTTGGAACTGAGTAATGGGTAGAGGCTGGGAGATTTTTGAGGTGCACGATGGAATAGCCCATATTTCCATGCCCAGAGGATTGAGGACAGTGCTGGTGAGGTGTGGAGGAAGAGAAAGTTGGAGGAAAACTTCAATCTTCCACAAGACGACTTGAATAGTCATGAAAGCAAAGAGCATTCTGATGTGGTCTCAGACAGAAACGGACAACAATATATGAGAACCTAGAGGGAAGGTCATCTATGCCATCAAGTGGCAAAGAGTGTGTCTGATTTGTGTCTTTGTCCTAGTACTTTACAGAAGGCAGAACTTAAGAGTGATAAACTAAAGCATTTGGTAGAGAAAGTCTTTAAGCTCCAAAGCTTTCAGAATGCTGCATGGTCTCTCTTCAGTAATTATAGTGAAATGTGAAAAGACTAAAATGATTTTTAAAAAAGAGAATGATTTGCAATTAAAAGGAAAATATTCCATAAAGACTTGGAAAAAAATGTTAACCTCAGTAAAGCATAAAAAAGTACATTTAGAAAACAACTGTGGTCAAGCAACTGTTGGATAAGGGTATTAGAGTGGACAGAGGAAAGCCAAATGTTTTATAAATGATCCGATATAAAGTATTTTTTTACAGTACTGCCAACAAAATATGTGGTATTTAAATTTTATTGTGTCAACTTGATTAGCTTAGGAACCACCTAGGGCATTAGTAAAGCACATTTCTGGGTGTGCCTGGGTATGTCATTGAGGTGTGACCTCGAGTCCAATAGATGGTCCCTGGCCCCTTCTTCATGGATGTGGTTCCCCTGCTCTCCTCCCTGGCTGCTATAACTATCTTTGCTCTGCCATGCCCTTCCTCCATGGTTTCTGCCTTAAAGCCACCTAACCATGGACTGAATCTCCTGAAACTGTGAATCAAATTAAACCTCTCCTCCTTTAAATTGTAGGTGTCAGATATTTTACCTCAGAGATGAGAATGCCAATCCATCATTTATCTAATCCTATAAACTCTATATGACTCATAGGTCTCTATTTTACTGTGGGGGAGACTGAGGTATAACAAGAATAAGCAATTTAAAAGTTGTCTAATGTCATACAACTAAGAGTTGGTAGAGTTGGAATTTGAACCCAGGATGTTTAGGCTCAGTGATCTTGTTCTTAAACAAAATAGGATATAGGCTATTCATCTAAAAATGAGACGGCAGGAAAAATGTCAAGATATCTGAAATTGATTGACAAACATAGATGTCATTTATTGAGCACTGACTGTATACTAGCCACTGTGTTAAATAGTATGGGAAGGATATAGATGAACAGGCTATTAAGTTTGTGCTCAAAAAGATCATCGTCTAGTTGGAGAAAAGGGAGGAAATACAGGAATGTGTACAAACCTCAGCAGTGGTACCACAGACAACATGTTCCAGAACACTAAGGAGGGAGGTTCATATACCTGGCTTGTGGGAACCTTTCTGGAGGCAGTGGCTTTGGAAGAAGTGAAGAATTATGTCAACAGAAACGGGAAAATGCGGGATTCCAGAAAGAAACCACGTGAGCAGAGACATGAGTGCCTTGAAGGCACAGCCAGACACCTTCTTGGTTAGAAGGTGTGAGTTCTGTGCTGAGAGATTGTAGGTGGCACACCAGCCTCCCTACAGGTCACGCTGGCTCACCATGAGGTGGTGACTTCTTTTCCCCTATGGAGAAGTCACAGCTTGGTGCCAGCCTGTCTTAAAATCTAATCCTCCTTCATCTCAACTTGAGGTGGCGGGGGTGTGTGTACAGTATGGTGGATTGAACACAGGGCCTTTGCACTGAGCTACACTTCCAGCTCTTTTTACTTTTATTTTTTGAGACAAGGTCTTGCTAAATTGCCCAGGCTGGGTTCAAACTTGCAGTTCTTTTGCCTTAGCCTCCCAGAGTGCTTGGATTACAGGCCTGTGTGACTACACCAGCTAATTCCACTTTTTTTTTTACTCCAAATTCACAAAACTCTGATCCTTCAGTGAGCAGCCAAACCCTGCTTGGAACCTAACATGGTTTTCTTCTCATTGTCTTTATTTGTAAAATTATGTCCTATTTGAGCCAATGATTTTTAAACAATCATCATTATGTGTTTTTTCTTACAGATAAATTTAAGAAAAAGAGAGTTGAGTTAAACAATTCTCAGTTACACATTCACATGGTTCATGAAGTTTAAGGGGTATGAGGGGAATAGTAGAGGGGACAGAAGGCTAGAAAGGGGCCTGGGCACTACAGGGAGGAGGATGGTTTGTTTGTTTTTTTTTCAATTGGTACTAGGGATCGAACTCACAACCGTGCATGCTTGCAAGGCAGGCACTTATGCCGCTGAGCTAAATCCCCAGCCCCAGGAGGGTGGGTTTTTTTCGGTTGACCATGGGCATGGGGTATTGACAAGGATTGTGGGCAAGGTGACTCTTGGCATGGCTCACTCGGGGCTGCAGGAGTGAGCGCCAGCTGGGCAGCAGTGGGGAGACTCTTGGGGACCTGGCATAACCATGGAGAGGTGCCCGGTTGAAACAGGAGTAGTGTGCTCCAGAGTCCTCATCAGCTATGCCGTCTGCTTCCCACTGATAGACAGGTTTGTTCTCCAGAGATGACAATTCAGCCTCTCATCCCCCTGGCTCCTTGGTACCTTTCCCACGTGGCTCACTAGGAACACTCCACAGCTTCCTACCGAGACCCATGAGGCTGGAGGGACTATGGCAGGGTATGGTTTGTCCCCTACAAAAGATTGTGTGCTGGAGGCTTGGCACCACTGCAGTGGCACTGAGAGAGGGTGGAAACTTTAAGGGGTGGCACCTGATGAGAGGTCATTAGGTCATTAAGAAAAACACCCTTGGAATGAAGTAATGCCCATCTCAGGGGAAAGTGAGGTTTCTTGGAATCAGTTACCTTGAGAGGGTTGTTATGAAGCAAGTTTGGCTTTCTTGGCTCTCTCTGTTACTTCCTGCCTTACCATGCATTCTCTCTCTTTTTCTCTCTTTCTTTTTCACACACACACACACACACACACACACACACACACACACACACATGCACACACAGCTGCCCTCACCCTGTGATACTCTGCCATGAAGCCCTCAGGAGAAGTTGTTGCCCATGCTACGCTCTTAAACCTCTGGAATTGTGAGCTAAATAAATCTTTTTCTTTATAAATCTGGTAGTTCCATGTACTGTGTTTTAGGAAGAACGGTAATAACAACAAAGTAGACTAACATGCCAAGCTAAGATAACATCGGCAGAGGCTGGCCTGCCTCAGTCTCATTAGGCCTGGGAATTGGAAGTACAATCAGAAATGGAGAAAACTGAGTTGTGCCTCCCTAGTATGAATTTCTTCCTGGGGAAACATCGGTGTCTGCTTGACGGCTTGCAGCAATTCATCTTATTCCACAGGATGAACATCTGATTTTCCAAGACCTTCAGCTTCATCTCACTGAACAAAAGCCGTTCAAGGAGCTTGTCCTGGAGGGCAAAGCAGGCATACATTTTCTCTACTTCTTTCATGTTCTTGACATTGTTGCTCTTGGGGCAAGTTTCCAGTGTCTTTGGCTTCTCTTCCTTCTCCTAAGCACCCCACCACCAGGAAGAGGGAAAAGCTGGTTAATAATGAAAATCCCTTCCCACACTGAACACCTGCTCCCTGCCATGACCTTAATCAATTTTCACACACATCTGTAAGGGGAACACCTTCCTGTCATTTTGTGGTTAACAGAATTGAGGTCCCTTGAAGAAAAGTCATTTTTTCATTATCATATGGACCCCAACTTCCAAGAATCCATGGTGGCCTTTGATTCATAGGAATAACTTGCCTGTTGCGGATGATATCAAGCCTTAACTCAGATGACCCCTGTCTGCAGGGTAATTTTCCACTGTGGCTGTCTGAGCATTTTGTCAGCCCTAGGAGAATCTCGACTGCAAAGTCTCAGTGGTCTCATGACATGATCTTCCCTCTCTAATCCTCATTAATTTTCTCCTGCCCCCTTCCCTTAATTAGTAATACTTTTTTCCTTCTTTTTTGATTCAGCTACGAACCATTGATCTTTAATATTTAGTAAATATTACAGCAAATATTCATATTCCCATACCATATTAATGAAATAAAGTATCACAATATAATTGAAATTCTCCATGGACCCCCTCCATCTTATAGGTATTCCTCTAACCCTCCTGAAAAATCATCTCTTCAAATAATCCTGAATTTGATATTTATCTTTCCATGGATTTTTTTTCCATCACTGGGAAATGAACCCAGGATCTTTGCATTGAGTTAAATCTATAGCCCTTTAATAAAAATTTTAAAAAATTCGAGACAAGATCTTATTAAGTTGTCCAGGCTAAGTTTGAACTTGCAATCCTTCTGCCTTAACTTCCCAGAATGTAGGATTACAGGTGTGTGCCACCATGCCTGGCTTTCACACATTTTTTAATGGGAAGCTGTTTTGTCCTCGCTGGGTAACATGTGGCAATGTCTGGAGATATTTTTTGATTGCCATAAATGGAGTAGGGTGATACTGGCATCACCTGGATAGAGACTGGGGCTGCTAAACTTCCAACAATGCACACAGGATAGCCCTCACTTCAAAGAATTATCCTTCTCACAATGTCAGTAGCACCAAGGTCAAGACATCTTGCCTCAAGATACTTCCATTATACATATGCAGCCATAAACAGTACAGGGTATTGTTTTTCCTTTTCTTTTTACTTCTTTTAAGACAAGATCTCACTATGCAGTCCACAATGCCTTGAACTCACTATATAGTATATAGTCCAACTCATGGTGATCCTTCTACCTTAAACTCCTAAATGCCAGGGTTATAGGCATGAACCACTACACCCAGATATATGTTTTAAATCTTATATAAATGCTGCAACTATAGTATGGATCGATGTGAAATGTTCCCCAGAGGCCTGTGGGTTGTCACCAGACAGTCGTGCTATTAGGAAGTGATGGAACCTTTAAGAACTGGGGCCTCATGGGAGGCCTTCAAGCCATAGCGGAGGCTTTTCTTAGCTTGTTTTCACTATCTGACCAGGTGGTGAATGGTTTTGCTCAACTGTGCCCACCCAGCAGAGGCCTAAAAGCAATGGGTTCACCTTACCATAGGACAGGAACCTTCAAAACTGTGATCCAAAATAAACTTTCCCTTTTCTCTTTGTAAGTAATTTCAGGTATTTGTTGCCGTAACAGAAAGTTGTCTAACACAGTTTCATAATCTATGTGCATTTCTTCTATCTTCATTATTATATTTCAGAATTTTGTTTATGTTGGTACATGTAACTAGTTTATTCCTTTAAGTATTTTTCCACTTAAAGTGGTCGATACCATTACTGAAGTAGGAAGTATGTTGACATCAGTCAGGAAATAGGAGAGGCTAGGATGGTTCCTATTTTATAGCTGAAGCAACTGAAATCTTAAGGAGGGAAAGGATTTATCTACTATCACAAGGAGGTACAGGATAGAGACATAGACCAGAGTCTTGCCTTATTATCCTGACACCTTCTCTGTTTCTGCCTCCCACCCAATCTAGTTCCCATAATCCTCAGTGACAGCTAAATCCCCTCTTGCTCACCTGTGTGGGTTTTGAGGGGGTGGCTTTGGATTCATACTTGACCAGCCAGTTGCTAATGAACAGAAGAAGGAATAGGAACCCAAACAAGAATGGCTTGTAGTTCATCAGCCAAGTCACCATTTCTCCTACCATGCCTGAGGAAGTGTCGAACAGGGACTACTAAAACAACTACTAAATGCCCCCAACATTATGGTGCAGAGGCACGTGAGCCCCAAAACCCTGCCTTAGCCCCCTCCATGGCAGGAGTCACAGCCACCAGCTCCCCTGAGTCATAACCAGTTTCCTCCTATACCCAACTGCCACATAACAATACTATAACTACTCTTATGTCTTAAGCACCCATTATGTGCCAGGCTCTTTGACAGGCAGTTTGCAAGCATCATCTCATGGTGTCCTCATAAAAGCCAGGTGATGTAGGACTTAGCCACACCTCACTCTTCATTCAACAGTACTTCTGGGTCCAGCCACTGGGTGCACTATGGTCCATGACACACAGCACCTATTCTCATGAGGTAAAGACTGCAGAGAAAAATGACCCAGAACTTGGAAGTAAAGCAAAAAAGATTACTAGTGTACATTCACAGTCACATTAGAATATTGTTTAACAAAACTGCCTGCTGGTTACCTGATGCTGTAGGAAAGGCAACTTCGTGTGACTTACTACTTAATATTGATTAAGTCCCTACTCTGTGAAGTCAGAAGTTGTGTTTTAAAAATGAACAGGCAACTCTAGCAATTTCACTTCTGGAAACATTATTCAGCCTTAAAAAAGAAGGTAATCATAATATGTTACGACATGAATGAAACCTGAGGATGTTTTTCTGAGTGAAATATGCCAAGAAAAATACAGTATATGATTCCACCTTATATGAACTACCTAGAGTGGTCAAATTCACAAAAGCAGAAAGTACAATGAGGCTGCCAGAGGCTGGAGGGTGAGGAGAATAGGGAGTTATTGTTTAGCAAGTTCGAGTTTTGCAAAATTAAGCATTCTAGAGATTGCATAACAATGTGAATGTGCTTATAAGATAGTAAATTTTTACATGTATTTTATCACAAAAAAACCCCAAGATGAATTTAGTTATTTCTGGGGAAAAACGGATAAGATGCAAATTAATTTCTTTATTGCCAAAAGATATAAATGACTTTTGTCTAATAGAAAACATTAAACATTACTGTCTTGTGGCCTTGAATATTAACTTTTTTCTTATTTAGTTTTGCTCATTCCAGGATTCTGTTTTTCACTAACTGCCTAGTGACTACACAGCATTCTTATATTATCCTTTGATCCAGCTTTGTCCTGCTGGATCTTTCAATGGTGAGTTAAATTCTTGAAATATGCTTATTATTTTGTATGAGAATTCTTTTTTTTTTTTTTTCGTGGTACCGGGGATCAGACTTACAAATGCTGCTGAGCTAAATCCCCAGCCCAAGTATGAGAAATCTTTATCAGCTTTCCTGGGTGGGTGTGATGGTGCCCATCTATATTCCCAGCTACTCAGGAAGATAAACAAACATTAACCCTTGGCTTTTCTTCTCCTTCAGAGACAACCAGTTCTCACTTTTAACTGCTACCTCCATTTGCCTTGATATTTCTAAATAGCATACTGATGGGGTTTTTTTTGGTTTCAATTGTGACATTATGTATTACCTTTTATGTGTTGCTCCTTTGCCCATCCTTGCCCATCCTTGCTCATAAAGCCCTTAAACCCCTTTTATCTCTTTCACAAACTCTCTTCTCTCCATTCTCCCAATATAATTCTGTCACTTTGGTTATCCATCAAGTATGTTTATTATGGCCATGTCTATATAAGTTCACAGCAGAGTGAATATTGCATTGTGAATATTGCCTTGTGATTTCATTTTCTTTCTTGCATAGCTTTTCTTTCCCGAGTCAGCACCTTTGTTTAGTTTTTAAAATTCAACATTGGGTAGCCAGGCATGGTGGTTCATGCCTGTAATCCCAGCACTGGGGAGGCTGAAGCAGGAGGATTGTTTCGAGTTTGAGACCAGCCTGGGCTATAAAGTGAGCTCAAGACCAGCTCACTGCATAGTGAGACCCTGTCTCAAAAAAAAAAAAAAAAAAAAAAAAAAAAAAAAAAAAAAAGGGCTGGGGATTTAGCTCAGCAGCATAAACGCCTGCCTTAGAGTGTGCGGTCCTGAGTTTGATCCCTGGTACCATAAAAAAAAATTCAATATCACTTAAACAGTCTACATAACACAAATATACCTATATTACATGTATAGTTTAATGAGTTTTGGCGAATATTTACAACCTTGTCACCATCACCCCAATCAAGATCTAAAGCATTTCCATCAACCCCAGTAAATTCCCTCCTGCGCGTTAGCTGTCAACCCTCCACTATCACAAGAAACCACTCTTTAGATTTTATCACTAAAAAGAGTTTTAGCAAGCTGGGCGTGGTGGCTCACGCTCATAATCCCAACACTCAGGAGGCTGAGGCAGGAGGATCGTTGTGAGTTCGAGACCAACAAGACTTGTCCCAATGTTGGATCAGGAAGAGCTTCACTGGAAAAAAATAACTGAATAAAACACTCCATTATTAGAAAGAAATGACCTGGAGTAGCAGAGGTGTCCCGCGTGTACTGATGGGGAACACCCGGAGGTGTGAGCGAGGGGCGTGAATGGGGAGGGGATCCAGGAAGGAAGAACACGAAGAGCAATTCCATTTTCAGGATTTCTGAAAAGTTCTCTCCATTCTCTTATTCATGAGTTCAAGTTTTTTCCAGAGGAAGGACAATCACGAATAAAGATGAAACCTGCTAGTCACGCTTCAGCGTTATGGCCCATTAGATTATAAACTCTTTAAAAGTAAGCATTTCATAATTCAACCTTTGTCACGTAATAGCTATTAGTAAATATTGCTTGAATTGACAAATGGGAGAATGAATGAGTGAATGACGCAAGTGCCGAAGGAAACGGCGGCCTTTGGAGGTGAAGTCTGGCCCAGAACCTCGGAACCCTCCACTTGCGAAAGGGTCTAGTCGCTCAGCTGTGGAGCCGCTCTAGCCAGCCCTGCGCTCTAGGACACGGAACCGCTCTAGCTCCCAGAATGCCGCTCTATGGCAGCTGGGAGGGGCGGGGCCCGTGGGCGGCACGGAACCTTTTTGTCTGGACGCGGCGGGAGCGCGCACAACGCGAGCACACTCGGCGGCGTTCGGAGGCGTGCGGGTTGCGTGAAGAGAGGCTAATAGTGGAGAGGCTGCTTCGTACTCACGGAGCGACAGGCCGAGTGGCTCCTGCGGCCGTGGGCGGCCAGAAGGCCTGAGATGTTATCCGGAAAGAAGGCGGCGGCGGCGGCTGCTGCTGCTGCTGCTGCGGCGGCGGCGGCGGCGGCCGGGACGGACACCGGACCTGGGGCGGCGGGCGGCGCCGAGAACGGCTCCGAGGTGGCCGCACCACCTGCAGGCCTGTCGGGCCCCTCCGAGGTCGGGCCCGGAGCGGCCGGGGAGCGTACTCCCCGCAAGAAAGAGCCTCCGCGGGCCTCGCCCCCTGGCGGCCTCGCCGAGCCGCCAGGGTCCGCCGGACCTCAGGCCGGGCCCACTGTGGTGCCCGGGTCTGCGACCCCCATGGAGACTGGAATATCAGAGACTCCGGACGGGCGACGGACCAGTCGGCGCAAGCGGGCCAAGGTGAGACCCGACCCTTCCCTCCTCGGCGCGCGCCAGGCCCCTTTCCCCGAGGGTGCGCGCCCAGGGCACGGCCTGTAGCCCCACGACCACCTAGTCTTCCCCTCTGGACGCCGCGCAGCCTCGTAGTCAGCCGGGTGTGGGGTGCGGACTAGGGCGGGAGGAGGGAGGGTCGAAGGCGGCCTTTGTGTTGGGGCCCGCGGACGTGCCGGCGTCGGGAGGGTGTTTACCGTGAAGTCTCGCACACCTTTTCGTCGTCTGGACCTGGAAAAATGGCTTCCCGATATGGAGTCTCAGTTGGCCTTGTCGGAGATACCACTTGTTTGCCCGTCGATGTGTGTGGAAGCTGTTCAGTAGAACCAATGGCTTTTTGGCTGGTGCACAGGGGATTTGGAGAACGATGCTAAGGCGGTCATCTTACCCAAGAGATGAAAAGAGAAACTTTTTTTTTTTTTTTTTTGGTATCAGGGATCGAACTCACGACCTCGCGCTTGCCAGGCAGGCGCTTACACTAAGTGCTTGTAGTTTTGGAGCTTTTTTCTTTACTTTCTCAGTGATCTTTTGGTATGGGTTTTTGTAGATACGGAAGCCGATGAAGAGGGCTCATTAAGGTGAACATATATAGGAAGAAAGATTTTGCACCAAATAGTACAATTAACTGCTTTTTATCTCTTTGTGCCAGCTGGTGTGTCCCATGAGTCACCAACGTTTTACTTTTGCTAGACACTAATAGGCAGGTGTTGTTAGGCCCTTTTATGAAAGAGTAAACCGAAGCAGCCAGTTTAAATATGCTGGCATTTAGGGCCCACACTTTTATTGTGACAGGCTGTCCTTGGCCTCTTACAAAGGACCGCGTGAGACAGTGTCTGTTCAGGGCACTGGGCAGCATTAGGCCACAGACTTGGGCTTTTTCTGGAAATCTGATGTTCTAGTTGAAGAAAACGAAATATATGTGGGTATAATAATAAATACATAAAGACCAGTGGGGTGTATTTCCGTGGTAGATTGCTTGCCTAACCTATGTGAGGCAGTGGATTGGATCCCCAGTACTGCTATACAAATAGTTGCGTAACATTAAAATTGTGCAGCCTATGTACTTTTTTGTGTGCTTACATAAAAATAACCTTACTGTTTTGACTTTTTTCCTTTGGAAACTGGGTCTCACTGTGTTTCCCAGGCCAGTGATTGTTTTTTTCCTCAGCCTCACTAGCAGGTGGGACTGATACAGGAAAAATAAACTCCAAACTTGCTAGATGACCAGTATGAGTGAGTGAATTTTAGAAAGAACAGGGGCTAAGAGCAGAGTATGTTTATTGGGGGGCAAAGAAAGCTTCTGTCTGAGAGAGGTACAAGTGGGTTGCCAAAGACCCTGCTTTTTCTAGGGATTTTATAGAGCAAAACCACGACGTGAGGAGGGTACAACATGGGAAAAATGAGAAATTGCAAGATGGGCATGAGGTGGGACAAAACTATAGGAACCAAAAACATTATGAGTATAATTGCTCAGTTAAAATCATGAGTTCGATCCCTGGTACCGCAAAAAAAAAAAAAAAAAAAAAATCAGGATCTGATGGGGAAGCAAGTCACGTATCAAGCGAGCATGAATACAGATTGAGCTTTTCCCTTAAGGAGTTGGGTTAATGGCTCTTCTTGGCTTCCTCAAGGTGATTGGTATATATTTAGAATATCAATCCCTGATGTTTATCCTTAGAAAGTATGTGGATGTGTTTATCTTTTGTCTTGAGGTCTGGCCCAAAGCAGAAGTGTCAGTCTCCAGTAGCAAGATACCTGGTCTTCTGCACTGGCCTCTTCAAGGACCTAGCCCTATTTGCCTGTAATATTTTTAATCTTAGTTGCTTGTTAGTTGACTACAGGTATGCACCTAGCTACTGTGAAAGCCTTCTCAGTTTTTATCTGCCTGCTTGAGAAACCTTTCTGAAGTGTACCCAGTGGTGAGTAAAAGGAGTTTGTTTGTTTGTTTATTTATTGGTACCAGGAATTGAAGAAAGGAATTTAGAGGAAAGGCCTGGGTTAGAAAAGCATGGAGGTTGGTGATCTCAACTCTCAGAAATGAAGTAGAGGGCAGAAGGAAGCCCAACTGGGTTGTATTTTGACTACTTCACTAGAAAGTGTGGCCAGAAATCATATGGGTTTTTCTTGTTATTTCAGATGATCTTGCTGTGTAATCTGTGCTGGCCTCAAACTCGCAGTGAGCCTCCTACCTCGGTGCTGGGGTTACAGTCATGTGCTACCACACCTGCCTTTTTTTTTTTTTTTTTTGGTACCAGGGATCGAACTCACAACCTAGTGCTTGCCAGGCCGGAGATTATGCCGCTGAGCTAAATCCCCAGCAGTCACACCTGCCTCATATATAGTATCTTTAAAACAGGAGATTGTAGCCTGGCGTGATGGTGCTTGCCTGTAATCCCAGCTCTTGGGAGGCTGAAGCAGGAGGATTGTTATGAGTATAAAACCAGCCTGGGCTACAAAGTGAGCTCCAGGCCAGCCTGAACTACAAATAAAGACTCTGTCTCAAAAAGACAAAAATAAAAAATGCAGAGGAGATTGTGATAATTTACAGTTCGCTATTTTAAAGTGCACAGTTGGGTGGTTTTTATCATATTCATGAACTCATGCAGTCTGCACTGTAATCAATTTTTAGAACAATGTCCCTGAGACATAACCCATATGTATCATGAACAGTCTCTCTTCAGTCCTCCAACCTCTGGCAGCCATAAGTCTATTTTCTGACCATGGATTTGTGTGTTCTAGACATTTTACATGGAATCGTATACAATGTGGCCTTTGTATTTATTTGGTTTTAGCATATTTTCATGGTTCATCCATATTCTTCCACTCAGTACTTAATACTGTGACTGAATTCCACTGTGGATATACCACCTTTTGTTGGATGAACATTTGGGTTGTTTACACTTTTTGGCTGTTATGCATAATATGGCCACATAAGTACATACCTTTGTGTGAACATTTATTTATCATTTTTATTGAGTATAATTGACAAAATATGTAAGGTGTACAGCATCATGTTTTGAGATATTATATGATTACTACAGTTTAGCTTAATTAACGTATCACTTCACGTACTGGTAATTCTTAACATACTTAAAAATATTTTATATTAGCATAGATTAAAAAAAAGAAATGTGCTCAGCATCTCACAGTGACAGATTAAAATAATTCAGTGAGCAGCATTCTAGATGATTTGATCTCTATACATTAATGTACTTTTTAATGTACTTTGTTTTTGGGGGGGGGGTACCAGGGATCAAATTCATGACCTCGTACTTGCCAGGCAGATACTTATGTCGCTGAGCTAAACCTCCAACCCTAATGCACTTTTTAAAATAAAAACTTGGCACTGCCATATATACTTTTGGAACTTGCTGTTTCACTTAATGGCATGCAGTGGACACCTTTTCACCTCAATAAATTCAACATCATGATCTCTCTTTTTTTCTTTAATCAGTACCAGGGATCGAACTCATGACTGTGCACTTGCAAGGCAGGTGCTCATGTTGCTGAGCTAAATCCCTAGCCCCCAACATCATGATCTCTTAATGATGAGTTAATAACTCTTTCCTATTACCCTTATTACCCTCCCTTACCCTCCTCTTCCCCTTTCCCTTTATTTCGCTTCTTTCTAATAATACTCTGCTTTCTACTTTCATGTCATCATTTTTAGATTCCACATGTTAGGGAAAACATGAGACACTTGTCTTCAGGGTTTTGTTTATTTTACTTAGCATGTTCACTTATTTGACTTAGTTTCATCCATTTTACTGCAAATGACATAATTTTGTTCTTTACAGCTGAGTAATACTCCATCGTATGTATGTACCACATTTTCTTTATTGGTTCATCTGTTAATATTCACCTAGACTTATTCTATATCATGGCTGTTATGATGTGCTAAAATAAAAATGAGTAGGTAGGTCTCCCTGTATATGCTGACTTGTAATTCCTTTGAGTATGTAGCAAAGAGTAGTATAGGTAGGTCAGATGGTAGTTCTGTTTTTAGTTTTTTGAGAAACTTCCAGACTGATTTTCATAGTGACAGCACTAATTTACTTTCCCACCAAGCAGTGTAGAAAAGTCCGTGACACCACCCCCCCCTGCCCCATCATTGAAGTATGTGTTCATTAGGTTACTAGCTTTTTAGGGGGGGCGTGTTGAGTTCTTTATATATATTCTATGTATTAATCCTCTTGGAAGAGTAATTGGTAAAGATTTCCTCCCATTTGTAGGTTGTCTCTTCACTCTGTCAATTTGTTTTCCCTGGTTGTGCAGAAAGATTTTAGAAACCATGTGATATTTATTTATTTATTTATTTTGATACTGGGGATTGAACTCATGACCTTGCGCTTGCAAAGCAGGCACTTATTCTGCTGAGCTAAATCCTCAGCCCTCAAAGAGGGCATATATAAGAGAAACCATGTGATATTTATTCATTTATTTATTTTGCAGAAGGTTTTTAGTTTGGTGTAATTTTGATTTTGATTTTTTGAGATAGGCTTTCACTATGTAGTTCAGGCTGGTCTTGAACTTACTATGTAGTCCAAGCTGGCTTTGAAACACACGACCCTCTTTCCTCAGCCTCCCAAGTGCTGGGATTACAGGTATATACCACTGCACCAGGCACTATTCTTGATATTATTTCTTGTGTTATTGGGCTCCTATTCAAGAATTCTTTCCCCATGCTATCAGCTTTAGTGTTTTCTTCTATCAGTTTCGAAGTTTCTAGTTTTATATTAACTAATTAATTTTTGTCTTTTTGAGACAAGGTTTCACTGTGGAGTTCAAACTGGCCTTGAACTCACTTTATAGACCAGGCTGGCCTCAAACTCCCAGCAGTTCTCCTGCTTCAGCCTCCCTAGGGCAGGTATTACAAGTGTGTGCCACTATAGTAGGCAAGTTTCCAGTTTTATACCAAGACTTTGTTGTGTTTTGGTTTGATTTTTGTGCAGGCTGAGATACAGGAGTCTAGTTTCAGTCTTTCACATAATGTTAGCCTGTTTTGTTTTCCCAGCACCATTTGATAGAAGCTATCTTCTTTACAGTGTATATTTTTTACTCCTTTGTTAAGAATCAGGTGGTTGTGTAACTGTGGCTTTGTAGTATAATTTGAAATCTGCTGTTAAGATGCCTTCAGCCTTGCTGTTTTTGCTTGGGATTGCTTTGGCTATTCTGGGCCTTTTATTTTTCCATATTAATATTAGGATTTTTTTTTCGAGTTTTGTAAAGAATGTCATTGGAATTTTGATAAGATTGTATTGATTCTTAGATCACTTTTGGTGATATGACCATTTAAAAATACTAGTTTTGCTAATATTTTTATATTAGCAGAGGATTTGGGAAGTCCTCTGGTGTTATCTTTAATTTCCTTCTTTAGTGTTTTGTAATTTTCATTATAGAGGTCCTTCACTTCCTTGGTTAAGGTTTCTAGGTCATGTTTTTGTTTGTTTATTTTGTTTTGTTTTTAAGGCATATTGTGAATTGTTTTCCTAGTTTCTTTCTTAGCTAGTTCGTTACTGGTGTACTATAGACAGCTATTGATTTTTTAAAATGTTGATTTTGTATAATGGTGAACATACTTTCTCATTGGGGCATATGTCTAGGAATAGGATGAGTAGGTTGTATGGTAATTCCACTTCAAGTTTTTGAGGAATTGCCAGTTTCCCATAGCAGCTGTAACACTTTACATTTTCATCAGCAGTATATGAGGGTTCTAGTTTCTGTACATCTTTGGCTGTGCTTGATACTGTCAGTCTTGTACTGTAGCATCCTGATGAGTGTAAAGTGGTGTCTTACTGTAGTTTCATACGCATTTCCCTAGTGACTAATAATGTGAAACATCTTTTCATGTGCTGAATAGCCATTTATGTGTCTTTGTGAAATAGCTATTGAAATACTTGAGATTTGTTTGCTTTTATTGTTGCTTTTTTTGTTGTTGTTGTTGTTTTGTCTTTCTGAGACATGGTTTCACTGTGTAGTTTAAGTGGGCCTTAAATTCACTTTGTGGCCCAGGCTGGCCTTGCAGCAGTCCTCAGCCTCTGCTGCACTGGTAGGATTACAGATATGTGCCACTACGTCCAACTACTTGGTTATTTTTTAAATAGAGTCTTTTTTTTTAAATTGTAAGAGTTCTTTATTCTGGTTGCAAAAGTTTTTATTATTGATCAGGTCTGATTTATTTTTGTTGTTTTTACTGCTGGTGTTGTTATCTGAGAACCCATTGCCTAATCCAGTGTCATAAAGATTTACTTTGTTTTTGTCTGAGAGTCTTGTTTTTTGGTTCTGGGGATTGAACCCAGGGAGTGCCAAGCTACATTCCCACCCCTTTTTATTTTTCATTTTTTGTTTCATAGAAGGTCTCATCAGCTGCTCAGTGTGACCTTAAACTAAATATCCTCATGCCTTATCCCTCTGAGTAGCTGAGGTTATGAGCTTTGCCTTACCACACCTGGCTCTTCTGTTTGTTTTAGCTCTTACATTGATGTCTGTGGTCCTTTTGGAGTTATTTATGTGTATTATATGAGGTGGGGGTTAAGTCTCATTCTTTTGCATGCTGATATCCAGTTGTCGCAGCATAATTTGAAAACTTCTTTCTCCCATTGAGTGGTTTGCACCTTGTTGACTAAATGAAGAGTCTATGGTTTCTCAGCTCTACCCCTCCTATATTTCTATAGTTCAGTCAGCACCACACTGTTTGGATTATTTTAGCTTTAAGGTAAATTTTGAAGTCAGGAAACGTGAGCTTTTCAACTTTGTTCAAGAAATACCTGCTGTATTTCTCCCAAAATAATACCTAACGGAAAATAAGCCCCAGCATGATTCTTTTCAGGATGCTCATTCATATCAACCATATAACCCAAATAAGCCCCAGTTAAGATCATCAACCAGACACATTTAGTACAGCTATTGCAATACGTGACAGATGTATTGAATTATGAAATAATATTAATATATAATTATAAAAAATTTTTATCCTCAATACTTATGTGATATTGTAAATTATCGTGTATTTGTAAATACACGAGCCAGCATCTTTAGATGAAATAAATGCTTGTGTAAACAGATGAATTTGAGACTTATTTGCCAAATGACCAGTTGGAGTACAGACATAATGTAGAAATAATGTGTTTTGATAACAAATGGACATGGTTATATCTGATATGAATCTTTATAATTCAGTATATCATGTGTTGTAACAGATGCACTCATGAAATAATGAAACGTTTTCTGAATGTTGGTGCCTGTAATATTTTGTCATTTTTGTGTGGACCATCGTTCTTTTTTTATTTTGTTTTGGCTTTGTTCTTTTTTGAAACCAGAGTCTCATTGTGTAGTTTAGGCTGGCTTTGAACTCTATGTAGCCTAGGCTGGCCTCAACCTCTTGGCGATCCTCCTGCCTCAGCCTCCTGACTGCTGGGATTATAGGCGTATGCCAGCACTCCTGGAACATGAAAAATGAGTTATGTTAATTTTGGGGGAGTTATGAGGAAGCAAGGAGCTGGGAAAATTTACCCCTTTCCTAGCCAGCCTTGAGAGTCAGAGGAAATAGCTCAGTGGATAGAGTACCCATTTAAGGACTAAAAAACCAGTTGAGGCCTAGATAGGCCTTGCTTAAAAAGTTCTGAGGTATATGCAGGTGTTTGACTTCAAGTTTTTCCAGTTTGGGGATCCTCTTAAAAATTTATATAATTACATAACCAAAATCACATTCAGTTTATTGTAAGAGGCCCATGCATTTGGGGATCCTTGAAACTGAAGTTTCATTGTTCTAGAATAAATTCACTTCTGGGTAGATATATGCTAAAATTACAATAAAAATTTTTTTTTGTTTTTGTCTGGTTTGAGACAGGGTCTCACTATCAAACTGGCCTTGAATTTACTATGTGGTCCAGGCTGGCATAGAACTCACAGTGATCTTGCCTCAGCCTCCCGAATACTGGGATTACAAGGGTGAACCACCATGCCAGCTTAATGGGTAAAACATTTAAGGTTCAAAATTGGTATATTGGGTTGGAACTTCAGAAATTATGTACAGTTTCAGGAATGGGGACCTTCAACTAGGCCTTGAAATGCCAGGATTTAGAAAAGTAGTCTGGAAAAGGATGAACCTGCTTTTGAGGTTGTTAGTTTAGACACAAACAGATTCTTACTGGAGTGTCTGGCATTTTTTTTTTTTTTTTTTTTTTTCTCTTTTTGAGACAGGGTCTCATTGTGCAGTTCAGGCTGGCCTTGAGCTCACTTTGTAGCCCAGGCTAGTCTCGAACTCACAACAATCCTCCTGCCTCAGCCTCCCGAGTGCTGGGATTACAGGCGTGAGCCACCATGCCTGGTTTGTGTCTGGCAAATTGTAAGTAGGTGGTTAGTAATTAAGTACTACCACTGGAGAAAAGAAAGTGGAAAAAAAAAATGCTCGGAATATAGCACAAAGTGATTTGGGGGTAAAGGGAGTCCAAAGTGGACAGCCTGCTCTTGGGGCAGTGGGCAAATGAATTTCATTGGTGATGGGCTTTATTTAGGAGGAGGGATCACTAGCCTTTGGTTTGTTTTTGTGTCCAGATGCAGAGAGTATGTAAATGCTTTTCTTGAACAATTCATTTCACTAACTGAAATGTTCAGCATAATCTTGCTTTGGTTCATGAACTTCAGCTGAAGAACAGGACTGTGGCCATCTACCCTGCATGAGCGTAAACATGGCCATCTTCCCCAGAATCCTGGAACAAGGGAAGTTCGTGAACCAAGCTAGCACTTCCTGTATTTGTGCAGTCTAACGCTGTAGGCACTAGCCACATTAAATTACAATTAAAAATACTTCTTCAGTCACCTTAATAGCCCTATGTGGCCAGCACAGATACAGAGCATTTTCCTCATTACAGAAAGTTCTGTCAGACAGCACAGAACTAGAATGTGAAGTGCAGACCAGAGTGCTATGAGAGCTCAGTGAAGGCAAAGATGTTTGTGTAACTTGAGAATAACTAGGAAATAATTTGTAGAGGAGGTGGGCCTTGAGTTTTTGGGCATTTGATTAGCAGAAAAAGAAGAGAGAGACATTTTAGGAAATACAGGGAATGGGTAGTACCATATTGAAGACTTCTTGACTAGCTGTTAAAAGATGCTCAGCGGTAGATTGCTTACCTAGCATGCACAAGGTCCTGGATTCAAGCCCTAGTACCACAAAGTAAACCCAACAAAACCAGTTTCCCATACTTGATCTTGGGATCCCTTCAAGTGATTAGTGAGTGAATAGGATTGATGGGAGGAGGATCAGAGCGCTGAATCTTTGAGGATTAGAAGGGTGAAGCTCTGTTGAGAAAAGGAGAAAAAACTGGATGCTATAAACTTTTTTACTTTTTTTTTTAAACGTTTTCTGATCTCTCCTCCCCTTAGAAAGCATGTTTTTCCTTCTTGCTATTCTCCAGTTCATTGTCCTGCAGTCTAGTCCTACAGTTTTTCTCAGTTAAGATAAAGTTCAGTATTATTTACATTTCAGGAAGTTTTCTTATGAAGTCCATGTGTGAAGTGGTCATCTAATCCAGATCATTTATTTGCAGTTAGATTTTCAGTTTATTAAGTGTAAGGTTATACTTAATTATAATGGTTTTTTCTGCTTGCCATGTACTCATTGCTTAGAGTTTGAGTAGGTGGATACTGTACAGTTACTCATAGAGTAAGTTAAGAGTCTTAGAATATTGGCCATTATTCAGTTTTTATCTTTCAGTTTTGTTTCATTTTCTAACTCAATCCCATTTTTCAGTAAAGTTCCTTCCCCTCCCTAACTACGTGCCCCATCCCCTAAATTCTGAGATAATGTCATTTAAAGTAATAGAAGTAAAAGACAATACAAAAGTAACCAGCCACCTGGAGCTAATTCAGAGACATCTAGAAAATAAAATATATTCTATTTACTAATCTGTGGAGCGATTCAGTTTGAATATCATATATTAGATACATTATATGTGGAGACTGTTGTCATTGCTCCATCCCCATACTTGCTTTTTAATTTTATTTCATCTTTTTATTGAATCCATAATAAAGAGCTGTGTATTCTGTGGCTTTCTAGAATCCATTGGCAGTTTTGATAGTGGTCCCATGTTGACAGCTATTTATAATGTATATGTTCTTTCTAAACAATGGTGTTGGGGATTGAACCCCGGTTCTCCATAGTGAGCTATATTCCTGACCTTTTGTTGTTTTAAGTCAGGATCTCTCTAAGTTGCTGAGCCTTTTAGTCCTTCTGCTGCCTCTCAGAGTGCTGGGGCTACAGATGTGTGCCACCGTCCCAGGCTGCAGCAAGTAGCCCTCTGGCCAACAAGTTCATCATATAATCAGTCTTTCTCTGTTCTGAATTTCTTTACCTCCAATGACATTCTCTAAGTGCTTCCACTCTCTGCTTGATGACCTGGTTCAATTGTGAACTAGGAATAAGACCTGTACCTTTAATTTCCACACCACTTGCTCCTTAATTTGTTGTAATAAGGAATCTTTGCTCATTGGTCAGCTTTTCTGGGTACATTGTTGAAGGGAATGCACCTTTTCATAGTTTCAGGTGAACTCTTGCTTTTTGCAGTGTTTATCCTCTCTCCCATTTAGTTTCTGGAATTATTTTGTTCTTTTTCCATGGAGTAGTTAGAAATACAGGGTTGGCATTACACAGATTCTGCATTCTAGTTAACTGTGTTTTTGTCAGAGAGTCAACTTTTTTCTTGAAAGTTATTAGCATGATACATACACACTAAAAAGAAAAAAACTTAGGTGTAGAGAGCCTCAAAGTGTGAGGTGAATTGTCATCGTTAAGTTATAGATCAAACTAACCCTAAACTGACTGAGATTGTTTTGTAAGGCCTTTGTATTTGGTAAGTACCTATTGTAAACTGACTTGTTCCTTGTTATATGTTTATTTCCCTTAATATTTCAAATTAGAAAGCTATTTATACTCACTAGTAGTTCTAGGTAGGCTCCCTGATTTTAGATGTTCACTGTAGTTTTTCCTGGTTTAATCTCTACACAGGTAGAGTATCGAGAGATGGACGAAAGCTTGGCCAACCTCTCAGAAGATGAATATTATTCAGAAGAAGAGAGGAATGCTAAAGCAGAGAAGGAAAAAAAACTTCCCCCACCACCTCCTCAAGCCCCACCTGAGGAAGAAAATGAAAGTGAGCCTGAAGAACCATCTGGTAAGTTGGTTAACCAATCACAGTTTTATCTTAGAAATAAAAATAAGTGATCTAGCCAGGCATGGTGGCACACTCCTGTAATCCCAGCACTTGGGAGGCTGAGACAGGCAGATCGTGGCAAGTTCGGGACCAGCCTGGGCTACAAAGTGAGCCCAAGGCCAGCCTGAACCGCATAGTGAGACCCTGTCTCAAAAAGACAAAAAAAAAAAAAAAAAAAGGGACCTATTCCTGTTTTGCAGTGTTATTTCTGTCATCTTCGGTTTGTACTCTGACATTGGGGTTCTTGCCATATGTGTTTTTATATGTGTGTGTACACACACATTTCTACACAGTGGCACTGATAATCTTTTGTTGTATGTCTGTACATATATAGGAAGAAATTAAAGGGTGGGGGTAGAAGTATGTGGTAGTACAAGGCATTTGGAAAGTAGTAGAAAGTAGATGGTGTTAGAAAGTATGCAGAATGACAAATCCAAAGAATCAATTCTGTCAGTGACTCAGAATATAAAGGTAGAATGTTATAGAAATTGTTTTGACTAAATTATGCCTTTACAGCTTATGTTGTTTCTGCCAAAACACTCATGGTGTAGGTCTGTTTTGGAACAAGTGTTTAAAAAAAAGAAAAAATATTTATATACACACATTCATACATATATATATATATATATATATATATATATATATATATATTCATTTAGTCTGAAGTCTAAAGAAAAATGTATTCTGAGTGCCTGTGAATGTTTAGTTATTGAACCTTTCAACCAGAAGAAGGATGTCAGAAAAGACTATGAAGTGAATCTCAGCTAACACTAGCTTCCTTATACCAATGAAACAGTGTTAGAATCTATAGTATTGATTTCAGCACCTTAAGCATCTTCAAAGAATTTTGAACA
Source organism: Hydrochoerus hydrochaeris (assembly GCA_004027455.1). Classification (NCBI taxonomy): domain Eukaryota; kingdom Metazoa; phylum Chordata; class Mammalia; order Rodentia; family Hydrochaeridae; genus Hydrochoerus; species Hydrochoerus hydrochaeris. The sequence goes on from PVLA01003403.1 coordinate 60,158, forward strand.
TTTCCGGCCCTGAGTCTTGGCTCACTGAAGATTTCCAGCCCAGTGGGGTACCTTTCTGTTTTGGAGAGACCAAACAAAAACAAAAATCTGAATTTTTTATAGCTTCTCTTAATGGCATCACATTAATTCTTTTTGACTTTGAGTTTTTACTATGTTCCTCTTAATGAAATAATTTTTATATTTCTGTTCCAAGTTCACTCATCTTATCAATGTTTTTAGCTCTATAATCTTTAAAATCACAATGGTTATTTCAGACCCCATCTTCTGTATCTTGCATTACTTTCATAGATACCCAGATCGTGGCATCTTTTGGCTTAGCCTTTTTGGGGTAGTATTCCTTCTCTCTGAGGTTACTGTGAATTAATAGAATTTGTCTGGGGTTTTTTTGGCACCAGAAATTGAACTCATGACCTCATGCTTGCCAGGTAGGCGCTGTGTCGCTGAGCTATATCTCTGGCCAGAGGTTGTCTTTAAACACACACACACGCGCACACACATGCACACACACACGCACACACACACACACACACACACACGCAGGGCCTTCCCACTGAGCTGCATCCTCAAGCCTTTTTACTTTTTTATTTTGAGATAGGAACTTGCTCTGTCACTAAGTTGCCTACTAGGCCGGGCTCACACTTGCCCAGAAACTGAGCTTCTGCTTCAGCTTCTCAGACTGCTGGGATTACAGTGTGTGCTGGCTAAATAACAAAAATTTATAATTTACAAGATTGAAATAAAGTAATACTGTTCGAAAGCAGTAAGGTTAGTTTCTAGGTTCAGTTTATCCCATGAGTGACAGGTTTTGTTTTTGTTGTTGTGTTTTAGAAGAGTAGTTTTCATAAAACTGTTCTAAGGTGATTTGTAGGGGAACTCTGCCTTGGAAGGTTATACTCTGTGTGATACATTACCATTGGGACTACTATGCCCAGTCATGTGAGTGAGTATAGCTTCCTTTTGTACCTTAACATCTCTATTTTTCTTTTTCCATAGAAGTCTTTTACATTTAGCTGTCTTCCTTTCTTTCAACTCTCATCTGCAGTTTTTCTTGGTCCACTGCAAATTTTAAACTATGTTTTAGGATTGGTATTTTGTTTTTCCTGAAAGATTTTTTTTTTCCACAAACGTCAGGCATTGTTCCCAATAAAAAGTGTCTTAGCAAAGGGATTTGGGGTTTGGGGCAGCTGTTATTATTGTAGTGCATTGGAATATGCAGTACTTTAGTTTGAATAGATTTTCTTAGTCTTTTGTTTTTATTTTTTTGAGACAGGGTCTCACTGTGTAATCCAAGCTGGATTTAAATTTACTGTGTAGCTTGGGCTGGCCTTAGTGTATTATAGCTGTATGTCACCCTATCCTGCTATCCTGGTCTTTTTTGGGAAAGTTAAGGTTTAAATTGAAGCTATCTGCAGTGCTTAGAGATGTGATAGCCAAAAGTTGCCTGCCTCGAAAAAAAATTTTTTTTTTAAAATCTCAATCATCACTGGTTCAGTGTTGTTACAAATTTAACTTTGCTATTATTGTTAATATCATGAAAATTTTTTCCCCTAAAATAATTTAAATCATTTGAAAGTTTCTGTGGTGAATTAAAGAAATACTTTTCTCTAAGGAAGCAGTAGCAACTTAACTAGCTTCATAGTTTAAACATAGACTGGACCCTGATGGTGAATTATGAAGTATTATCAGATGAATTAAATATTTAGATACTGTGCAGGGTTACCACATTTGTTGTATTTTAGAAAAAGCTCTTCCACAAATGTTTTCCACAAATGGAAGCATTTTCATATAGGATTTTTAAAATCTTGGAAGATGTGTTTGTTTCTTTACCAGACTCTTTATTTCAGTCATTTATTTAATAGTTAACTGAATTCTATAAAATGCATATGTGAGATTTGCATACATTTTATATTCTTATGAGCTTTTGAATTTCTTTAGAAAAGTTAATTTTGCTGTCCACAATTTTTGTTGTTGTTGTTGTTTTCTACCAGGGAATTGAATTCAGGACCTTGTGCTTGCCAGGCAGGTGCTTTGTGACTAAACTATGTCCCCAGCCATAGTGTTAATTTTAAGAAAATATTTTGTCCCTTATGAAAGCACAAAGTATTTGGACGTCAGTGGATCTGGTGATTTGAGTGGAGAGAATTCCTCTAAGGAGAAAGCTTGAAAAGGGAGTTTGGAGCCTTAATGTGGGTAGCCTAGGTTGATTAAGCCAGGCCTAGGAATTTGAGCTGAGTTAGGAGACTGGGAGTTGAGGGGTGGCAGTGAGAATGGTTTGTTTTTTGCTTTTGTTTTTTCAGTGCAAGGAAGACAAGAGGGTGCCTTAGCACTAAACTGTGTCTACCACTACTACCACTCCTGAAATACTGAGGTTTTTTGAGCCAGAGAGGTTGTACTGAAATGTAAGTTGGAGAATGAGCAATCTGGTGTGCTCTATAAGGGTGACTAAAAGAGTAAAGGGACTGGGATTGAAAAACTCGCGAGTTGAGTGTAGTAGATTGGGTCAGGGAACCTTTTTCAGTATCAGGGTAGATTTGGAGGGGGTTGAGGTGCTGGGAGTTGAACTCATGGCCTTGCTTATGCAAACCATGTGTTTTACCATTAAGCTGCATCTGTAGTTCCCAAAGGTGATTTTTAACTATGAAAATACAAAAGTGGTTGTTGTTTTTGACTGACTGGATTTTTTTTGTTGGGAATAAGTTCTCTGTTTTGACTTAAACACTATTTTTAGGTTTTCAATTTTTTAAAAATGGCACTATTATTCAGAAATTAATAGACATTCTTTGATATAGTTGCAAATCAAAAGGAAATCAGAACTGAACAAATTACTTTAAAAGTAACCTAAAAAAAAGAATACCTCACATCTAAACCTATGATGTTTCTGTAATCAGAAGTACATATATAACTTTCTATAATCAGAAGAAAATATATAGCTTTAAATTAGATATTTTTAAAAATAAACAATAAAATTTATATAATTATAAATATCTTTCATTTTAAATATTTTTATTAGTGCAAGTTTATAGTCCATAGTGATCACAGTCCTTGTGGGGAGTTAGTATATGTGTATAACACATCTTAATTCTTTTCTTTTTTAAAACCCTTTCTTCCCCCTTTCCTCCCTTCATCTCAGATTTTCTGTGTGACATTGTAGTCTTGGTGATGGTCAAAGCGGGTAAATATATTTTGATTTGTTTGTTTTTACTAAAGATGTTGATATCTAAAATCTACATAATTTTGTTTTCTTAAAAATTTCCATGCATTTTAATATTTACTGTCTTGTTTAATTTGTTTTAGCAAATGATAGATTTGTTTGGTTTCCTATTGTTTTTTCTGTGAAGATGAACCATAGGATTTTGTCAAAGTTGTGTATTTGATTATGTATTATTGTGTATTTCTACCTAACTTAACTGTCCATAATGTAGGAAGATGTAATTATGGAGCTTTTATAAAATAGTAAAAATGTCATTCAGTTGGACATTACTAATTTACAATAACTGCCCTTCTATTTAAGTATCCTTTTTTCAGAAAAATGCTGTATTGCTTTTGTGGCTGTTTGTTACCTGATCATTTCACAGATTCACATTAGTAAGGTTGTAGTCTTCACTGATTTCCTAACACTTAGCTCTTTTGATTTTCATATAAAAATATAATTTAGATTTTTTTTCTCTACCTTTTCATAGTTGTAACTTACCAGAAAACACTTACTGAATAGTTTTTGGATTTGTGTTTTCTCTAGAGAGCTCTGGCTTGGGAATATATGTTAGAAGTAGTTTTTTTGAGTATAGCTAAGACTTTTATGGAAACATTAAAATAAGAAGAGGAAATTTGAAATGGGCTATTGTGGACTGGAGATTTAGCTCAGCGGCATAAGTGCCTGCCTAGCATAATTCTGGCAAGTTCGAGGTCGTGAGTTTGATCCCCGGTAAAAAGAAAAAGAAAGAAATGGGCTATTCTGGTGCCTTTCTCAAGGCTTCCAACTAATGGGTATCCAAGTAGAGGAGTCAAGGGTCTATATGTGTAACAGCATATGTGTGTATTTACCATTTTTTCCAAGCTCAGTGGTGGTGCTAATACTTTATAATGAAGCTCAGATGCTCCCATTTGATTGGTTATCTATTTTATTGAATGACTATGGAAAGAATCACTTTACCTTTTTAATATTCTGGGACCAGAGGAGGTTCTCCTCCCTGTAGAAGAGAAGGCTTTACTCTATTGTGCAGGGGAATCTCGAAAGTGTCTGTGTTTAAAAGATGTTCTTTGTTTGTTTGTTTTAGTACTGGGGATCGACCTCACAACCTTGTGCTTGCCAGGCAGGCACTTGTGCCCCTGAGCTAAACCCCCAGCCAAAAGATGCTCTTGATTAACAAAATTCAGTGTGAGAGATTGATATGACAAAAAATTCTGTGTAGTTAACAGAAAACATAAAAATTCGGTAAAAATAATTAAAGATTTGATCATAAATGCTATTATAATAATGAAAATGTTCATATGACAAAAGATGGAGGACCGAACATTTGGTGAGTTACTTAGTAGAGTAAAAATCCAAAAGGCAGAATCTTTTGGATTATTGTTTAGAGTTGGTATAATGGCCATTTCATTGACCAGTGCTTTCTTTTGTATATGTGAGAGTGTTATTTCTTATGTGTTACACAGATAGTGAATGGCTAATTAGCAGAATAGCTGTACCCATCTTCACACAACAAACAAATAAATTAGTATAATAAGATTTGACCAGAGAAGAATTAATGATTTATTTCCTTACTTTAAAAGGGGAAAATGAGTGGTCATAATATTAACCTTACCTTAATATAGTTCTTTGCATGATTTGCAAGGAACCATGATTCCCCTGAAGGCAGGCATATGACTGCAGTTGGTAATGAACGTGAATGGTGGTATAAGAGTGATTTCAGAACTTCCAGATGATTGATATAAGGAAAACATTAGAACTCCCAACCTGCTAGATGTCTGATACACTGAATTCATGTTCCCCAAAATCAAAGAATGAATTCTAAGGAACACCAGAGGTTTATTGAGGGAAAGAGAGCTTCTGCCTCAGAGGGACTGGAGAGGACCTGGGAAGTGGGTTGCCCATAAGGCCACTTCTCCGTGAAGTTTTATAGAGCAGAATCACAAGATAGATACAAAGTCACAAATTGGGTGTAAGGTAGGACAAAATTATGGGCAATGGATAAGATTATAAAAATAGTCACTTAGGTAATACTGATCCAGTGAGGGAGCGAGCCACACAGCAAGTGTACATGGAAAGAACTAGGACCTTTCCTGGAATGGATGGACAAGGAGGTCTTGATCCCACACCAAGATGACTGATGCCAGTTTAGAAAATTGATCATTGTTTATCCCTCAGGAAAGTTTGTAGGTGTAGTCATTCCATCTTTGTCTTAAGGCCTATGCCTCCACCTACCTGTGTTCTTATTTCTGCACTGACTCCAAGGGCCTAAACCTTTCTGCCTAGAATATTTCTACCTAACTTAACTGTCCATAATGTAGGAGTTCAGTTAATTAATTTTGTCTTTATCATTCTGTAACTTCTCGGAAGACCCTCTTCCATGTCTAGGAGTGGAGTCAGAGTGGGGGTAACTTTGAGGTTTGATGAGAATTAACTCTGATATTATCTCCATAGGGAAGATAATAGGATTCCGTTACACCCCATACCCAGTTGGACACACTCTTTCACAGATATATTGGAAGTAGCTATGGAATTCATTTCTGAAAGAGCTATCTGTTTTGGCATTTATATATGCTACTGTAAGATGAATACTGAAATCATTTTTTTGTTATATGAAATAATGGTGTGTACATTCAGAAAACAGAAATAGAATTAATTTTGCTGTTTTGTTTTGTTTTTGGAATAGCGCCATTTCAGTTGTGATTTGGAACTGTGCTCCAAAGTAACTTACTGGAGGACTAAGAAAAAATATGACAAGCTGAAAAGGTAACCTAGATCAACTTAGCCAAATTCTTATATTGTATTTTGAGATAGACTTTAAATGGACCAGCATACACAAATACACACTGAACAATACATGGTCCCTCCTTAGATGATTCTTAGCTTAGTGTGAGGTAAAAAAAAAAAAGAAAGAAAAAAGTGCATGTGTTTGTATAATAGAAGGGAAACTTTGTGAAGTGCTAGCTGCATTTCACTTTAAAAATTCTAGAAGGTATTTGGAAGCAGAAAGGGTAAAGAATAGGTAGTGTAAAGGGGAAATTTTTCAAGAAGTAAAATAAAGATTCACTTCACAAAATAAAATTCCACCACAATGTGGTTAATTGTCCCTCATTTGCTTTCTCCTGCACACATTAATTGTATTACTATAATATTGTGTTGCAGGCACAGTGCTGGATTATAAAAGTTCAAAGATAAAGACCAGGTCCTCTTGGCAAAATTCAGTCCAATTTAGGGTTACAGATACTAGTAACTTGCTACAGTGATGAAGCAATTCAGCAGAAGTATATACAAAGTAAACAGAACTCAGAAGGTGTTTTTATTATTTTTTTAATATTTATTTAATTTTTTTTTTTTTTTTTTGAGATCCTGTCCAGAGGCCCTTGATAGACACCAAGCATTTGCATCTTGGGTGCATGCACAGCTTTAAGTCTCTGTTCCGTGATCTTGGTGGATGACCTCCAAATGATATAGGTGAATGAAATGCCTGACCTACTATGTCTGCGAGTTCGTGTTCTCCAAAATCGAAGAATGAATTTTAGGAACAACAGAGGTGAAGAGTAGAATATATTTATTGAGAGAAAGATTCTGTCTGAAGAGAGACAGAAGGGGGTCCCAAGCAGCTTGCCCGCAGTGTTTTTATTTTTTAAAGTGACATAAAATTGTATGAATTTGTTTTGTACAGTCTATTTTGAAGTGTATGTCCATTGTAGACTGACTAAATCTAAGTAACATAAATCACCTCACTTAGCATTTTTTATAGTGAGACTACTAGCATCGACTCAGCATTTTTTCAAGAATAGGGTATATTGTTACTAAAGTTAGTCACTATATTGTAGAGTAGATCTCTTAGGAGTTGTTTTTAAATAGTATTTCTGTCCAAAATTGGATTATGGAAATTTTACATTAAACAGAAGGAATTAAGTTGGACTTTCATGAAGCAGTTTTAGATCCTTGATTTTTAAGGTTTTACTGCTTTTGGTTGGTGTGAACAGTTGAATCAGATGTTCAGTTTTCGAGAGAATGAGCTACTTTTCTTAGAGAATAATTATTTTTACTTTTCTTACAGAATTTGTTCAGCCAAGGACCTATATTTTTATAGTATCTTTGAATTCTTTTTGCAATTATCATTATTTGGTGTGACCATATTGTTGAAGAATGAGATAATTTGTTTATGTGGATTTCCCAAATGGGGCTTAGTATTATAAGAATCAAGTGAAAAAATATGAAATCACTTTTATGTATAAACATCTTGTATTTATTAAACACTTAGAGTTAAAATACTGGAAATAGGAATAGGTGAGATCGATGTTTTATTCAGTAAAACCAGGTTAGTTTATGGATTGTGTATATACAGTACTGTGTTAACTTTTGGAAACTGGAAACTGTTTGTAATTTATTTATGAAACAGATCATTCTTTCAACTTAACAGTGTGTATGTATGAGTGCACATGCATGTGTATGTGTGTGTGTAAACTTTGGAATTAGATCTGGTGTTTAATCTTTTATGTTACATTATGAGAACTCTGTAGCTCTTTCTACATAAGACTTCCCTCTCCTTAAGAGAGTAATCTGATGTTATAGAAATGCATGTATCGACTGTTGAGATATAAAAAATGTTGATGTTTGCTGTATTTGATAATCACAGAGGTTTTTAATATTTGAAGATAGGGTTTGTGGGGATTTTGTTTTGTTCTGGAGCATTTTGTTTTACTTTTGTTACTGTTTGGATTTCTTGCATTTTATTTGAAGACAGAAGAACATGTTGATTATTGCCTAGGAAGTTATATCTTCCTTTTAGTAATACAGACCTAAGACCTGTCTATGATAGAAGGGAACTTTTAGTTATATTTGGGTAGATGTCAGTAGTGAGAGTTCCAAGAAAACGTCACTTAGTACAGGAAAGAAGATTCTCTTATTATGGCACTCACCCTCTGCATTGTTGCCAGGTGTGAAACATGATTATGGTACTTTTAATTGGAGCTCCACAGTAAAGTAAATTATGGTTTTTTGTTTTTTGTTCTTGTTTTGGTACCGGGAATTGAACTCACAACCTCATGCTTGCCAGGCAGGTGCTGAGCTATATCCCCAGCCCTATTATGGTCCTTTTAAAAAACAAGTAAATAACAAGAAAAGTAAGCTTTGTTATTAGCCATTCAGATGCACTTAAAGCTTGGCAGTTGGGCAACATAGCATAGCATCTGAATTACAGACTTTGTTTTGTTTTTGGTACCGGGGATTGAACTCATGACCTTGTACTGGCCTGGCAGACACCTGTGCCACTGAGCTACCCCAGTCTCATAGGCTTTCTTTAGAATATTTTGAAATGTAAATTATGAAGACTTTGAAGCAAAATAAACAAGGACCCAGAAACCCCTACAATGGAATGTCTAGGTAAGTAGCATATGAAAATATAAGTTCTTTTTGTGTGTGTTTTGGGGGGGGGGTTGGTACCGTTGATTGAACTCACAACCTTGCACTTGCCAGGTAGGCACTTAATACCGCTGAGCTAAATCACTGGCCCTGTAAGTTCTTTCCGTTAACTTCTAGAGGGTTTGCCTTCCTCCTTAGCTTGTATAGCTTTTACTTTCTTTGGAGAGAATCCCTGCTATTAAGCTTCTTCCTTACTTCTGCTGTGGTACAGTGAAAGTTCCAGGAGGTGCCTAATCCAAGCAGACCTTAAGAATGCTATCTGTTCAATATTTTAAATGATAGTGTAACTTCAGGATGGCTTTTTCAATTGAAATCCATGAATTTCATTGAGGATAATTTCATTGGGTAGTACCCACCATTGTTGACAGTGTTAATAGGTTTCTACTTCAAAGACACCCCTGTGGCTTTTCTTCTGGCTGGTTGTAGTCTGCCTTCACGAGCTTAGTTTTATTTTGCATTTTTTCTTGCTGGTTCACATCACTTATTCTGATTATTTATTCAAGTGTTGTGGTTTAAAAAAAAAAAAAAGAAAGTAGCTGGAAAGAAATGTATCCAGAGATACTTAGGTGATGTTTTTAAAGCTGCCTTTCAACTGCAGAGAGGGCAAAAGCACCACAGAGTGGTGATCATCACTGATAATTCATTCTTTGCCTTTCTCAATTTTTAAATGTGATTTTTTTTCCCTCTTTTTTTGGATCACTTGTCTCTGTTGACCAATTCCCCTTTGAAATTAAGACTTTTCTTGTGCTCATGAGATCAGTCATGTATTTTACAACTGCCTTACTCACTGAGCCTCTTGTTACACCCATGCTATTTTATTGTCTCTTTTAGACTATTTTCTAGATTTTGGTAGTTTTCTAACTATCTTAAAACATTTCTGTTTAATTTTACAAACATATCCAAATTTCTCATTTTTCCCCCGTTATGTTACCATGTTCCTGAATTTAAAACCTGGAGTTCTTTTAAAAGTCGCTCATCCCTTTTACCAAGTCTGTTGTAAAGTCATGTGTCTTCCTCTGCATGGCCTGCCCAATTGCTGTGCTTTATCTGTTTTGCTGCACTTCATTCCAAATGGGTTTTGCTTCACTTATAAAGTATTTCTGTAGTCTTTCAATTGAATTTCTTTTCTTTTTTTTTTTTTTTTTTAGTTCCAGGGTTCGAACTCACAACCTCCTGCTTACCAGGCAGGTGCTTAAGCCACTGAGCTAAATCCCCGGCCCCAACTGAATTTCTTTATCTAGGTTACCTTCTCTCTAATCTGTCTAGTATAAAGTGGTCAGATTAGTATAAAATATCACTTGTTTTGCTGCTTTCTTGCCAAAGATCATAGTTTTCTCCCATTACAACTAAGATCAAATTCAGGGTTAGACATGAAGGAAGCCCGGTTTCCCTCTCTGCTTGACGCCACCCCAACTGCCCTTCCGAACTATTTCTTGTGCATGAAGTAGTTGCTGCACAATCCTCTTCATATTCTGTGCCTGTGTCTGTCCTTTTCTGTCTGTCTCTGCAAATGTTCTGGGCCATGGTGGTTTCACCACCTCTCAGTCTATCCAAATGTCCTTGATTCTGTAGTCTGTGTTGGTATTTTATTTCCTTGAAGAAAGAAAAAACTTTCTTTGTGGATATTTTTCATCTTTTGCCAAATTGATTAAAAGTTCTTTGGAAACAAACTCTACCTGTTGACTTTTGCTTTGGTACTTGGGAGTTTTTAGATGGTTATTCAGTAAGCATTATATTAGTAAGCATTATGTATTAGATATTATTTATTTATTTTTTTTGGTCTTTTCTGAGGCAGGTTTTTACTTTATAATTCAGACTGGCCTTGAACTCACTTCATAGCACATGTAGGCCTCAAACTCAAAGTAGTCCTTCTACCTTAGCCTTTTGAGTGCTGGAATAACAAGCATGCACCATCACAGCTTGCTGTAAGATTATAGCAATATTATAGAGACTCAGATAATTTGTTAATACAGAGATTTATGTGACTTATATGTTGAGATGGTTTTATGCTTTGAAAGTTGTTCCCTCATGAATTTATCATTCAAACTTTTGAATGGCTTAGGAGTTGATTTTATTTTGTAAATTTTGTCATTTTGATAATTGATGTTCTCTTTAAAAATCATTGCTTCCAAGGAGATTTAGAAGTTTCTCAATGTTCACAAAGTTATCATGTATGAATGTTATTCCAAGAAACTAGTCATTGTGAACAGAAGTTCCCAGTAATGGCAAACCAGTGATTCTCACTTCCATGCTTGGCAGATAAATGTATTTGAAAGTCAGTGTAGACATCTTTTAAGATGTTGGAAGAATGGTCTCTTGGGTATTTGAATCACGAAACATCCAGTGATGAGAATGTAATGGAAACACTTATAATCAGATCTCGAGGAGGACAAGTGAAATGTTGTTGTGTAAGATCAGCCAAAAAGAATTGGAGAAGATAGGTACAAATAACCTGTATTAATAGTCTCTACTTGAATCTGGAGGATATTTTTGTGGTGTGTGTGTGTATGTGTTTGTGTTTGTGCATGAGTGCACGTGTGTGGGAGGTAGTTGAGATGAAAACAAAAGAAAGTATTGCTAAAATTTAGATGACACTAAAATACTGCTTTTGAATACGTTCATGTTTTCAATTTTGAGTTTACATAGGTAGAATAATTGTACTTGCCCGTGTCACGTGTCTTTGTGCCACTGTCAGAAGCAGAGTCCTAAGATGGAAAGATGTGCAGAGCAGCAGATGGTGTATTAGGCATTTTCTATATGTTCTAATTAAAGACATAATCTGAATGGGAAGTTAGCACATAAGTTGGGGATAAGAAATCTGTCTCTGTTAACTACCATGGATTTACTATAAAGAAAATTTGTCAAGATCTACTTGCAGGTTAAAAGAAACTACCTTATTATATGAGCTGTAGTGTGAAAAGAAAGCATATGATAGAAATAGGTAAAGTAATTAAAACTTACTGGTTAGCTTGAAAATGCTTTGTTTTTATTTATTTTACTTTTTAGTAGTGGGGAGATGCTTTCATAATGTGAGATTGTTTATCTTTGTAAGATTGTGTATCTTTGCTGAGTTAAGGAACTCACTTGACAAGGGGAACATTGTTATTTGTAGTGCTTAAATATTGTTCTCGAATTGTTTTTTTTTTTTTTTTTTTTTGCTCTGAGCTTCTTTCCCTTTTTGTGTGTGTAACTGAATCCAGAACTTACTATGAATTCATATTTTAGACTTAAACTTTACTTATAATTTAAAATGCAAGGCCTGTATTTAACATACATTTGCAGATTGGATTTAATGATTGGTTCTTTATAACTGCCATTTTCTGAGGACTTTATATGTGTTCCTGAAATGAGCATATATTTTGAGAACTGTAAACAAAAAAATCACTGATGTTGTCTTGTCTGACCATAACCTTCTAGGACCTAGAGAACCCTTTAGACAAAAGCATAGTGAAATATTAAAATTAGATTCTATCTTCAAAAAAGAATACATGCCTTGTAATAGCACATTATCATTATTAAAAAGTCATTTCTTATATATAAATACCTTTATATACTTAAGAATGAAGATGTCATTTTTAAAGTCTTACAGATTTTGGAATATTTTTATAGGAAGAGGACTATGTTAGTTTGACTTTACAACTCCCTTCAAATACAAATGGTAGAATAATCAGTCTGCTTTCTGGTTGTGATGTGTATTTTACAATAAGCTTTTTAAGAAGCTAGCTGAAGTTTAGATCACTGGGGAGGTAAAATTTTTTATCTTCTGAGGATCACACTGTAGTTTTCCTGTAGTATACAAGGTGCCTAGAAGTTTAAGAGGATCATAGCATCTGTCTTCATGATAGATTTTGGAAGACTAGAAGGTAATATAGATTTTTTCAGATTGAATTCAAAGCTTACTTTTCTTGAACTTATTTCTACACATTAATCCACAAGGAAGATTTCTTAGCAAGGCTTAGCGTGTTGCTTGGGTTAGAGGCTACCCCAAGATTTTGCTTGCCTTCCTTCATCCCCCTGCCCCAAGTATGTGTCTATATGCAATGCTTAGTAGCGGACTAAGGGTGAGTTAGAGGATGTTCAAAAGTTTTACTAATGAAACATTGGCTTATTCAGCTCTCGTATTATCTATTGTGTCTAATAAACGAAAGGGAGCTGAATCTTTTAGTTATATTCCCTACTCTGAAGAGAAAGGGAGAGGTTTTTCTTAGAATTGTCAGTGTTTTACTTACTGTCTTTATCTGTATTTTTAGATAGAAGCTAAAGCAGTAAATAATGAGTTGATGCTAAATTGTTGAAACTTCTGGTCCTAGATAGAGCCCATATCATACCCATTCTCAGTCTAGCAGTGGTTAGTAAAAACCATATCCATCCATTCCCATCCTGACTTTAAAAATAAGACAGAACAAAATTTTAGTGATTAGAAATACTACATACTTTGTTCTATTACCTTTCAACAAGAATCAGAATGTAAAGTTGAAATTTCCTAACCAGAACTTGGAAGATTATGATGTAATACCCTGGGCCTTGATTCCAGAAAAAGGAGCACTCTGAATATGGGTTTACTAGTTGGTGGTGAATTCATGAGTCGCCAACTATTAGGCCTTTATGTCCAGATACTATCAATTTATGGAGTAAGGTCCCTGAGTTCTCCTCTTTCCTTCCACAGGGCAAGCAGGAGGACTTCAAGACGACAGTTCTGGAGGGTATGGAGACGGCCAAGCATCAGGTGAGGGTGGCGTTAGATGCTTGCCACTTAGTAGCAAGAGCCGCCAAGTCAGGGATTGATGCTTGCTTGAAGTGATTTTTGGCTGTAGTACCCACATTTTAGCCAGAAGTGCAGGGGAAATGTAACCTACAGGCCAGAATAGTATTAGAGCAGAGAGCATAGCAGAACAAGGGCAAGCAAAACCTGTTGAAGTCCTCAGGCCGTTCTCAGCCCTCCACTCTTCTTCCCGTTTTTGAGGAAATGGCGGGCACTTTTCCCCCCAGGAGCCTTTGCAGTGAAAGTGAACACAGTATAAAATTTAGAATCATGGGACCTTTAAAGAGAAATGCAGCAGTATACACAGAGAGGAGAAGTTGCAGGCTTAAAACTGTATAAAAAAAAAAGAATTGAGAACTGAGAGGTATTCTAGGACTAGTGAAACAAATTATGTAGGCAGCTGACATCTTTTTAGATACAGTTATTATGTGATGTTGAGTAAACTTTTTCAGTTACTGTTACATAGTTAAATCATACTGTGATTTAAGTAATTTGTCAAATGTAAATTTTTTTAAAAAGTGTTTCAAAGTGATTTTTTCTTTGCGAATCAAACAGTGTAGATTTTTACTTGTAGGGAAAAGTAAAGAATTTATAGGAACTACCATCTGGAAAAATTAGAGTTTAGTCCAGGAATCCAAAGTAACATATCTGGATTTAATTCATTCCTTCTTGAAAAGTATTTTGTATGTTCCAGCACTCAAAGCTGGTTTATAACTGCATTTTGATAGAACTGGAATGGGTATTACTTTATTGTTGGAGCTCGCACCTTTCAACTAAATTTCCTTGTAATGTTGCCTGTCCGTTACAGTTTGCTTATAGTAGATCCTGGGAGTGTTTGTGTTTTATTCTCTTGAATCAGGAGATAATTGCATGTTAATTCTGCAGGTGGTAGTTGAGGGCATCCGGAATATTAGAACCAGACTTTTAAAATTGCTGTCCCCCAAGAACCAGAGGTTCAGTATATGCTTATCCTAGGGGAGTTAAAATTCTCCTTTGGAGCCTGTTGTTCATAGTAAATAAACCTTCAAGAATGTTTTTCATTAAATTATGTCCAAGTGAATCTTCCATGGAACTTTTGTGGGTCAGAGATAGCCTTGTAGAGATTTTTATCTCAATTGAATTTTCCTATTGCTTTTTGTTTTGTTTTTATGATGATATTTGCTCTTTTGCTTGTGTAAACAATGTGTGTATTGCCAAAAGTAAAAGTGGACTTTTTTTTTTTGGTACTGGGGATCAAACTCACGACCTCACGATTGGCAGGCAGGCGCTTATGCCGCTGAGCTAAATCCCCAGCAAAAGTGGACTTCTGTATAAAACGTTAATAGAACGTGAGTTTTAAATGTTTCCAGGAGTAGTGGTGACTGTTGTGAACCCTTTAAACTTCCTCTTCAGGTCTGTGTCATGATCAGAAACATGGATTTGTGGGAAAATCGAAGTTAGAAACATGTTTATGGTGATCAACATTCTTCTCTTATTGAAACCAGAAAACTCTCATAGGTATTTTGAAGCTGGGATCTTACCTTCTTAAAAGTCCATCTGAAGTTAACATGTACATTCTAAATCCTAGAGCTAGAAGGGAACTTGAGATCATCTTTAGCATCCTGCCATCAGTGTTTGCCTCTTTGATGAATTAGAACTTAAAACCTAGAGTTTTATGACTTGACTAGCAATAAAACAACACTTATGGAGAAGGAATGAGAACCCAGAGAGCTTGCTTCTTAGTGCGTACTCAATTTCTACACTGCTGGGATTGTTTGCAGTAGGCATTCACCCTACACTGCAAAAATCTCAAGCATAAGAAATCGTATGATTCTCCCTTTGCTTTTTTCTCTCTCCTCTTTCTATTCTTCATTTTTAAACTATTACAGGACTTGATATGGTGTATTAATGTCTTCTTAAATGTAGATTCCTTTAGGCTTCTGTTTTCACTATTCAGATAGAAATCTAGTTGTTTTTTTTTTTTTTTTTTTTTAAGAAATCTAATTCTTGGGGTTGGGGATATAGCTCAGCAACACAGTACCTGCCTGGCAAGCATGAGGTCATGAGTTTGATCCCTGGTACCAAAAATAAAAAATAAAAATCTAGTTCTTGCTTTATTAAATTAAAGGCAAGTAACTCTCATGGAAGCCTTTGATTTGAGTGTGTGTGTGTGTGTGTGTGTCTGTTGCCTGTGTGTTACTAGACTCAGGAAAAGGTTATCATCATGGAATAGTGGGCCTATAATCTTACCTGCTTCCAACTCCCCTTTTCTTCCTCTCTAGTTGACTATTCCTAAAGATCTTAGTAAGTATTTACCTACTTTTGGCCACTCGTGGTGGTGTATGCCTATAATCCCAGCACTCAGGAGCTGAGGCAGAAAGATCACTGTGAGTTAAGGCCATCCTGGGCTACAAAGTAATTTAAGACCAGCCTGAACTGTACAGTGAGACCTTGTCTCAAAAAAAATTTTTTTTTACCTACTTTTTAATGTTTTCAGGAAAAAAAAATGTGAGCAGTCAGACCTTTAGAAAGGGCTGTCTGCTTTAGTATAATTGCACTCTCAAAGATGGTACAGGAATTTTGCATATAAAGTGATGAGCAGGGACAGACTGAGCAGAAGGCAAAGTTGATATGTAGGCAGCCTTGAAGGTTTTTAAAGTTTTAGCATCTTTGGAACATTTTGAATTTCCAGAGTAGTAGATTTCTGTTAAACACATCCAAACACAAAAGTGCAAAGTTATATCCCAGAGCCAACTGTAAGTTACATATACTATACTATTGGTACTTTTAAAAAATAAGGATATTATTAAAGTCAAATATATAGTAAGAGGTTCTTTTCTGTAAAGAGATATTTAAGAGTTAGGTTATTCAAAGTGGTCTCTTATTTCACTGTAAGAAGTATATTTTGATTTAGCTTCAAAATAGTTTGGGTTCTAAATTAACATTTTTTTCCTTTGACAAGGATTAGACTTTTCCTCTGGATTATGAAAATAATCTTCATTCTTTAAAATAATAGTCTTTACCTCTAAACAAAAAGAGATAATTATTGGTAGTTTTTAGGGCTCATTTCTCATTTAAAAAATTAATACTAATGCTTAAGGATAACTGGTTTTTAAAGATGCATTGTAGCAGATGAAAAAGATTATTCCAAGTATATGTTAGTATCACAACTTTTAGCTTAATTTTATTTTGTTTTAGCTCTTGATGTTTGATCTAGAAAAATACTGTGACACTGCCACTCGATTCATAAAAATAACATTCTTGTTACATATTCTCCAGATTCCCCAAATTGGAAAGCCATGCTAGAGTGATTTTTGGTAAAAACACTTGCATTGAGGAACCAAATGTAAACTTAGCAGAGGTTTTTTTTTTTTTTTTCCTACATGATTTTTCCAGCAGTCATTAAAAAAATTGTGTATTTTGGAGAATTGGTGTTCAGTGACCACTTATTAAACATGCAGAAGATAATATAGTTAAGAAAGAAAACTTTTTATAGGGAGAAGTGGAGTTTAGTAGAAATAATGGATTTTCGTGTTAGTAGTGTACACTGAAGTATATACTAAGGAGTAACCTAGAGATACGTGGTTCAAGTACTTATGATTAATGTGTAGATAATAATGTTCCTTATGATGGGAAATAATTGTGGTCTTGACTTTTGGCCTTTATTTTGACTTGGATATCGGTTACTGAGGACACCAAAGCTGTATGTTTTTAGAAAATTTTATATTTACTAAAATAACTTGTATTTCTGATAGTTGGCATTTCTTGCCTTGATTTCACCCTTTACCTGTAGCAATATGGGTCTCTGATTATTTTTTTCCCTGAGAAATAATTGTGCTGACAGTACTTTCTGTTGTTCCTGATAGTCTTTGGTTTTAGATTCAGATTAATTATACCTAAGAACTGATTTTGTTTAGTCGTACAAAACATACTACTTAGGCTCACATTTTCTACAGTGGATGCATAGCCTTTTTCTCCTTCTGAGAACTGTTTCTTAATGTGTAGCCCATGTTAGTGTTACACATTTTTGCCTGGCCTCTTGTTAACCATTATTTTTTTCCAGGTAGTGTTTGCCATTTGAATATCTTGTGAAACCAGGCTCCTCAGTAGCTTAGCTGCAGTTTTCTACATTAAATCTTTACCTGCCTTGTTAATTTTCCTAATCTTACTAATACCTTTTTGTTGACTTTACTTCCATTATTAGTCCTTTCAACTTATTTTATGTGCTTTAAAATGATTAAATGTGAACCTCTTATACCCAGTTTGTTGTTTAACATACATTTTCTTCAGTGATATTGAGTTTTGAAACTTTAAATTTGATTTTGGTGGGGGTGGATGCTGGGAATTGAATCCAGAGTCCTGCACATGCTAAACTTGTGCTCTGCCATTGAGCTATACCTCACCCCGTCTTCATACTCTGCAGTAAAGTATATCTTTCTTTATAAGATAATGTTAGGAATATGAGAACAAAGTATGCAAATATATCTCTTAAAATAACTTCTAAAGATGTCCTTATCAACTAAAACTATTTAGTAACCAATTTAAAAAGCTTCAAAGTTGAATATGGTGGTATATGCCTTTAATCTCAACACTCAGGAGACTGAGGCAGGAGAATCATGAATTAAGGCTATCCTGAACTACATAGCAAGACACTGTCTCACAAAATGAATTTCAGAATAACACTTTCCTTGTGGTATACTTGTACACTGAATAGATATAGCATTAGTAACATGTCTGTGGTCAAGCATTTCTAAGGTTTCTACCAGAAAAAGTAAGTTTCTTACATTCTCCTGATTTACTGTTGTAGTCTGCTTAATTTCTCTCACTGCTTGCTAGCGTTGAATAATGAGAAGTAGAAGATGCTGCTACTGACAACATATATATTTTCTACTGTTGATTATTCAGCCTTTAGAGCCATCTTTTTGTTCTGTGCTGTAACCCTGAAAGAAGGCATGTGACTGCATTTACTGCTCCCTAATGTGTTGCTTTCCCACTCTAATGTACATTAGTATACTTCTCTTTAATCTGGTTTACTTTTTAGAGGGTAAGGGGGTGAACCTAAGACCTTTGCATTGAGCTACATTCCTAGCTCTTTTAGTTGTGTATTTTGAGACAGGATCTTGGTGAGTCACTAAATTGCTCAAACTGTAGCCAGGTGTAGAGGTGCATGTCTTAATCTCATCATTCAGAAGGTTGAGCATCATTGTGTATTTGAAACCAATCTGAGCTACATACATTCTGAGACCCTTTCTCAGAAAAAAAAAATTGCTCAGATGGGGCTGGGATTTGTATCCTCCTAGCTCAGCCTCTCAATAGCTGGGGTTATTACAGGCATGCACCACCATGCCTGGCTAATCTAGTTTACTTTAACAATTTGTTGTATGCTGTGCTGCTAGGCATGGTGGCACACGAATGTAATCCCAGCACTCTGGAGGCTGAGCAAGGAAGATTGCCACAAGTTTGAGGTTAGCCTGGGTTACATTGTGAGTTTAAGGCTAGCCTAAATCACACAATGAGACCCTGTCTCAGAGAAAAAAAAAAATGGTATGCTGTGAATGATGTTAAAGTTAATTAGACCATCAAATATAAAGTTACTTCACAGATGAAGAAAATATAAATGCCTTAAAAAGTATATTGTTCCATGTATTAATAAACTGTAAACTTTAATTTTTTTGTTTTTGTTTTTCTTTTTTGTACTGGAGATTGAACTCAAGACCGCACACTTGCAAGGCAGGTGCTTATGCTGCTGAGATAAATCCCAGGCCCCTTGTTTTGTTTTTTGAGACAGGGTTTTGCTTTGTAGTTTGTTGTTCTGTTTTGGTTTTTTTTTTTCCATTGGAAGCGAGTTCAGTCTGTGAACAAGGCAGAGCTTTACAGAGTTCTTAAAGCAGTTTTGAGGCTTTATTATTCCTAATTTTACATTCATTTGCATTTTTCCTACCCATGCTTTGCTTTCTTTGCTAGGCGTGGAGGGCGCAGCTTTCCAGAGCAGACTTCCCCACGACCGGATGACCTCTCAGGAAGCAGCCTGTTTCCCAGACATCATCAGCGGGCCTCAGCAGACCCAGAAGGTTTTTCTGTTTATCAGAAACCGCACAGTAAGTGTCCATGCTGGCTGGCCATCTTCACCTGCATTATAGAAAATGCGTATGACTTTTATAGAGAAAATGGAAAAGAATAAGAAGGAATTTTCAAATTTTCTATAATATTGTTACTTCAGAGCCATTGTTTTCTTTGGGTACTTATATGAACTATATATGAATTTTTTGTTTTTACAAATTGAGATCCTATTTGGATGTATCTTTGGGACCCTTTTCATTTGTAATCTCATAAATGCCCATTAAGAATCTTTATTTAAAAACATGCATAGGCTATGTTTGCTGAAAATTGCAAAACACTAATAAAAGAACTGGGGACTTGAAAATTCTTTTAATTTTACTTTTTATGGTGCTGGGGGTTGAACCCAGGACCTTGTACTTGCTAGGCAAGTGCTATACCACTGAGCTGTTTCCCCAATCCAGCTTTTTAAAAGCAGTGACCTGTCTTTCTTTCCAAGGATTAGAAAAAAAAATCCTTACCCTGTTTGTCTCATCTAGTTCAACTTTCTCCTTGGTTGCATAATTAAATGTCTGCACAGTACTTTGCCTGACATTAAGGTCATAATGTAACTGCCAGACATTTAAATTCCTGTTTTGGGGGGCAACCCGCTTGGGATCCCCTTCTGTCTCTCTTCAAATAGAAGCTTTCTTTCTCTCCATAAATATATTCCACTCTTCACTTCCGTTGTTCCTAAAATTCATTCTTTGATTTTAGAGAACACAAGCTCGTACCGGTCATAGTAAGTCGGGAGTCTCATTCCCTTATATCATAAGGACCTCTAATCTAGTAAGGGAAATGATTATATGCAAAGAAAATATTGCATTCTGATGTCTATCACAAAGAATGAAAGAAAAATAGGAAGCAAGGTACCTTACTGTTAAAAGCAATTAATTGTTACTAGGGCTGAGGGTTTAGTTAGTTCAGTGGCATAAGTACCTGCTTGGCAAACAAAGTCATGAGTTCAACCTCTAGTACAAAAAAAAAAAAATGAAAAAAATTAATTCTTACCAGATGTTTTATAAGGCTTTATAAACCTTGCTGAAATTATTATCTAATTGTGTTTTTATTCATAAACTATGAGAAAACTGAAATAAAAACATTAAAATAAAAAATTGAACTGTATGAAATGGAAACCTTCAAGCTACATTGAGGTAAATTAAATGAGCTATCAGCAAACAGAGAAAGTATAAATAGGATAATAGAAAAAAATGATTATCCTATCAGTGGAACACATTGGCTTTTTTCCATGAGATTATTTGACTAAGAAACACACCAAAAAATTTGATATACAGTGTTATCATAATGATCAAAAAAAATCATAAGATCATAAAAGAATCTGTGAAAATAATGTTTAACTGCAAAGTATCACATATATCTTTCTTCCTTTTATCTATTCCTAATTTCTGTATATAATTTAAAAAAGGATTTTATCATTAAATGAGCAAAATTAAAGATTTTCGCTAAACTTTCAACCTTCATTTTATTCAATAATTGCCTTGTTGTTCATTGCTGAGTTTGCAACTTAAATTGACAAGGGCATCAGATTCCTGGATGAACAGTTTGTCCAGGGTCAGGTAGAACCTGTCAGATGGGCGCTACCTGCCTCTATGCTCCTGAAAAGTTACTACAAGTGTTATAGGCAGCTGAGCCAGTTAGAAATAAAAAAATAAATTCCTGTTTTTGCTTTATTATAGTAAAGCTCTAACAACCTTATACAATTTTTTACTTTACCGGTGCTGCTACTACTTACAATGAAGATCTGGAGAGGAAACTACCTTGTCAAAGGATATGAATGCTTCTTAAGTTTTGATACCTGTTGCCAGGTTGCCTCCCAGAAAGACTGAATCAATCAGCACTTGTGTCATGGTGCTCCTCTTGATTTTGCTAATAAAAAATAATTTGTGCTGCTATAATAGGCCAACATCATCTCACTGTTTTTTTTGTTTCTTAGATTACTGCGATTGACTATGTATAGGTATAGTATATCCACTTTTCATCTAAGTAGATTTTTTAGACAAAATTATGAGTTTTCTTTGAAGGGAGTTTTCTCTTTGTATTTGAATTCTAGACATAGATATATATTGATTTCTATTTTGTCTGATTCATTTCCTTTGACCAAAAAAGTCAAGATTTGGGGAGAGGTTGGCTCAGTTTACATTTGTGTTCTCTGGCTATGAAGCAGAATAGAACTCTCCTACAAGAATTGTATCTGTTCTCTAATCTTTTTTTTTTTTAAGGCAGGGTCTCACTATGTAGTTCAGGCCGGCCCTCTGTAATGTTATAAAACTATATATTTTGCCTCCCAGTTTTAAAACTATAGCATTAAAATTACTGAACTAGAAAACTTGTGACCTGAGTACTATTTTATAGGATGAAGGGAGGGAGATTGGTGTGAGGGTGAGGTGCTTGTGGTCAGTGTGATAAAATAATACAGGGAATGTTTAAATGTATTACAGTGAGACACACTGCCATCAGTATCCTCCAAACATGTCCCCTCACTTCAAACACATAGAGCCCATCATTCTTGTCACTTTCTGAAGCAGTTCTGGAGTCCCCTTTCATGAGCGCCTTTAGTTGAACTGTTGTGGCTGCCTTGATGTCCTGAATTATTAAAAATGTTTGCCTTTCATGGTTATTTTGATTTTGGAAAGAAGTTGCATGGTATCAGATCTAATGGATGCAGAGACACTATATTGTTTCTATAAGCCTGCCTCTCTGTTGGATGGTAATTGGCAGCAGCATTCTATATTTTTTATCACACTTTGTCATAACGCTTGTGAAAGAGGACACTCAGAAAAGGATAAGAATGATGGGATAATTATGTTTGAGGTGGGAAGGGAAAGCGTCTAGGATTAGGATCATATTTCTTTTACTGCAATAAATGTTTAAAAATTTAAACATTGATCATGTTTTTTAATCACACTGAATGTGAGGAATTCTTTTTCCCTTGACAGTAGCCTCAGAGAAATGGGATGTACATATTGATCTGATCATATCCCTTTGTAACTTGGGTTTAGAAATATGTAAACAAATTAACTCCTTTGTTGAAACCTTGTCAGTGGAACTGTCTTTATTAATTTTTATGTAAGAAATATGGTAGTTGTCTAGATATGTGTCTGTGTATAAAACAGGAATATATGTATTCACTTTAAAAAGACTTCCTATTAAAATGCATTGATCATGCCATAGTAGTATTTTTGATATCTCATCTTGCTACTTTTTTGGCAGTTTTTTAAATAATTGAATGCATTTATTTTGTCACTTGGGTCCAGGATCTTTGCACTGAGATATATCCCAAGCAACTTTTTTCTCTTTTTATTTTGAGGCAGAGTTTTGCTAAATCACTTAAGTTACCCAGCCTGGGCTCAAACTTTGAATCCTCCTGTCTCAGCTTTCCAGAGTGCCAGGATTACAAGTATGCAGCACCACACTCAGTTTTGACTGCTTTTTTTTTTTTTTTTTTTTTTGTACGGGGGTTCGAACTCACAACTTTGCATTTGCCAGGCAGGTGCTTATGCCACTGAGCTAAATCCCCAGCCTGACTGCTCCTTTCTTGAACATACCATTTCCTTGTTCTCTTCTTTAATTGCTGTATATGTGTATCCTTAACAATTGGCTGTTATGTGAACTGAGGGAGCTCTCTTGTACACATTTGGCCTTAGTTATCACTCATGAGCAAATGACTCCAGCATTACCTTTTCTAAGCTGCCTACTTAACATCTCCTTTTAGTTGCCTTAGTAGTAGACTTGTTATCTCATTTCTTCTTGCAGTGACCTCATTCAGTGATGGCACACTGACTCATTCAGTTATACAAGCAAAAAAGTGAGAAGTTACTCTTGATACCTTTCTCTCTCACCTCTGCATATCTAGTTGATCGTTAGGGTGTATGGACTTTATCTGTTATCTCTGGAGCTATGTAACTCAGTCATGTAACTATATGATCTTGGCATATTACTAGGTATTTTTCCTTTTTAGGCTAAATATCTCTAGCTTCTTCACTCACCTGATACAGTTTTGTGTTTCATCAGTTTCTTTGTCAGGAATGTAACCCTCACTGAGTAAAACTTATATTTGAAGTCTTTAACACTGAAAAGATGGTTTTTACAAATGATTAAATGATATGTCTATTTGTTTGTAATACAATTTATGTTATTTAAATATAGTTACAGTTATGGTTGGATAATCCAAAGATTCAGCTGACATTTGAGGCTACTCTCCAACAGTTAGAAGCGCCTTATAACAGTAAGTAGTCTGCTCAATAGGGCTAATTTTGGACCAGATTGCAAAAATTCGTAATTTTTTCCAAGCAGCTCATGATTTTAATTAACTTTTTTGTTTGTTATGTACATATAATTTTACCCTGTGCAGCGCCTGTTTTTTATGTTTTTATTTTCTGGTTTTTAAATTGTATTGACAGATAAGTTCAAGAGATTTCCAAATAACTTTCCTAGACTTGGTGTTCAGCTTTGATCTGTGTTTTACTTCGGCACTTGATTAGATAGCTGTCTGGCTTTATTTCCTACTTGGCTACCGACAAAGTCTTACAAAGTTTTGACCAATGTGAGTGAGCATTATAGCTATAAAGTTTGTCCTCCATATCATCTCTACTTGAATGCCTTTCTTAAAATTTTCAAATGTGATAGACATTTTGGACGAACTCAGACTAACAAGAATCACTTTTCTAATGGAATCCCATGACCTGAAACTTATAGGAAGGTATATTGAATGATCTTATGGTGAAGAAATAAAAATTTTCTGTTTAAACTTTTTAAATTTGTTTACTTTATAGGTGACACTGTGCTTGTCCATCGAGTCCACAGTTACTTAGAGCGTCATGGTCTTATCAACTTTGGCATCTATAAGAGGATAAAACCCTTACCAAGTAAGGACCTACCTGACCAACTAATTTAATAATTTTAGGTTATGGTTCCAGGACTATGTTTTATATCCATGATATTGTTAGCATTTTATTTTGATTCATAAATTTATTTAGTCAGAATATTCTCAAGTTTACCCTGTAAGTTAAATTCAAAGTAAAATCTTTAAATAAGTACACTTTTCCCTTAGTTTCTACTTTGGTAAACACTCAGAAAAAGAAGTTTTAGAAAATTAGAATTTGAAAACATCATTAGGGCTGGGGATATAACTCCTTGGCATAGCACCTACCTGGCAAAGGCAAGGTCTGAGTTTGATTCTGAGTAGCAAAAATAAAAAAAAACCTCAAAACATCGTTAAAAATAGGCAATTATGCCAGTAGAAAGTTGAAGGTTTTCCTCTCATTGATGCTTTCATTTTCTTTTTCTAAGTACTATTTATCCCTTTCATAATGTTTGGATAATGTCTACTAGGGAACGAAGAGTCAGGGATATTTTGAGAATTTCTACATTTATTTTTAATGCCTTAATAATTCTTCAGAAGAAAAATACTAATCTAAGACTACAGAGAATTGCATCTTAAATGAAATATCTCATACCCAGAATATATTCTCGTATAGTTCTTGTTTAAAGGAGCAAATCATTCATGACATACTAAGGATCTCATATAGTGAAACATGTTTTCATTTTATTTTATTTTAAAAATAAAGAGAAAGTAAATTTCAAGGAAATGAATTTAATTTATAAATATGTTAAAAAATTGACTGAGAGTGTAGCTCAGTAATACTTTACTTGCCTACCTATGTATAGCCCTGGGTTCCAGGCCCAATACCATAAAAAATTTTATAAAAATAGATGTTCAACTTGGCATTAAACTCTATTTCAGAGATTTTTTTTTAAATGACTTTTCAGGTTGTTTCCATATTTTGAAAATAACTGAAATTTTGACTTTAAGGCATCATGATATGTTAGGAACCCAGAGATTTTTTAATAAGGGAAGAAAATCTCTGCACACAATTCTAACAAAATATTCTGAATTTTGTTCATTTTTTGCTTTTAGCTAAAAAAACAGGAAAGGTAATTATTATAGGCTCTGGAGTCTCAGGCTTGGCAGCAGCCCGACAGCTACAAAGTTTTGGAATGGATGTCACACTTCTGGAAGCCAGGGTAAGAACATGATTTTGGGTTTATTACCCACCCTGACCAGTGGAAATATGGTAAAAGAAATTACCTATTATAGATTATGGAATTGTACTAGATGAACTTAGCCAAACTGATTTGTATATTTCTCACCAGTATTTTTGCTATTGTTAATTTATATGTAATGAAGTATTTTTTGCTGTTTCTGTGGTGCTAGTCAAAACCCAGAACCTCACATGCTGCCAAGTGCTCTACCACTGAGCTACAACCCTAACCCCTGGATAAAGCATTTTTAACAGTGAAGCTTTGAAAAGTGCTCATTGAGTATTTGGAGTTTGTAAGGAATCCAAACATTCTAATTATTTCCAGGGCATTATCAGTTCTCAAATTTGGGGCCCTCATGGGTTTACTTACTCTTTTTCAGAAGCAGTTAGTTGAAATGTGTTCCCTGTTTGGTAGTTAAAGAAAAAGAATTTCTCACCAGACAGGAACCATCTTTAGGCTTGATTGAAGCCAAGATATTTGTTTCTTTAATTGTTAGTCCTAGAGAGAAAAATGAAAACCAAAAGAGAAAGGGGTGAACAGACCAAGATGGATTCACCATCCTGTTGGTCAATGAGCATCATATTAGGATGCTACTAGGAAAACTATTTTCATGAACAATTTTTGAATTTAATTATCCTTCAGTGGTTTAGTCTTCCTGATCTCCTACTATTCAAACCACATCATACCGCACCACCTATTAGATAAACTAAAGAATCTAAAATTTTATAAAAGTTTTAAAAATATTATATACAGTACAATCAAAATTCCTTTTCATAAACTGCTAATTTTTAAAATATTCTTTTAAAATAGTGTGTGAGGAAATTAAATTTTTTCCTAATATAATTGGTTACTAAAAATAATGTTTTGTTAATGAAAAAATATTTGTGTGTCCTCTGCAAATTTCTTGCTAAGGATGCATAATTATTAAATTACAGCTACAACTCAGTAAGATTTTTTCATACTTGAAAGTCTCTAAGGGTCTGTTTAGGAACAAAATGTGTTTTCACTGTTAGACATTCAGTGGACTTTCCTCCAGGCATAGGGCTATACTGGAAAACCATTTGTCAGAGAAATCATCTATCAGATTATTAACAACTGTGCCATGTACAGTGGAGAATCAGTTGAGCCCAGAAGTTCAAGATCCGCTTTGGCAATATAGTAAGACTTAATCTCAGGGGAAAAAAACCACAGCTGGCTACAGGCATTTGAGAGTAAGAGTCATATCAATGGTGATAGAAAGTTAGGATTAGTGTTTGGTGTTGGGATTTGTGAACATTTGTTTTCTATATGGGTGGCTATTGTGCATCCTATACTTGAAGAGATATTATAGGAAACTGGATAGAAAGCTAGTAGTACCTTTTACTACAGTGGCTTTTGGCTGTTGGAACTGTTTCATACTACATTGTTTAATTCTATTCCTTTTATGTGTTACTCATCACCTACCTTCCCCTTAACTTCTAGTCCAACTTCATTTGTTCTTTGTGCCCACAGCACTGTGATATGCATGTCTACATACACCCAGGCCTCTATGCATGCTAAGCAAGTACTCTTACCACACAGCTACATGCCTGGCCCTTTTTATTTTTTTATTCTTTATTTTTGAGCAGGGTCTGGCTAGCTTTGTTTCCCTAAGGCTGGCCTGGAACGTGTGATTCTCCTGTTTCAACCTTGTGAGTAGCATACAGTACTGTGCTGGGCCACACAGTACAGTTGCTTGCACTCCTTGTAAACTGTAAACCAAAACTTTTTAAATCATAAAAGACTAAAAGCCTGGCATGCAGAGTTATTGTGGTTAAAGCAGAATTGATGATTTTGGCCATTTAATTTCTAATAGGATCGGGTGGGTGGACGAGTTGCTACCTTTCGCAAAGGAAACTATGTAGCAGATCTTGGAGCCATGGTAGTGACAGGTCTTGGTAAGTAATTCTTAGTTTTACCATACATAGTCTGGAACTCATAAAATCGTTTAAGCTTACATTTCAAGACATAGGTGCAATTTTAAAATGTATTGATTTCAGGTACTATGATTGTAGGACTTTTGTTTGGTTTTTGTTTTTCCCATTAACATACCACAGACTAGGGTGAATTGTAAAGAAAAGTTTATTTTAGCTCATAGTTCTAGTCTAAGATCAAGGGAATCTTGCTGATTGATTGCTGAGGTGGCACACATCATCACCTAGCAGGACACAGGAAGTACACATGTATGTCTGTATTCTGGTCTTTCTCTCTCTTACAAAACTACCCAGATGAAATCCTGAGACTCCACTCTAATGACCTCATCTAATAACTTCCAGAAAGCTCCTCCTCTATACATCTTGATGGTATTGTTTCTGCTTCCTTCATATCACATAGTGGAGATTAAACTCCAGCATGAGTTTTAAGAAGAAAAACCATATTCAAAACCTGGCAGGTACTTCTCTTTCTGTTAGTGAGAATGGAATTGCCAAGTAGTCTTCCTAAAGGGGTTCATTAGTATATGCAAAATAGATATTGAACAAATTGTATGACTTGGAATTGTCTTTTTCCAGTTCTAAGAAATCATTCTAGATAAACAGGCAAGTGGACCTTGTTGTGTTGAGAGCATTTTTTGGGGGGCATTATTGATAATGGCCAAATATTGAGAACCACAAAGAAGATTAAATTGTTTCACAGTAAGAACTATATAGCCACTAAAAATTGCATAGCTTCTAGTAACTCTTAAATGTCCACAGTAGTCAATGACCATACCACCCTGAACACACTCAGTTTCGTCTAAATGTCCTACAGTATGTTGCTAAGTTGAACAAAGATCATAAAACAATGCATGTTATTCTTTTTTGTGTACAGTGTATAATTTTAATGAACCTAAAATCTAAAAAAAAATCATAAAATGTTAACTCACAGAATTATTTTTTGTTTTCTTTTTTATGCTTATCTTACATATTTTTACTTTAAGCATTTTTAAGATATAATTTACATACTGTTAAATTTTGAGCTTTTTAAATTTTAGAGTAAAATTATTTTCACTTTAAAGTTTTCCTTGTCATAGCTATGCTAAATTTAATTGTTTTGAGTTCTTTCTAGGAGGGAATCCCATGGCGGTGGTGAGCAAACAAGTAAATATGGAACTGGCCAAGATCAAGCAAAAATGCCCACTTTATGAAGCCAATGGACAAGCTGTAAGTTGAGGACAGACAGAACTTTTACAGACTTCTTTGTTTCAGTTGGACATAATCTGGGGGTAATGTGTGACTGAACACACATACAAATAATAACTGAGAAATGCAATATTTTTCTAGTTGCTTCTTGACTCTGAGCTATACAGGAAGGAATTATGGTGAATGTGCATATTTATTTGTCTGTCTAGGCATTTATACAATGGATGTTTGATGAAGGCTAGCTAAGTAGGTTTTATTTGTATTTGGCTGTGGCCACTTTTCTAAGACACCCATGGAATCAAAACCTGAGTCTTCATTTCTTTGTATTGTGTCTCCCATCATGTGCTTTTTAGCTGTGTGTTCTTTACTTCAGTTTTGTGTGTATAAGCCCAAGCTTTTGATGGGCTAATAGCCAAATGGAGGGATACTTATCCAGATGCATAGATTGGTTAAAGTATTTGTAAACTAGAGGTATAGGAACTTTCTATCCTTAAAATGACAGTAGCGTGAAAGTGTTCATTGGTCTGCAGAAATGAGTAGTTTAGCCATTGTAAGATGGACTTCCATTGTGAAAGTAGTGAAAGTTTTTGGGATAAGTGAAATTCAAGTTAGTATTTAACAGGAAGATTCCTGGTTAGAGTCCACATCTCTCAGGATATAAACACATTATCTTTATGTTTTGAGGGAGGAAAGATTCACTCTGTAGGTGGTGGCTTAGCTGCCTTTTCTTTTTTCTTTCTTTCTTTTTCTTTTTTTTTTTTTTTTTTTGAGACAAGGTCTCTCTGTGCAGTTTGGGGAGGCCATGAGCTCACTTTTGTAGCCCAGACTGGTGTCGAACTCACAACGATCCTCCTGCCTCAGCCTCCCAAATGCTGGGATTACAGACGTGAGCTACCATGCCCAGCCAAGCTGCCTCTTCTAAAAGTGGTAAATTCCAACTCGAAATTTTATGCAAAGTGCCCTAAGGGATATCCTCACATATTCCTGGCCTATTTTAGGTTAATGAGGTTTATACTGGGAAAGGACAGGCTTTGAGGGTGTGCCTCTGTTCCCATTCCACCATCCTGCTCTACATTTCCTGTAAAAGCTTTTGGGAAACTTCTGGTAGAATGAAGAACAGAATGAGAAAAGAATTAGTTTTAATTCAACAATTAAATAAATACAGCAATTTACTTATCTATACTTATATAGACAAGTATTACTGTGCCTGCCACAGTCTAGTAATAGTCATATACAATTTTTGAAAAATTTCAGGGCTTTCAGACTAACCTATACCTTCATACCCCTGCCAACTCCTTTTTTTTTCTTTTGGTAGTTCAGATTAGCCCTGGACACTATATATATATATATGGTCCAGGCTTGCCTCAGACTCATGGCTGTCTTCCTGCCTCAGCTTCCCTGAATGTTGAGATTATAGGCAATGTGCCACCCAACCCACAAATATTTCTGTTCCCCAGTTTTTTATTATGGAAATTTAAAAATAAGCATGAAAGTAGAGAAAACTATAATGAACTCTCATTTTTTCAGTCTTGCTTTACCTACCCTGTTCCTGTTGGATTTTTTGTTTTTGTGTTTGGCTTTTTTGGTTTTTTGTTTTTGTTTTTGTTTTTTGTCTTTTTGAGACAGGGTCTCATGCAGTTCAGGCTGACCTTGGGCTCACTGTGTAGCCCAGACCGGTCTTGAACCTGCAGTGATCCACCTGCCTCAGCCTCCCAAGTGCTGGGATTATAGGAGCGCGCCACCACATCCGGCCTTTTTTCCCTCTCTTGATAGCGGTAATTGAACTCAGGACCTTGTGCTTGCCATGGAGGTGCTGTGCCATTGAGCTCCTGGCTGTTAAATAAACAAATATATCAGCAACGCAAAGTTGGGGCAAATTTACCAAGAATTAGATAAAAGGACAAATTACTACAGAAGAACCAAGGTAGCAGGAGAGTATGTGGAGGTTGGAGGAGTGAGGGGAGACCATTTTTGAGGAGCAGGTCAGAACTGCAGCCCATGAATATGGGACAGAATGACATTGGAAGCAGAGGACAATGTAGAGTTTGCTGAAGGGAGGAGAGCTCATACTAGAAAGGACAGGAGCTCCTTTGTTGCTCAGTCCTATGGTAATTTTGCCCCACTTGTGTGATCTTTGATGGAAGATAGGTGGGATGAGTATATGACTTGCCTGTGTGACTGCGTCTGCCATCACTGTCTCAGAGGACCTTCCAGTAGTTCCTCTAGGATCCAGCAGAGTCTGCTTCTTGTACAAGTTTACTCAGCCTTTGATTTTTTTTTTTTTTTTAGTAAACTATTGGATAAAATGGGGTTGTTTCTCTCCATTCTTGCACATCAAAGGATCAAAAAGAGGGTAATTTAATGGTTCTGTTGCTAGTTAGTATGTAGAAATTAATTCTGTCATGCTGTGTAAGACGAGCATTTACTCAGTTATAAAAATCAGTGGTAATGCTGTCTTAAAGACATCTCTATACCCAGCCATTTTGCTACCGAAGGGAAAAAAAATTTCTTAGCAAATATTTTTTGATTTATTAGATTGTTAGAGTTTAATTACAATCACAAGAATTCCTGAGTTTACCCCAACTCTTTATCTGGCCCAATGTGGACAGCTAGAATGTTGAGAATTGGCTGTTTCTGACAGGAAAAGTTTATTTTATAGTTATGGATGACTAGAACAAGGATTGTCCTATAAAGGAATAAAATGCAGAGTATAAAATACCTTAGGAATATTAAAGATATCTCTGTCAATAGAAGAAATCTCCTATATCTTACCATACCAAGCGTGTAAAAGCAGAGCTAAAGTGATAGCTGCCCACAAATTAATGAGATGGATTTATGCTTTGACCTGTGCTATAATCATCTTTGACTAGACAGGGAAAAGGTTGGGGTAGTTCATATCAGGAACATCTTGGGAGTCATAGTGAGGTAGCTGAAATATGCGTAGATGGGGAAAAATAGAAGAAATGGTTTTTCAGTGTTTCTCCATCTTCTGTGTACCAGCTAGTAACTTGGGATTTTAGCCACTATCACCCCCCACCTCCACCTCCAGTATCAGGGCCTTTGCAGTGAGTTATATACATACACACACCAAGACAGGGTCTTACCAAATTACCAGTCCTGGGAGAATAGGCATACAACCCCAGGCCTAGCTTTTTTTTTTTTTTTTTTTAAGGTAATTAAAAAGGTATCTTAATAAAATTTTTGGGGTGCTGTAGCATTCTGCATTACAAGATTTCTAGCTGGTTTTGGAGTGTGTCCTCCCAAGTGAGATTAGAAGCCTCAGTAGCTGCTTTGAGAAACTAAGATCATTATTTTTCTTTTTGGGACTGGCTTAGTTATTACAAAGAGAAAGGAAAAAACACAATACATGAAAGATGGTGGGTACTAGGTCTCTTGCAAGCCCGTTTAATTGCCCACTCAGCATCTATAATATCGAGCAGATTTTCATTTGTATTCATATAGGGTGGTGCTTAGTTATTTTTTTGACAAAGGCCTGTTACTTTTTTGGTTTTCACATTTCTTTGAAGAAATATCCTTAGTATTTTTACAACAGTCTTTCCCTTCCTGTTTAAATCTCTGTTATTTAGAAATATAAAATCTCTTGTTTTTCTCTTAATAGTCTCAAAATTCCAAAATAAACTGAGCAGCATGGTGGTGTATGCCTGTAATCCCAGAACTCAGGAAGCAGAAGGAGAAGCAGGAGGAGCACTGTGAATTTTGAGGCCAGCCTGGCATCCATAACTAAATTCTGTCTCAAAAACAAAGTTCCAAAATAGTTTAGTTTTTCACGTCTCAAATATAGATACATACTAACTTTGCTTTTCCAAACTATATATATTCATTTAACAGGAATGTACTGAGCACCTCTCCTGTGTGCTAAAAACTGCTAGAGTGAACTACTTAGCCCTGCTCTGTGTGCCTTTTCACACACCCAGTTACTGCTTTAATTAAGTCAGAAACATTTGTCCCCTGAAAGATTCCTGTAAGTTAAAAGAAGTCAGGATATAAGGTAGCAGGCTCCACTTACAGAGTCACACTAAACTTTATTTGGACCAAGAGCCCATTGTCCTTATTCTGCCCTTAGGAAGAATAGCAGTATCTTATTTCCTTGGCTGTATGGGAGAATCTGACTTAGAGACTGTTAAATTCCTTCTTCCAGGTTTTTCCAGAGGAACTAATCTTAATCTTCTGTATCACTGTAATTGCTGAGTGATATGAGAATGATGGGGTGGAAATTGACTGTGGCCTCCTTTAGCCAGATGCAGCTGTTATCACTGTTTTCAGAGTAGCACTTCTAAGAATTTCCCTGGCTAAAAATCTCAGCACCGTCTTTACCTGGCACAGTGCAGCACTTAAGTCCATTCTAGTCTGGTGATAGAGAGCTTACAAAGTGAGATAGGTGCACATGTTCTTATAGACCTGAAGGGTATTGGTAAGGTGAGGCAACCAGGGCTGGAACTAAAGAGATCTGTCCTCTCCTTGAGATTGCTTCTTGCACAAATTAGGAACCTTGTTCAGAAAAGTTATTCAGCATTCCCTAAATTTATTCCCCATGGGTTGGGCACATAGGCTGCCCCTTTCCTGACAATGAATGGTTATGCTTCCTGTAATCTTCAGGACCAAAACAGGATTAAACCCATTTAAAACAATGCAACTGATCAGGTTCTCTTAGATTGCGAGAGATATTATTTTTGCTTAGGACTTTAATAGAGAAGTAAATACCTTTGAAAGATCATAGTAATACCTTTTGTTTGTTTGATAGAAGATTCTATATTATTGTTCCTTTTGCCTTCTTAGATATTACAAGTTGAATTATAGAAATTCACCTGCCTTCTAACCTGGTGCTTAACCCTTGGTAACCTTTTGTTGAGTTCTTTTCCCAGGATGCATTTTAAGGACCTAGAAAACAATGGTCAGGTAAAATTACTGTGACTTATGTTTAGAGATTGCCAGTAGTTGAACTTATGTTATTCTTTTTCCATAATTATTTATAAAACTAATAGAACCCAGAGATTTCTTAGCCAAGAAAAAGAAAGGACAGAGTTGGGGGTGCTTATGGCAGTCATTTGCTAATTCTTTTTATTAGCTGAGTACATCTAATAGGACATTTTTTAAAACTAGCTTATTTTTAAAAATGAAGGGGTGAGGGGTATATAGCACAGCAGTATAAAGGGCTGCCTGGCACACGCAAGGTTGTGAGTTCAGTTTCCTAATAAATGAACACATGTACATAGGAGGGAGAGAGAGAGAGAGAGAGAGAGAGAGAGAGAGAGTGTGTGTGTGTGTGTTTTCAAAATTTAAATGTATTAAAACACATTTTAGTTTTTTCCTGGTCAGTGTTAGTTTCTTAATAGTCAAGGATTTTGTTGGTATTTTTCAAATACTCCTTTAATTTCAAATTGAAATTTTAAAATTGATGGAAGAACAGCCAGGCTTTAGAGCTACCTCTGGCTACCCTTGGAACATCCCTGTAATTGCTTAACTTGGCAGAAAATGAATGGGTCTGGATGCTACTTCACATCATCTCCTAAAGCTGAGCCTCAGATTGAGGGGTGCACTGGAGACAGTCCTATCATCTGGTGTCAGTCACATGTGGCAGTAATCTTTTGGTTTGATTTTTGTTGTTACTGTTCAGTGTTTCTTCCTTTCATTCATTGAATTTTGGTTTGTTCTCACTGCTTCCTGACACCTTGCCACTCCCTGCCTTTTAAAAACTGCCTTTCTTTTGCCATTTCTGTGCCTTGACTTTCCCATTTTGGTCTCTGTACAATCTGTTCCTTATTTCTCTGGTGGTTGCAGCTTCTGAGCTAACAGAATGCTTCTGTCACGCTGTGTGTTTAAAGCCTTGATTTATTGCTGTCATACAAAACTAAACTTGATGTGGCTGTTGGGCTGTTATTTACAGTTTATTTCTCTCTCTGCTGCACTGGTTAAAAGGACACTGTCAAGGTATTTTTTTTTATAATTTTTCAAATCATTTTCCTCACTGTTTATAGTAACCCATTAAAAGCTTAACACTTAAATCTTTTCTTTTCAAAGATCCTCCTCATCACACATTCACACTGGTTTGTTGTTGTAGATTTGCACCTGTGTGTTGGGCTGGAGTCATTTGAGTTTTTGTCATTGAAAGCGCATGTAAAATGTCAGGGTTTTTTTGTGGGGAACATGGGTGGATTAAGGGGGAAAGTGTAATGAGTCAAGTGGACTGCTTGGAAAATAGAGGGAAGAAATAAAAGGTCAATTTGGTCCCTCTAACCTTGACAGTGTCCCTTTAAATATTTCTCTACCACACGCCCTGGACCCCAGTTACTGAGGCTGAGCGCTGCATACTTTCTCAGTATGAACTCCTCCCCTATGTTACTGTCACCTTAGCTGCAAAGATTAAAGCTTGTCTAAAACAAGCCATCCAGGTGACACTGGAAGAGCTTTAATCTGTCCTGTTTGCATTCTTATATATGTATTGGCACATACTCTGCCCTACTTTAGAGGCATGTGATCTAGGCCCTCTTGCTGTTTTAACAGCCTCTTTAGGCATTTTTGAAGCCACATATAGATACCAACTTCTCATACTGCAGAAAAGACAGTTGCACATTGTATCTGTGGTCAGTTTAGGTGACAGCTTTGTAGAAGTGTAGTTGTTCCCTTTTTGAAAGAAGTAAATCTAGCCTTCTACAGCTATCTTTTTCAGCATTGTTGCAGGAGTTGCACTGGAAACAAGTTTCTGAGCAGAATTGTATTACTCAAGTTTTCTCTGTATGACCATCAAATCAGTGAGGAAATGTAATCAAGAAAGCAAATTTCCTGACAGGAGGGTCTCTGTCATCTGCAGTCATAGCTCTGTGATCAAAACAAATAGGGACATGACTGCAAGCTCTCTACATCCGTGGAGTTGAAAGAGTGGGTCACATGTTTCTGACCCACCAGGTCGTAGAACCACCCTAATAAATAAATGATTCTTGTCTCATTTCTGAACACAAACCAGAAGATTCTTTGGAATTTAGATTTTCTGTAGGTGAAGGATGATTCCCTAATTCATAAAGATGGCCTGATCTCTTCCGGTGTAGCCTTTTAGAGCTTGGTACTTCAAGTGTGATTGTAATGAAGTCATTTTTGGTGCTTGTGTAGTCTCAGATCCACAGGAATGCTACCATGCTCTTTGCTCTTTAAATGTTTTAGTGCTGCACTTGGCAGGTTCTTTTGCAACCTTACAATTTATCTTGTGAAGTCACTTGTGTGATCAGTGAAGAGCAGAGGCTAGTGCTTCACACTCATTTGTTGAGCTGCAGGGGAGGAACTAGGAGTTTGAAGCAAGAGTGGAATCTTACTGTGATGATCCTTACAGCAGCTACCTGTGGTTGCAGGTCATTCCCCCTTCCTCTTACTGTTAACTACTTTGGTGTTTTGTTTTCCTATTAATGATTTTAGCAGAATTCCATATTTTGAATCTTATTTCCCAATTGATGCCCAGCTGCTTTTCCCTTTTCTCATTAGTGCCACAAATTCAGCAGTAGGATGGCACATAGTGTACTTCAGGATGTACAGTATCAATAGGCAGGACATGGTATGGCCTAGGGCGTGGTCCACCTTGATGAGCTGCTGTTTGAGGAGCCAAACATTCTGGTGTCTCAGTTACTCATTGTCTTGAGACATTCAACTCTGCAGATTAAGTTGTTAATCTGAAGAATAATAAGGATGCCAATGTATTCTTCTTGATAGGCATGAATTTCACTTTTCTGTATTTCCACCTGAAATTCTGTCATCTTTGAGGGGAAGCACATAATTTGGGCTTCTTTTCTCATCCTGCCCATATCAAGGAAGGTCCTCAGGTGTTAATGTAGTTTTTGTTCTCTGGGACTTTTCTAGTGTATTGTTGGCATGTCAGCCCAGCTCCCTAACTCAGTGCATGTCCTTTCTGTGCACCTGGCACTCCATGTAACTTCAGCCAGCATTGTTCACAGCCTGTTGCTGTTAATACAGGTGGAGTCCAGCTGTGAGAGCAAAAGTGGCAGAAGAGGGAACTATCAGAACCAAAACATTTCATATCTCATTTAAAGACTTAACCACTTCATAGAAAAGAAAAAAGTCATTGTCCTCAAAGGTTTCCCCTTTGAGATACATATTTTGATTTGCTTAAATTCTGGAGCATTTGTGTCTTCATGGATAGTTATGTTTAGTCTTATAAGGATCAACTCTGCTATACTTTGAATTTTCAGGTTCCTAAAGAGAAAGATGAAATGGTAGAGCAAGAATTTAACCGGTTGCTAGAAGCTACATCTTACCTTAGTCATCAACTAGACTTCAATGTCCTCAATAATAAACCTGTGTCCCTTGGCCAGGCATTGGAAGTTGTTATTCAGTAAGTACTTTGATACCATCCTGTATATTGAATTACGTTTCTCACTAGTCTTATTTGAACTAGCTTTTACTTTCATGTGAAATTGTTGAATCCCAAAGTAAAAAGTTTTAAAACAATTACATCCTTAAGGACCTTAACAGCTCTAAAACTCACTGTATTGTATAGCATCGTTACTATATTTAACATAGCCTGGGTAGTAATTTGCTATCAGTCAACTTTCTTGTTTCTAAGTAAAGTCCATTAGCCTGGAAGTCTCTGACTGCTGTTGATGGGCATTTGTCTGGTACAGCAGACCTGCCTTTGTGCCTGGGGCACACATGTTCTCTCTTGTAGGTTACAAGAAAAGCATGTCAAAGATGAGCAGATTGAACACTGGAAAAAGATAGTGAAAACTCAGGAAGAACTGAAAGAACTTCTTAATAAGGTATAATCCTATATTTTTTCCAATTAAAGAAGCTACAATAAGGGGCAGAGCCTTTAAACTTGAAATTTTTTAATGGATTTTTGTCTCCATGAAGAGAAAGGCTGCATAGCTGGGAATCTTATTGTTTAAAAAGCGACTAGTCAAGACACAGTTTTATTTGTCTTTGAATATGACACTACTGATAAAGTGTTACTAAGGGAAAAAGATCTTTCCTCTGTGGCTGGTTCCCTTTAGCTGTTCCAACACTGGCTTCCTGCTGTATTCTAGGATTTGAGGGAGATCAGTAGCTAAGCATCCATTATGAAGGCCAACAAATCAGTTCATTGCCATTATTACTCCTCTCAGGGTGCCAGCATCTCCCACCTCCTTCCCCAGTGGTGGCTTTTCTCTGTAGCCACTGTCTAGGCTCCAGGTTCCAAATCACTCAAGCCTGACTGGTTGTTTCTCTTCATCTTGCCAGCTACAGACATAACATCCACCTGGGAGAAAAGCCTGGGGTGGGAGTATACTGATTGCATCTCTAGGTGTGAATTATGGCTGGACTCTTGCCTTACTTTCACTCTGCCTCATTTCTTCATCCTGTCACATGAAGCAGTCCCTAGCTCACCTTCTCTGTGTATCTTGTGAACTGAGGAATGACTGGAGGAGGAATGCCAGCCAGCAGGACCCACGTAGAACCCTGACCTTGGCTCTCACTACCAAGCTTGTCCTCATAGTGCCAGGAGGACCATGATGAAACTATCATTAGGAGTGGTTCCATAAGGTTCATGGTGTGTTGACCCTTTACATATTTAAAAAACAAATCATGGCTATTGGTTTCCCCAAATTAAATTAAATTGGTGGTGGATTGTTTTATTTTAATACTTTTTCTTTTTTAAAAAAAGTGGAAATTCCTTCCCTCTTGTCTGTGTTGGTAGACAAAAGCCAATCCTGCTTATCCAGTAGTAGTATGACAACACTGTTAAGTGCTATGTGGCACCCCACCCCACCCCCATATTTCCCATGTGGCATGATACAAAACAGGCATTAACAATTCTAAGGACCTTGCATGATCGTTTAAGAGAGGAGGCATGAATTACATTGCTACCTGGAATACTGAATTTGTACCTTTCATCTTAGATGGTAAATTTGAAAGAGAAAATTAAAGAACTCCACCAGCAATACAAGGAAGCATCTGAAGTCAAGCCACCCAGAGACATTACTGCTGAGTTCTTAGTGAAAAGCAAGCACAGAGATCTGACTGCCCTTTGCAAGGTGTGGTATTGAACATGCCTAACTGGTTTTGCTTGGAATCCTAAGAATTACTGCAGAATAAGAAACTGGAAAATAGGGTAGCACTAAGTAATTAGGTCCCAACAGGACCAAGAAAAACAGTTTAGTATATGGAGACCTGGGGGACTTAATGGGTTAGTTTGCTGCTTTTTCAATAGAATTCTTACCCTGACAGTTTAGAATAATACAAATGAACAAGGTCTTTAGAGTTGTTGGGGAGTTAAACTGTCTGATTTAAATCCCTAGTTAGGTGTTCCCTAGTGCTGTGACCTTGAACTCCTTAATTGCCTCATCTGTAACTTGTGTTACTTATACCCTAACTTACAGGAATTGTGAACCTTGAATAACATTGTATATCTAAGTGTTTATTCCTGTGCTAGGGACATGGTAAATGCTCAGGAAGTGAGCATTTTTCATCCCTATTTTGCAGCATACTACTGGTGTGTTTATTCCTTTATTTTCTCCTGCACACTCTCCCTTATCATGTCCCAGGCTCACAATTTGTCTCCAACATCAAAAATTTCCAGCCTTACATTGAGCTACACTTCTACACATAATCTGACTTTTAATGTCTAGACATCACACTTGGCAATTTAAATAAAGTAGGTAGATATCTGACCTTTCAGGATAAATTAGATTCACTTAGTCTTTTAAATTTTATCAGGAATATGATGAATTAGCTGAAACACAAGGAAAACTAGAAGAAAAACTTCAAGAATTGGAAGCCAATCCCCCAAGGTAAGAAAAACAAACCCAGTTGTTCAGAGGGGGACAGCTGTGACTTTTCTTTAGGTTTTAGGAAAGTTCCTTTAGGGAAATTATAATGTACAGTGTACTTTTTATCATCATTGAGTATATTTTAAATCATTTCACGAATGGAAATATGTATAAGTATAGGGCTACTTGCCATGTTTCTAAATCCCTTCCTTACTTATATTTTAATATGCAACAATGCTTAGATACCCAAACATTATCTTTAAAAAGTCCTCCAGAAGATACAGTAGATGAAAATTGTCTTTGAGTATGGTACAAAGTGCTGCTTTAAATTTCCATAATCTTAGGGACTAGGAAGAGATTCTACTTTATTTCTACTGGAGGTGGGACAGGGACTTCGTGCTGCTGAGATGTTCTGTGTGCTCTGCCTTTGTTCTGATGTCAGGGATGTGATCCATCCTTGTAATAAAAGTCTGTGCTGTATTTAAAAGAGAAGCTTGTGTCCCTTAATTTGTATTCT
The DNA here is from genome assembly GCA_004027455.1 of Hydrochoerus hydrochaeris. Taxonomy (NCBI): domain Eukaryota; kingdom Metazoa; phylum Chordata; class Mammalia; order Rodentia; family Hydrochaeridae; genus Hydrochoerus; species Hydrochoerus hydrochaeris. The sequence continues at coordinate 100,098 of PVLA01003403.1, forward strand.
GAGGTGAACTTGGCACACTGCTCTAGACACCAGGGTTAAAGCAATTAATAAAATGATAAGATCCTACTCTATCATGTTCTCATGAGGCATAGTCCCATACTTTCTTAGATTCCCCCTCATTTACTGAAGCCACCCACCTCAGCTCATTGAGAACAGCAGTGATGCCTCTTACTAACCCCATGTTCCTTGCTCTTTTTAGTGATGTGTATTTGTCATCAAGAGACAGACAGATACTTGACTGGCATTTTGCAAACCTTGAATTTGCTAACGCCACACCTCTCTCTACTCTCTCCCTTAAACATTGGGATCAGGTAAATTTTCTTTGTTGTTTATTTTGTTGCACATATCTGAGAGGACTCTGGACAAATTCTTACTTTGTATGTATGTGTGCTTTTAGACCGCTTTAATAAAATATTATTTATATATAGTGAAATTCCAGCACTTGAAGTGAACAGTGTCATGATTTGCTAGACTGACTTGATCATGAGCTGCCACAGTAATCAAGATACACAATGCCCTTTTGCAGTTCATCCCCCATCCTCCAGCTCCTGGCCCCAGATAGCCATTGATTTGCTCTTTGTGACAAATTTTGCTTATTCTACAGTTTCATATAAATTGAATATAGCATTTTATATGTGACTTGTTTCACTTAGTATGAAGTTATTGAGACTTCGTTTCATAGGGCTAAGTAGTTGCTTTTCATTATCTGATAGGTTTCCATTGCATGGCTGTACCACAGATTGCTTATTCATTTGCTGGTACATTAATAAACATTGGAGTTGTTTCCATTTTTCAGCTGTTAATGAAGCAGCTATCATGTTTGTTATTTTCTGTTGAGTAAATATGTAGCAGAATTTCTAGGTCTTATAGAAAGTGGATTTTTAACTTTAAGAAACTTCTCCCAAACTGCCTTCCCACCATGCCTAGTGTCTGGTTTTTGTTTTTTTGTTTTCATTTTGTTGGTACCAGGGATCGAACTCATGACCTCATGCTTGCCAGGCAGGCACTTATGCTAAATCCCTGGGCCCAGGCTTTGGGTTTTAAAATGTCAGCCATTCTCCTGGGTTTGGTAGTACTTGCATTTCCCTGCTGATTGGTGATGTAGAGCATCTCTTCCCATGCTCATCTGCCCTTCATGTCTCCTTGGATAAAAAGTGTCTGGATTTTTTGTCTATTTAAAAAAATCCAAACTGGGTACAGTGACTGAGTACAGGAGGCTGAGGCTGGAGGATCCAGAGTTTGAAGCCAGCCTGGATTACACAGTGAGACCCTGTCTCAAAAAACAAAATCTAGTTGCCTCTTGGTGAGTTGTAGGAGATTATGTTCTTTAAATTGTGCCCAGAAGTCTTTGTCAGATTTATGTTTTGCAGTTATTCCTCTAGTCTTTAGCTTGCCCTTTTTTCTAAATGTCATCTTTCACAGAGAAGTTCTATGAAATCCCATGTATACTTTTTTTTTTTGTCTTTTGGGCCTTATGTTTCTTTGATTTTTTTTTTCTTCTTTCTTTTTTGTGGTTGATGTTGGGGATATACTCCAGGGTCTCACTCATTTGTGCTAAATGTGTTCTTTATCATACCACTAAGCCAAACCCCCAGCCCCTTGGCCTTGTGTTTTTTAAACACTGAAAAATCTTTTGCCTTATTTCAGCTTTGTCTTTTTTTTTTTTTTTTTTTTTTTTTTTTTTTTTTTTTTTTTTTTTTTTTTTTTTTTTTTTTTTTTTTTTTTTTTTTTTTTTTTTTTTTTTTTTTTTTTTTTTTTCTTGTTTGAGACAGGGTCTCAATATGGAGTTCAGGCTGGCCCTGAGCTCACTTTGTATGATCCTCCTGCCTCAGCCTCCTGAGTGCTGGGATTACATACATTTGCTAGCATGTCCAGCTAACAGCCCCATCCTTTTATTCATGTCTTGGCACTTTTGTTGGTCATCAGTTGGCCATGTAAATGTGAATTAAGTCTTAAAATCAGTTAGTATAAATAAGTTCTACACTTTGTTGTGTTTTGAAATTGTTTTGACTGCTACAGGTTTTCTGTATTTTCATAAAACATTAGAATCAGATTGTCAGTTTTTGCAAAAAATACATTCTGGGATTTTCATTAGTAGGGCATTGGGTGTCCAGATAAATTTAAGGTGAGCTATTATCTTAATATTGGATCTTCTAATCTTTGAGTATGATATGTATTTTTCCATTTATTTAGATCTTCCTGATCTCAGCAAGGTTTTATAATTCCTAGTATACAGGATTTAACCACTTTATGATAAATGTGTTTTAAATGTGATTTGCACAAGGCTTCTTGGATATCACTGGGCTGGGGCTGATCTTTAAATTTGAAACTTTGACCAGACTTAAGATTCTATAGAAATAAAATTTCATTTAAATGGTTTACTAGTAAAGTTAAATTTTTGTATTTTGGGACAGGGTCTCACCTATTTCACCTGCAGTCCTGTTTCCTCAGTTTCCCAGAGTGCTGAGATTCCAGGTGTGCACCAAGTCCAGCTGACTTCTTTAGATTGTAAATTCTTGCTTTACTTCAATACTTGAATCACATTAAGGATTTGACTCAGTGATACAGTCTTTGAGAAGTACCAGTTTATTGTTTCTTTTGTATAAATACTAAATTATTTATCATTTGAAGTCTCTACTTACATATTTATACTAGTAGTAAACTTGGATTATAGGCAGTTCAAATGAACAGTGGGGAACAGATTAGTCAGTAGCAAAATGAAATTTTTTGCTGCCAGCTCATTATTTTTATCTAATTCCAATGTATTATGTATTTTTCAGGGATTTTATGAAACTAGAGATACTAATCTTCAAAAAGTTTCTTTATCTAGAAATTTTTTCAGTAAATTTAAAGTAAGAGAAGAGCACTGTGGATTCTTAACTTTCTGGCCAAACCTTGGTTCCTTAACTATATGGACTATCTTGGGCCTCTCTTATAATCCTGGATTGGCTTATCTAGTTTGGCAGACTCTAGTTTTGAAATTTTTCAACAACTTTAATATCTAAGGAGTAAAAAGAGTTTGCTCATATGTAAAAATATAATTAGGATAGATGTTCTACAAATCTATAATGTGTTTGAGAAGCCAAAAAGATACACTGTTGTGCTGTCTCATCATCTTGGTTTCCACATCCATCCCTGATGGAGGGTCTGGGCTTGGTGGTGCAGGACTGTAACGATAAAAAACCCCTAATCCCACTGTCCAAAGAGCACATTTTGGTATTCTTTTTCCTTCATTTTTCATGGGCAGCTATAGTTGAATATTGAGTGATTGTCCTTTAATTTTTGCTTTAAAATGTGATTTTAAAAATTTCTGCCTTAAAATGTTGGCTGTTTTCACAAGCTTGTTTTTCAGCATTGTCATTTACAATTCAGTAAATCATGTGAATTAGACTAAGAAAATGTGAAAATAGATCCTTTTCTCTCCTCGTTAGGATGATGACTTTGAGTTTACAGGCAGCCACCTGACGGTGAGGAACGGCTACTCCTGTGTGCCTGTGGCTTTAGCAGAAGGCCTCGACATTAAACTGAATACAGCAGTGCGACAGGTTCGCTACACAGCCTCAGGTATGTGGCTGCTCTGCAGGTGAGACAGAGACCCTCCCTGCAACAGAATTTCTCTTGCATTGGGTATGACATGCATGGCGTATTCCCTTGGATTTTGTGAAATAGAATGATGGCCCCTTTTACATTTCTAGTTGGTTGGCCTATAATGACTCTCAGGGTTCAAACATGCCTCTTTTATAAGCCTAAAAATTGAAGCAAGTTTTAGTTTCCAACTTGGGTGGGAATTAGTGTGTATTAAATAGCCAGTGAGTTTGGATCCAATTTTGCTAAAATACAGCATTTTGTGCCCGTATACTCTAGCGGGTTCCTCTCCTTACATTTTGCCATCTGTCTCTTGATCTTTGGATCTGCTTTGGCTCTTCTGTTCAGAAGGGCTAATTCGTGCAGACTAGTTCCTAGTTGTGGAGGAAGGAGTCCTGCTGGTAAGTTGACTTCAAAGATGGAAGTGCCCTGTGGCTCCTGTGGGAATAAGCTGAATGCCCTTGCTGTTAATTTCAGAGTACATTTAATATGGAATGCAGAGACTTGTCCGCTCACTTTGGAATTGATAGTTTTGAACTCAAAATAGCTGGTTACTTCTGTAAGGGTCTTCATATGACTACCTGGGCAAAAGTAGAGATGGAGCCACTAAACTTTTATGGCCTCTTTCCTAGATTTGTTTCCCTCGTCACATACACACACAAATTATAACCACCAGGTTTTCTGTTTTCCTATCAAAAGCAGCGTCGATGGTGTTGAGCCTGTGACCTTCTGCCAGCAGACAGAACAGTGAGAATGACTGTAACATCATTTTTCCTAAGTCTGCAGCTGTAGAAAATGGGCATGGACTGAGCTTTCACACTTTGAGCTATACGTATTTGTAATTATATAAAAATTCATTTAAAAACAGAAATGAGATATTTTCATTTCCTTGCTGAAGCTAGCTTTGAGCACGTATTCTGACAAACTGCCCACACACTACATTCTCAACAGGCCCCACAGTTGGAGGCTGGGTTCCGAAGAGCTGCACTGGTCTCTGTGGGTCATTCTTCGTCCTTAAAGAACAGCTAACCACAGTGGAAAGGAATCAGTTTTTTTGTTTTGTTTTGTTTTGTTTTGAGACAGGGTCTCACTATGTAGTACAGGCTGGTCTTGAACTTAAAGCTTATGTAGGCCAGGCTGGAATCAGGTCATTTGGAACAGACATATTACTTTTAGTTTGGGTGTGAATTGCTTGATTTTGGTGAGAGACGGGATCATCAGTGTATTAGGAGGGCAGGCTACTGTGGAGGCAGCTGTCAAGGACTCGACATTGCTGTGTGGGTTTAAAGCTTAGCAGTTCCCTTCGTGGTCTCCGGCTCACTGTCTGTTTTCTTATGTGAAGAATGAAGATAATAGTACCCGTCTGTGGTATTGCAGAGCTAGGTGAAAGAGCACATAGGTCCTGTTGTATACTGTATTTAGTGTCCTTTTTAATGCCATCTTCATCACCGTCAGTCTTTTCCTATTGACATTTGTAGGATGTGAAGTGATTGCAGTGAACACCCGCTCCACAAGTCAGACCTTTATTTATAAGTGTGACGCAGTTCTCTGTACTCTTCCCCTGGGTGTGTTGAAGCAGCAGCCACCGGCTGTTCAGTTTGTGCCACCTCTTCCTGAGTGGAAGACATCTGCAGTCCAGAGGATGGGATTTGGCAACCTTAACAAGGTGATGTGTTCTGGGTCCCCCTCCCCACATACTGATGTGTACATCCTAGTTTTTGCGTAAGCAGTGGACTTCGAGATTTTGTGCATTTGGGTGTGCGCTCACATTCTCTGATACTGGTCTGAGGCCTGTTCGTTTATTCCTCTGCCTGTAGAATCCAGTGTGGTCTCAGGTCATTTTGCACAACCAATCCTATAAAAAGTCATATCTTAAGTAATACATTTGTAAGGGAGATTTCTGAGCATGTGAGGATTAGGAGACTTTAGTACTTGTGAAGAAGTGTTTCACAGGCACAGCAGTGCTTGAAGAAAGCCATGATATCTGAGATGTGTCACCTGCTCATGTGCCCTTTTTATATGGTAGGTGGTGTTGTGTTTTGACCGAGTATTCTGGGATCCAAGTGTCAATTTGTTCGGGCATGTTGGCAGCACAACTGCCAGCAGAGGGGAGCTCTTCCTCTTCTGGAACCTCTATAAAGGTAACTGCTTCTAGTTTTTAGGTTTTTCTTGGTTTTTTTATTTTGTTTTCCATATCCTTATATGAACACAAAGTGAGGAATATTTAGGGTTTTCATAAATTTATGCCTTAATTTTCATTAACTTAGGAGTTTCTAAAATCCCTTCTAGGTATAAGAGAACACAACAACAACAATAAATCACCCCAGCAGAAGGGACAGGCCCCAGGAGGCTTCCTGGAATAGGAAATTTCTTGCTTATTTTCTGACTGTCACGCCTAACTTGGCCCGGAATGTTTGATCACTTCCACATTCCTGTCTCCTGTTGTTATTTTCTTCTGTAACTAGACTACACTTAACTCTGTATAGCACTCCCAGATAAAGGATCTACTGCAGACACACCAGCCTGACCTCACCCCGGTTCTTCTCCTTACCCCTCCCTGCCCGCTAGCCAAGTGTCAGCCAAACCTCTCAACCTCACAAAGAAGCTGTGTGCTTTCCCGCGTGTCTGGCAACAGCTCAGTGCTTTTTCCCTGTCCATGTCGGCCATCAAGTCTTGTCCATGCAGCCTCTCAGAATGTCTCAGGCCTGCTGTGCTCCTTTTGTGCTACCTGCTTCACAGGTCAAGTTACCCGACAGTTGGCCATGGTTACATCTCTGCTTCCATTGTCTGATGGCTTTCTCTTGTTGAAGGAAAATATTCAGGTTCCTTTTCATAGCTCCCATGAAGCTCCTCATAATCTAGCCCGCCTGTATTTCCTTGCTGTCCGTCTTCTCCCGTTCCCCACTCAAGACACACTTGTCTCTCTGATACTACAATGTACCACACAGTTCACTACTTTAGGACCTTTCTGTGCACTGTGGCCTGGGCTGCTATTTTTTCCTTCATCTCTTCCTTGCTGACATGGCTTACTACTCTGTCCTCCAAGTCTTGAGTTAAATGTCAAAATATTTGAGATTTTCCAGAACACACACATCCTGGAATTCCAACTAAGTCTGAGTTACTATAGTGGAGTATGGTCTAGTTTGCACCTCCTGTAGCCAGGATCTAGCCCTGTGCCTGTCATGAAAGTTGTATAAATATTTACCATATGGGTGACTAAAGGTGGTGATGGGCTTGGAGGGGCTTAGGGTAGCTGGGAGGAATGTAGCCATTGTTAGGGACCGAAGATGGTCAGACCTAAGAAGCCTCTTTCTAAATATAGTTTTGTTGGTCAGGAGAGCTATATGCTGCAAAGCTCTAAGCACTGAAGTACCAGGGAGCCACACTTGACTCAGGGTAGCCTGCCAGCTTCCTTCTGGCCTATTTCCACAGGTAGTTTTGAGAAACGTAACTTGTTTTTCACATTGGATGCTGCATGTCTCATCAGGTTTCAGAGCCTGATAGGGAGATTGTTGAAAACTGTAGAAAAACCCTGGAATTGTTCATCCTGTTTCCCCAGCTCCGATACTGTTGGCATTGGTGGCAGGAGAAGCTGCTGGCATCATGGAAAACATAAGTGATGATGTGATTGTGGGCCGGTGCCTAGCCATTCTCAAGGGGATCTTTGGTAGCAGTGCAGTGCCCCAGGTAAGTAGGTGAGAGAGGGTAAGCAAGGTCTGAGTCCAGGTTACACCAGGCTTAGCTTTGGGTAAGTTCTTGGTCAGTCTCAGAATTGTCTATGCTGGAATTTAATAATTGTTAATGACAGAGAAGCCCCCCAGAGCTGTAGATGGTTGGCATGGTTCCTCCCCTGCCTGCGGAGCCACACAGCCCTGCCTTTGTGCACAGAGTGGTCAACTCCAGTGAATCCCTTTAAGAGACTCTCTTGCTAATTTTGTCCTTCTCTTTAAGCCCATTGTAATGTTTAGATGCTTATGATTTCTTTGGTGGTGATGTATTAATGTTCTGGGTGAATTTATAAAAGCAAATAAAGATCAAGTCCCAGACCTGGATTCATATACAAGGCACAGTGGAAGGCCCCTTCAGTCTGAAGCCATCTTGCCTTAGAGCACCACCTGGCTCATGTTTTTGCCTCTTCCCCATATACCCGCCTACCATTTCTTTTCCACGTGTGAGAGATGACTGGTTTGTCCTTGTTCCAGTGGCTTCTGCTCATTTTTTTCTTTAGCCCAAGGAAACCGTGGTGTCTCGCTGGCGTGCTGATCCCTGGGCCCGGGGTTCCTATTCCTATGTAGCTGCAGGATCATCTGGAAATGACTATGATCTGATGGCTCAGCCAATTACTCCAGGACCCTCAATTCCAGGTGCTCCACAGGTGAGAAACCAGTAGGCTACATCTAGGTCTCTCTAGGAAGCACCATGTCCCGGGATCTTGGGGGAAAGACACCACTTCTGCTTTTAGTCATTCTGTGCCTTAGACACTTTTCAGATAACCCAAACGAGAAATAGTGTATCTGATTTCTCATATTTTAGCTGTGTAAATCTAGGCAGTCTACATTTAGAAGTGTTCAGAGTAGAAGGAATTCAGTAACTTTTTAGCCATAGTTTTTCTGCCTTAAAAAGCAAAATCCATTTTAAATGTCCCTCACTTTGTAGTGACTCCTAGGATTATGGGGTCTCAGGATCACTAGGGGCTTCAGAGCATACCCAGGAAATAGCCGCTGGTCTTGTCTAGATTATGCTAGACCTTGTTTTGAACAATAGTAAGGGTTCCTCGCTATCATAACTCCAGTTCTGTGGCCTGCTCTCAACTGAGGTACAAGTGTTTATTGAATAAGAACAGTAAGACCCTAACCTTGCTGCCAGTAGGTACTTCAGGAGGTAAAGAAAATCGTAGAATTTGGTTGTCAGCAAAAGAAAGATGCTTTTAGTAAGCACCACTCTAGAAATGACACTGGGTGGGTTTTATTGCCTCACTTCTGTCAGTTCTAAGAAAATACTGATAAAAGAGACTGGTAGAATGATGGACTAGTAATGAGGCAGGGGATGTCAGCCTTCAAAGGTCAAGAATTTGGAGTTCAAACACAAAAGCTGGGTGTGGCAGTGCACACTTGTTATACCAGCTAGGAGCCTGAAGGATTGAGTGTTCAAGTACAGCTTGGGCGACTTAGACCCTGTTTCCAAAAAGGACGCCTGCAGAGGTAGCTCATAGTGGAGGCCCCAAGTTCAAATGTTGAGTGCCACCAAAGGAAAGAAATATGTATTTTGCAGCACACTGGAGTGTTTAGACAGGATTATGAATTGTCACAACTTTATAGTGAGGCCATTTTTAAAAACCCTGGGTGTATTTGTGATCTATTTTTCCCCTGGAATAGCCAATCCCACGCCTCTTCTTTGCGGGAGAACATACAATCCGGAACTACCCAGCCACGGTCCATGGTGCTCTGCTGAGTGGGCTGCGAGAAGCAGGAAGGATTGCAGACCAGTTCTTGGGAGCCATGTACACTCTGCCTCGCCAGGCCACGCCAGGTGTCCCTGCACAGCAGTCCCCAAGCATGTGAAACCAGATGCATTGTGAAGGAGGATGGCTTTGGGTCTTTCGCTGTGTGAGCACAGCTCTTCTACAATACCAGCTGGCACTGAGAAGCTCCTGCCCTGGCACCAGGGCTCACTGTTAGCTGACAGAAGAATTCTGTTCTTAAAGACTAAGGCAAGAAAGTGCTATAAAACATCTCAGTCTCTTGGGTTTTTGTTTTGTTTTTCAGTATTTTGAGAATAAAACTTCATATAAAATTAGTCCTCTTTTGTTTCCCTTTTGGGGTTGGAATTGTATGTAAGGAATGTTACTTCTGTAGAAATGCCAGTTTATGTATCAGTAGGTAATAGATGTATTTTGCATTTAAAGGCGAACATTCTTTCTTATTAAGGAGAAAAATGGTTAGGTCAGAAAATGAGGTTGGGGGGGTTCTGTAGACAAGGACTTGACACTGGTGCCCGACTTCCTGCCGGGATTGTGGTGATAGTGGCCAAGAGTGGATGGTTTGGGGCACTGGAAAAGCATTCTGCCTTTATTCTCAGATCCTTTACATGGGCATGTACTTAGGGGACCTTAAGGGAGAGGTCAGGGGCTAAGGTTCCTTAGCTGATGTCACACACTACCACAAAAAATATAGTTCCTGATGGCCAGAGTCTAAAGATGGCAGTTTGAAAGTGAAAAGTAAGTCTGGCCTGAAGGGCTCTTCTTGGTGGAGGCTGAAAAAGAAGAATCCATTTTTGTGCCATTTTTTTTTTTTTTAATTGGTACCAGGGATCGAACTCACAACCGCATGCTTGTAAGGCAGGCGCTTATGCCACTCAGCTAAATCCCCAGCCCCTTTTGTGCCATTGTTAGCATCTAGTGCTGCCTCTCTTGCTCTGTGCCCCTTCCCTTGTGGTGGGACCTTCCTCCCTCTGAAGGACACTTGTGCTTTTTCTGTCTGTAAAGTCTTCTTTGCCTTATATTAAGGTAGACATTTTTACAAAAAGCAGCAAGCAGTAGTTGTTCCTTCCTGAGGACTCTTAGCAGGAAAACCATTGTCACCATACAGACGCGTTAGAAATCAGACTGTACTCAGCTTTAGTCAGTCTTCCTGATGGTCTAAATGAGGTCTTACATATTGCTGGTCTGACTGGAAAATGAAAGGAAACTTACACATGCAGTGGAACTTGCTTGGGCTTTGAGGTACATCTTGAACCCTGATCCAGTGGTGGGTGCTTCTAGTTGGGTTGGTTGTTTGTTTTTAATAAATGCATAGGCAGCTTGAGAGAGAATTTTTTGTGACAAGCCTGAAAACGTAGCAATGAAACAACTGATGATTTTTGACTCTGGTTCACGATAGGCCCCAGGCATGTCCTTTTCCAGACCTTCTGGCATCAGTAATCAGCATGTTATTTTACCTAAAATAGTGAAATACACTAGCTGTATCAGCACAGAAGTAACAGCTGTACAAAGAGATGACATCAACAAAACTGGCATCAAACTCACGGAGCAAATGGAAACTAGGGAGCTTTATTGGTTACATATTGTGCTGCAGAGCCAACAGAGAGAGCATTAGAGCCAGAGGCTACATGCAGACAGGCAGCTTTGACTACACATGCACCCGAGGAGCCCTGAGCCACTGCCCATGGCTTTGCCCTGGTTTCCAGTGGCAGGTTCTGGCCTTCTTGGTCCCATGCTTGGAGCAGAAATGTAGACGCTTCCAAGGGGCAGGGGTGAGGCCAGAGCACCTACCTGAGCAAGTAGGTGTGGACCAACAGACTGATGCCCCCAGCAAGGGGCCTATAAATGTAATAACAGTTTATTTGAAGGCTATTTTCCTAGCCCTCCCTATCTTTAAAATACAAAAAAATAGACTTTATTCTCTTAAAAATACATTCCGTTCAGTACATGTTCTGAGCTGTGAAGCAGCAGGAAAATAGGGCCCCTTTCCTATGATCTTGACTGAGGAGATCTCTGTTCCCCACTTGGGGTATTCAAAACAAAATCCCTAAAAGCAGCCATTCTGCCAAAGTGGCAACAGAGAAGCTCACAGCAGCAGAAAGAACCAGGGACCCAGTCCTAGGGGTCTGGATCCCTGTTCCTTTACTGGGAAGTGGCAGCACTTGGCACTGTGACCCACTAAATCTAAAGAACTAGAGCCACCCCAGAACAAGCAGTCCAAAAACACCACAGACACCCCAGCCCCAGCACCCCACGAGAGGGACGGCTCATGTGCAAGCTTGCCTGCAGCTGAGGTCGGAGTCCTCGGTCCCACACAGTCCCTGCCTTTAACCCCCACTCTCAAACGCCTCATTGCCACTGAGAAGCAAAACCTACCTACAGCTGTGGTGTCTACCACCCCTCCAGCTCTCTTTGGCTGTTCAGTATCAGAGTGACACAGTGGTAAGTGAAAAAGACCCCCTCCTGGCCTTTAGCCAGCTCTTCCACCTCACAGCCAAGCAGCTAATGCAGGGCCAGGTTCCCCAGCTTCCCTAGGAGCCTTCCCACAACCTTGCACCTGCAGGAACATTAGGCAGGCAGGCTGCAGAAGACACTTGACATAGAGGTGGGTTGGCTGGGACACAGGATTATTTGGCTTAGACAACTATTCAGTCACCAGGTCTCCCCTCCACCTGGAGGCTTCCTCCAGGACCCCTGATTGTGAGGACTGGATCGAAATGGCCACACCATAGTTGCTTTTCAGACATGTGCCTTTCAACTCTGGAATCTGAGAGCCAGCCTTGCCAGCCATATGAAGTCCAGAAAACTGAGCCTCTAGTCTTCACTTGCAAATACATATTTTCTGCAATGCTGAGGATATTTAAAAATAAAATCTATTTTACAGCGGTTCTCTAAAGTGTGCAGGTTAAAGAAACATAAAATATTTATCCTGAAATAACCATTACAATCAAAACCTATTGCACTCAGATTTCAAAATGGCAGCCCCAGTAAAAGGGCACCGCGGCTGCCCCTTTCCACACAGCACTGTGAGTGTCAGCAGATATCGGCACTGCTAGAAATGTGGAAAGATCCAGACTTTGGCACCAGGAGCTACAGCACCAGAATCCAGGGCTCTAACACCCAAAGACAAAAAAATAGCGAATCTTTTTTGGCATGGCTTGGCGTTCTGTTTCTATCAGCAAAGACCCACAGAATTTCCTGTGTGCAACTGACCACCACAGAGGTCGGTTTCCTTTGAACTCAGGGTTGCCAATGGGTGAAGGAGAATGGTAGAGAAGCTGCAAGTAGAGTTTTCAGCCTTGACTGGGCAAGTTTCTGGCCAGTGACCCAGGAGAAGCAGCAGGGAAGAAATCTTGCAAACAGCATCCCACATTGTGCGTCTGAAGTGCACCGTGGAGAGGAAAGGCCAGCCCTTCAACTGACAGAGCTGCAGAGCACAGCAGTATGAGCGCAAGTGAGGAGGTGCTCTCCAAGCCTCACGCGACACACTGATGCAGGCAAGGGCAGGATGAGCACTGGAGCCTGTGCTCAGTGGAGGTATGGGTACCTGCTCGTAGACCTCCCCAGGAAGTCCCCATCTTCCCTCTCCACAGGAAACCCACAGGAGGGCACAGGACAAGACACAGAACAGACTTGTTTTAGAAAGCACCCGGGCTGCAAGCCAGGCACTAACACATGGCACTGGACAAGGCCTCAGAGTGTCTGGTCCCTTCTCTTTACTGACTGCGGAGGCCTGGGGAGCTTCTCCGAGCTCGCCTCCGAGAGACAAGTGCCTGGAGGAACTCAGCATCAGGCCTACAAAGACAGCTGCAGGCAGAGGTAAGAGGCTTCCCCTAGCCTCTGAAGGCAGACAACCGGCCACAACCGACAGTGAAAACAGATGAACCTTGAATTCCAGACTGAGGGCCCTGAGGAGATCATTCATTTCAAAGAGCTCAGTTTACAAACAGGGAAACTAAGGTTCCCAGAGGACAAGGACTCACCACAAGGTTACACTGCAAGGAAGTAATAAAGCCTCAGAAAAAAGCAGCTTTCTAGACTGCTAGTCTAATGCTCTCTGCTGTTGAAAGCGGTGGCATCTGCTTCATACAAGTGGCCTTTAAAGGAGATCCCGTTTATACTGAGAGAATGTGGTAGAAAAAGCAGTGCCACAGATGTAGTTTAAACTTCCCCATGTGACTGGTATAAGGAAACTAGTTGATTTTTTTTTTTTTTTAAATGTGGCTTCCTGAAAGATTGCTGCACTCTGAACTGTATAAACCTGAGGCCCTCAGTGGGCAGATAATCTTTCCTTCAATGAAGTCACTGTAATGATAGTCGACTTGCAGGAGTCAGGGGCCCACTTCTGTAGGAATGCATCAGCGTGGTAAAGTGCGAAGCCTCCTCCATGTGGGATGGAGGAAGAGGAACAAGAGGGAGGATTCTCAGTCCATGTCTTTCGTGGAGCTATTGCTTGTGGAGTGACTAAAGGGAAATTGCTTCTTCCTGTCTGCTTTTCCCCTTGCTGGGGCACTTTCCAGAAGGCAGCATATGCTGGGTCAGGCCCAGCTTAGTCCGGGAATTTTCCCAAAATGGGAACAATGAAGTCAGCTGAAGTCTCCAACCACAAGAGAGGGTGCAGTTTCTGCCAGCAGCATTATGGGTGCACAAGGAAGGAGATGCATGAGGCTTGCGCACTTCCGACGCCTTTGGAAGGTGACAGAGAGCTGGAGTGGAGGGTGGGTCATTCCAACAGGAACCTACATGCTCTGCCCCCAGGAAACTGGTCAGCCAGGGAGCCAGGCCAGAGAGGCCTGGACCTACAAGACAGTCCCATATTCCCTCAGAGGCAGCACAGACCGCTTCTGCTTTCAGAGCCTGAGAGAAAGAACTCCAAGGCGAGAAGGAATGGATGCTCCCCAGATAGAGCTAATGGCAGGTCACTCTTAGTGGGCACGTGGGCCCTCAGCACAGACAAGGAGCGTGGTGGGGAGACTGAGGAGGTGCTAACCACACCGAGAAGGGGCTATGCTAAGACAACCCACCCGAGAGCAGAGGAAAATTCTGGCTACTGTTGTATGGTGGGAGATTTCTGCATCTCCCCACCTGGGGGCCAAAGTGGTCTATGCTACCCTGGGGACAGGGACAAGGAAACAGGACTCATGCACCAGGGAAGGCTGGGCCTGCTGACTGTCCAGGTTGTAGTCTGTGATCTCCTCTGGCCAACCAGCAAAGATTACCTGAGCCACAGCCCAGCTCTCTACCAGTCTCCCAGCCAAGGCCTGTGTCCAGCTGGTTAACTGGTCTTAGACACTTCGCAGGACAGAAGGTGGATGAGCTGAGAAGTGGGAGCAGAGGAGACAGCAGACTTCACCCGCCACCTCAGTTCTCCTCAGCACAAGGCCTACTTGGCCGCAATCGCTCCTCGGCTCGAATTCGCCCAAGCTCTGGCAGCTCCAGCTTCACAGCGGGTTCAGCCCGCTCCAAGGAGTTGTGCAGTCGCCTATGGACACTGAGGGTGCAGTCTTCACTTTCCTCCTGTGTTAAGAAACGACAAATGAGAAAAGGGAGCGATAGAAAAGCAGAGTGGAAAAGATACCTACAACCTCCCAGTGCAGACATCTGTTCCAAACGCCTCTGCCTTGGAAATCAGGGTAGACCAAGACCTCCAAGCTGCTACAGATGACCACAGACCAGGAGGTCACAACTCAACAAGGGGCCTGGGAAGGGAGCACGGGCACAGAACCCCAGAGAGCAGCTGGCAGTGTGCGCCCTGCTCGCACCATGCTCTCCTGGGGCCGAAAGCCACTGCCTGGGTAGGGGCAGGGAGCGTGGTGAAGAGCAGGCAGGGCACCTCTGATGTTCCCACCCACGTACTACCAGACACCTGTGCCTCCCCTGGGTACCCTGTGCCTGTCCCTCTACTCCAGCTCCGCTTAGACGTGCAGTTTCGGGGCTCTGAGTACCTGTCTTCTCCAGTCTGTTCTAAAATTCTGCCTTTTTAATGTTCTCTTTTAGTCTTTCCAAGCAAGTGCAGATCAAAAGCATAATGAAAGTATGGCTTGGCTCTTCCAGGAATTCACCCGGGTGGCCTTGGGTAAGGCACTTTGTGTCTGTGATCCTCGGCTTCTAGGTCTGGAAAATGGGGATGCTATCTGCCCACAGGGTTGAAGGCCTGAAGGATGGTGGCGGCGCGATGCTCTGCTCCTTACAGAGACTTACAGGCTCGTCCAGTTAATGCTGCCAGGCAGTGGGTCAAGCAAGGTGTCTACCATGGTCACAGGCTCCACAGCTACAAGATACCCCTGGGGCTTCTCCAGACACCAGGCTCACACTCTGACCCTGAAATACGGCAGGCGGCTCTAGATCTAGCCATTCTGACCAGCCCTGGCCTTAGCTGAATGACAGAGTGTGCAAGAGGGCAGCAGGCACTTGGACGTGTCAGGTCCCATGTCCCTGCTTTAGGACAGAGCTCCAACTTCCTGCTGGCCCACAGAGCTCCGTGGGAGCCACTGCAGGTTTCAGGTGCTGCTCTAGCAGACCCAGAGAACAGAGGCCAGATTGCCCTTTTGCATCACTGTCACATGTGAGAGCAAAGTGGAGGAGACGAACTAGAAAAGGGATGATGGAAAGTCACGCTGTTCTCTGCCAAACCCGCGTGGCACCAACCATTCTCCGGGCTTCGCATTTCTCCCAGTGTGTGCCAGCCCCAGTTCCCAATCTGTGGTCACATGGACCAGAGCAGAGGGAAGAAAGGAGAAACAGAGGAAGAAAGGGAGAGCAGTGGGACTCACCGTGCCTGCGGAATGGTTCCAAGCTGCAGCCAGGACCGTGTCTCCTGCCCGACTCCGATGGGTGAGCACCTCGGACACTGTGAGGCTACTTTGGGTCCTTCTAGAGGAAAGCTCGGCTGCATCCCCAGAATTTCCCATCTTTCGAGTGCCTGACTCAGAAAGGTAGGATCTGGGCTGTTCAAGTTCTGAGAAGTCTGTGGAAGACCTCTGGATGTGGGCGCTGGCAGATTCCACGTTTCTACCTGCTTGAGTCGGGGGGTCTTCTAAAGATTTCAGGTCTCGCTTACTCTTCCAGGCATTGCGCACAGTAACATGCCTGGCGTCCGAGGAGCCCACCTCAGAAGGGGCACTGTGGCTTTTCCACCTGATTGTCTCCGCTGGGGCGGTGTGGCTGTTCCTCTCCACTGAATCCAATGGCTTGATCAGAATGCTGCTCCGAGACACCACCGTGTCTGGCCTGTTCTTTGAGGGCCCGTCTCCTAGTCTTTCAGCGTCTCCGAGCTGCATGGTGATGTCGTGTTTGTGAATAGAGAGCTCGAACGGGGAGCTGACGTGGTTGCTAACTGGGATGAGCTCTGGGGGCCCCACCTGGATGTTGCTGGTAGATGTGTGCCTCTCCCTCGGCGTCTCCCCTGGGCTGGCTCTGGGGCTGCTGCTGTCAGAGGGGTAGATGGTGATGCTGCTTGTCACCTTGTTTGGCCCTGGCTTACAGCTGGATTTCGGTTTCTCTAACGAAGCCTCAGTTCCAGATCCTCCCATGATTTTTTTCACATTCTTATCAATGATAACAGGTTTAATGACACCTCTAGACCGCAAGGCTTCTCTGGGACTGAAGGGTCTCTGGCTTTTTACCCCGGTGCCACTGGCATCTGGGAGTTCCGTGGAATTGCTAGAGCCTCTGACGGGTTTCACAGATTCGTTTTCTACCCCAGCATTTTTATCATTCTCAAATAGGGAGATTCTGTGTTCCCCTCGGGATTTGCCCTTTTCTCTAAAGTTGGGCAGTAGTTTGGGCTCAGGTTCTGAAGTGATGGTTGTGTTTACCAACTTGGCAGTAACCAGAGATGCCATGTCTAAGTCATCGTCCGAGTCAGGATTCTCTCCGCAACTGGATTTGATGACTTGACACCTCAGGGCTTCGTGATGACTGCTGTCTTCCATCACAACTGCTACGGACTGTTCAGCTTCTTTATTTGGGGTTGAAAAGCCCTGAAGGATGTTCTCTTGGCTTCTGGAGCTATAAGGGTACTTTGATAAAATAGGAGCCTTAGAAATGGGGGAACCAGTATCAGCCTCCAGGCCATTGGTAGCCTTTTTACTTTTAGAGAGTCCTTCTGCAGATGACCTTCGAGAGGAAGCCAGGGCTCCAATGGCCTTAGAGCAGACAGGGTCTGCCGCCTGAGTTATTTGGCTTCCACCACCAGGCATTTGTCCTCGCTTGCCAAACTGGGCCTCCGACGAGGGGTCTGAAGCCTTGTCAGCTCTACCCAGTGCGTCACTAGGAACAGACCCAAGCGTGGAGTTACTAAATGTCCGTGTTGTCTTCTCCACTTTTCCCTTCAGTCCGCTCTCTGTGCCTGATTTGGGAGTTCCCTTCCAGACTTTATTGTGCTCCTGGGCAGCTGGGGGGTAGCGGCTAAGCACGGAGGGCTGCTCCCTGGCCTTCTTCCCTTCACTCTGAGAGGACCCAGGGGCAAACCGGTCTTCAGTTCTCTTTGTCTCCTGAGCCCCACTTTCTGTACCCACCCCCACATTGGAAGCTTTGGCTGCCCTCCTGCTGGTGAAAGTGGGAGAGGAAACCTGCCTGCTGCCCAGAGAGTAGTTTTCACTGTTGAGAGGAAGCTCCCTGTTTCGGAGCCTGTCTCGCTTATGCTGAGGAGACAGGTCCCGGGATGCGTGCTTGGCCACGCTCGCCTCCCCACCATGGCCTCTAAACTTAGTCCTCTCGTGCCTGCCTTTGCTGGAGAGGAAAGCCTCTTCCCCTTCTACTTCTCCGTTTTCTAACTCTTTCTGTTTCTTGATTTGTAGCTTTATCTCTTCCAGCTGACTAGCTAAGATTTTATTTTTATTTTGCTCACTCAGGTAATTATCTTGAAGGTCGTTGTTTTTGGCTCTCATTTTCTTAAGCTCCTCTTCCAAAGATTCGAAATGTTTGATTTGCGTCTTAAGTTTCTCAATTTCTTGGTTAAGGTCTTTGACTTTGTTGTCTTCTTGATTTCGGTTCTTTTCATTTTCAGATTTGTTTCTTGTTTCGTTCTCCACCTGTTTTAGGTAGTCCAAAGCACCCTTCCTTCTTGATTCCTTGGACGGCAGTGTGGAAGAGATGCCATCCTCAATCCGTAGGTCATTCCTTTCCAGAAGATTAGAAGCATTCCTTGTATAATCTCGGTTCATCTTCTTGTTCTGCTCCAGTTTCTGGGTGAGCTCTTTAATCAATTTCTCATTTTCTTTCTCCTTTTCATTCAAGTATTTCCTCTCACTGACAAAGCTTAGCGTTAATGACTTCAGCTTTTCTAGCTCCGATGCTAAATTCTGCTCAGTTTTATCCAGGCGGTCCTCAGAAGATTCCAGTTCTTTCACTTTGACTCTGAGCATTTCCAGTTCAGAAGAGATTTTCTTGGTCAGATTTCTCTCCTCATTCAAGCTCAAACAAAGCTGGGTACAGTCATTCTTACTTCTACTAAAGGCCTCCTCTAGTTTCTCCAACTCAGCCATGCGTTTCTGAAGCCGTTCAATCTCGGATTTCAGCTCCCGGGTAAGGTTTTCCTCTTCTTCAAGTTTCTCCTTCATCAGATGACACAGATCCTCTGCTCTCTTAATTTCCTCATCTTTACCTTCAATTCTCAGCACCTGCTGGCGCAGCACTTCAATCTCAGCCAACATGCTAGAGTTGCTGCCTTCTGCCTGAATTACCTTGTCCTGGAGATCCAGGAGCTCATCCTCTGCTTTCTGGAGGTTTTTTGTGGCTTCCTCCAGCTCATCAAGGCGGCGACTCAGACTCTGTAACTTAAACCGCAGGTGGCGGCTGGAGGCAGTATCTTTGTAGCTCGCAACTTCAGCCATGTCTACCGCCAGCCAATGTGGGCTCCCAGAGGCATCCAACTCCACTTCAGGGGATGAGAAATGGTTACCTTTCTCTTGGCATCCACAGCCTTCTTTGGCAGCTGGAGACCATTATCAGTCTAGAGAAAGAAAGTAGAAACCACGTCAGTCAGCGGATATAAAAGCTACACTTTAGATCTCACCTATAAAAAGAGCTTCCCATTCCCATCTGTGATCCTCGTGCCTGGAACATAGCAGGTGCTCCGATTTGCTGAATGAAAGATCTTGAGTAAACCCATATAAAAACACTGATTCATTACAGCCAACACTGAGCTGATACCTAGCTTCACCAAGACGAAGAATGCTACTACTGACAGTGTGGCAAAAGATGCCAAAGGAGGGCCAGTGCTCATGGGGAATCATTGAACCTTTCTTTCACTATTAAGCAAGCTAAGCTTCAGTTTTAAATGTAAAATGAGGGTAATGATGTCTACACACTGCATGTCTGCCCAGTACTGCTCAGAGATAATACATGGGAAGCTCTTGACAATAAAGCACTAAATTCTGAGATTATTATAAGGAAATGTTAGGTCTTGTGAGCTACTGTGACTTGAAATGATAGAAATAAATCTATCCAGCTTACTACATAAATGGGGAGCTTTACACTGTGCTAAAGCAATCTTCCCATACCTATTTCTTCTCCCAAAAATGTAGCTGTAATTTAAGCGGGATTCAGTGCAACCTAACCCTAACCAGCCAACAGGCAACTTCTACAAAATATACCCTTTCGCATTAGAATGGAAATGCTCATTCAGCTTGAAATGAAGAAAGCTTTGTTTCTTTCAAAACCATTTCACTGGGGGTACACGCTGCACATCAAAGAAAAGGAAGAAAAGGAGTCTAAGTGGACTTCAGCTTTGTTGTCCAAAGCCTCAGAGGTGAGGCTTTTCAGAAGTGGATGGATCTAGAAAGTATGATGCTGGGATCGAGGGTGTGTGGTTACTAAATTGGCACCCTGATTGGTTTGGCAGCCTTCTGGGTAGGATTAAAGGTGCCCCACTCTGGGTATGAGTGCTACCGCCCTTAAGGGCCTACTGCTTGGGTAAGAGGAGCAGAAAGCGGGTCACAGCTTGTCGCTTGTTGCTGCTGCTGCTGCTGCCACTTGTCTTCTGCTGCCTCCTGCCTGGTCCACAATGTCCCTCTGCCATGTGCCACCCTGCCTTGGAGCCAGCCAACTATGATCTGAAACCTCTACAATAAACTGGGAGTTGGGTATTTTGTCTCAGCAACGAGAAAAGTAACCTCTAAGACACATGTCATTTTCTCATTCATAAAAAATAAGAGACCAGGTTAATATATGTATTTTTAAATAAAGACTAACCTTGTACTGTGACTGAGCAAAGTACCAATAAGAATAGGATTGACTAGAAACCATAAAATAATTAAGTATATTTCAGTGTTTGAAGTTATAAAACGAGAAAAAGAATAAGGTGCTAGCAACAAAGATCAAAAATTGGAAAATCAATCAAACAGATCTAGAAACAGTATAAAATAGTGTATTACATGCAAAGAGAAAATACAAGATGTAATCGAAAAATATGGTAAATGTTTAAATTTTAAAAACTGTTAGAGGGCTGGGGATATACCTCAGCCAGCACAGCGCCTGCCTGACAAGCTCAAGGTTATGAGATCAATCCCTAGTATAAAAGAAAGAAAAGAAAAGAAAAGAAAAGAAAAGAAAAGAAAAGAAAAGAAAAGAAAAGAAAAGAAAAGAAAAACAGTTACAGCAAAAGCCACACCCCTAAGGCCCCTCTTCTAACGCTCACCCCGTCATTCTTGCCACTTTCTGAAGCCACTCGGGAAGTCCTCTTTCATGTCTTTAGCTCCACAGTCATGGCTGCCTCAGTGTCCGGAACTGGTGCAGAACATCTGCCTTTCACAGTCACTCTGAGGTCAGAGAAGCATCAGCAGTCACACCATGCTGGGTCCAGGGAGGGAGGACACGCTGTTTTCAGCTGCTGCCTTTCCACCAGGCGACACCTGGCAGCTGCAGTCACCTATTCTTGGTAACACCGTGTAACAACTCTCCCAAAAGGATTTCCAGAACTGCTTCGCAAATTGGTGAGAATGACAGAATCAGTACATTTGAAGCGAGAGGGAGGATTTTGAGGGGGATAAACGGCAGTGTGCCTTTTACTGGTTTTTGTTTTTTGTGGGGTTTTTTGTGGTACTGGGGATTGAACTCATAACCTTACACTTACCAGGCAAGTGCTTGATCCGCTGAGCTACATCCCCAGCCTCATAATGCATTTTTTAATTTAAACATTCATTGTATATTTTTGATCACACCTCATAGTAGTTAAGAAGAGATAAGATGGATTACAAGAAGCAGCAGACAGTGAAAAAGATGGAAAAAGTGAGAAAGAAATTGACAGATAAAAATAAAGAGATCCAAAACTAAGAAGCTTTGGCAGCCCTAAAGGTTGAAACAAGGAAGAGGAACATTCATTATATGATGAGCTATTAGTGAACAATTTTCAAAAGCTGGTGAAAGCTATAGAACCTCATATTTGGGAAGCCCCGTCCCAAACAGGAGACTGTTAAATCTGGACTAAATGCATGATAGGTTAGAGAAGATACCACTCAGAGAACTTATAAAAGCAACACATTTTTTAAAAAGACAACTAACTGTCTGTCTGCTTATGCTGCTGTAACAAAAGGAGCTGCAGATGTGGCTTAGTGAGAAGGCTCCTGGGTTCAACACTTAGTATAGCACTTGCTCCCGCTCCCTTCCCCACCAACAAAGACAGAAACATGTCCTTTAAAAAAGGCAGAGGCTCAAGAAGGAATTTGGTAAACAAATAAATGAACCCAAATAAACACTGCCTCAGTTAAACAATGAAAATCAATGGGGTTATAAGGTATGGGATAAAACCAAAATACCGGTTTATGTAGACCGTTGTCCAAAGCATTAGACAACAATAACTTGTAAATCATATAGACAGGAATCAAAACTTAAGAGCTCTGAAGATTTTATATTGTTCAGGAAAAAGAAAGAGTTGTAATCGATTTCTGACTCTAGATTAAGGTATCTAACATCTGCTAAGGGGCTAAAATTGAGAGTATATAAAGAGGTTCTACAACTCAATTATACAACTCTGTAATTCAGTCAACATTAAATAGAAGAAAAGCAATAAAAAATAGAAACAAAATCAATAAAGGGGAAAAAATCAAACCTGAAAGATTAAAAAAAATCAGTAAGACTTTAGCAGAGTAAGAAACATGGAAAACACAATAAATTGCTAATATCAGAAATGAAAAGAATAAAAACATCACTACAAATCTTAGGACATTAAAAAGATAATAAAGGAGTTAATGAACAATTTTATGATGACAAATTATAACCTAGATGAAATGGACCAATTCCTTTAAAGTCACAATCTGTCCAAACTCATACAGCAGACAATCTGAACAGTGATCCACTAGAGAAACCAAATCATTAATAACTTTCCAAAACAGAATGTACCAGACCCACATGGGTTCACTGAGGAATACTATCAAACATTTAAACAGAAAATTATACCAGCTTTCTATAGTTTCTCCCACCAGATGCAAGCAGCAGGATTACTTCCTAGCTCATTCTCTGAGGCCATCATTACACTAACAACAAAAACAAAGACATTACCAGAAAAGAAAACCAGACAAATTATCTCTCATGAACACAGATGCAAAGACCTTCAACAAAATATCAGCAAGTCAAATCTAACAATGTATAAGAATTATACACAACAACCAACTGGGATTTCTCCCAGGTATACAAGATAGTTCAATATTTGAAAATGAGTTAATATAATTCACATCAATAGATTGAAGAAGAAAAATAAGCAGACTGTGGTAGTGTTCACTTTGAATTCCAGCTACTCACCAGTAATTCTCTCGAGGCAGGAGGATCACAGGTTTAAGGTCAGACTGGGCAACTTAGCAAGACCCTGTTTGAAGGGTTAGGAGCAGTGGTACAGCAAGTATGTAAGCACAAGGACCTGGGTTCAATTCCTATCACTGCCAAGAAAAGAGAGAAAAACAGTATCATATTAATAGACACAGAAAGTGCATTTGACAAAGTTTAATGGTTATTCATCATAAAAGTTCTCAGTAGTCAAGCACAGTGACACAGGCCTGTAATTCTAGCTAACTGGGAGACTGAGGCATAAGCATGGCAAAGACAGACTAGGAAACCCAGTGAGACCTTGCCTCAAAATAAAATTTAAAAAGGACTGGGGATGTAGCTCAGCACTCCCTCAGCTCTACAGTCAGGGCTCGGGGGAAGAGAGTGAAACCTATCCTGCAAGGAGGTCAGGATGTCCCTCTCTCGCCATTCCCATTCAACACTGCACGTGCAATAAAACAAGATGAATACTGATTATTTAAACTGTTTTTGCAAATCACACGTCTGTTTATGTAGAATATTTAAAGTCAGGCACAGTGGCACACACCTGTAATGCCAGCAGTCAGGAGGCTGAAGCAAGAGGATTGCCACAGGCTTGAGGCAAGCTTGGGCCTGAACTACACAGGGAGACCACGTCTCAAAAAGAAAAGAAAAAGAAAAACACAAAAGCTATCAAGGAACAATATCTGAATAGCAAAGTTGCAGAACACAAGGTTAATAACTGAGTCAGTCATTTTCCTAAATAACAGCAATGAACAACTAAAACTTAAAATTAAAAACGATTATTTGTATAGCACTCCAAAACTGAAAGTTATTTATAAATCTAAAGCAAGACGCAAGACACACACGTGCACACATACATCCCTTACACAGAGGAAGAGCTAACCAAATGAGGAGAGGTCCCTCATTCATGGATAGGAAGACTCAGCACTGTCAAGATGTTAGTTTTTCCTGATGATTTATGGATTCAACACAATCCCAATAGGCTATTTTGTGGACACCAACAAACTTATTCTAGAATTTATACGAAGAGGCAAATTCCCAGAAAAACCAGCACAACATTAAAGGACAAGAACAAAGTCAGAGGACTGAATATGTCAGACCTACTGTACAGGTACAGAATCCAAGACAGTGTGTACTGGAGGACGAACAAACAGATTGATGAAAGAAAACAGAGACCCCCCCCTGAGAAATAGACTCAAACTGGCCAATTGATGTAGGGGAAGGAGGAAAACAATACCATGAAGCAAAGACAGTCTGTACCACTAAAAGTGCTGGAAGTGGATGTCCATATGCAAAAGGCAGGGCGAGCGGGGAAAGAGTGTGAGTGAGCGTCTGGACACAGACAACACCCTTCATAAACATGAATTCAAAACCAGCACTCCAGAGGCTGAGGCAGGAGGTTCTCCACAAGTTTGAGGCCAGACTGGGCTACAAAGTGAGTTGAAGGCCAGCATGAACTGCAGAGCAAGCCTGTCTCAAAAAGACAAGGAAAGAAAAAAGAAAACTTTAATTCAAAAATTAAACATAAAAAGCAAAATTACAAAGTCCTGGAAAATAACAAAGGAGAAAACTAGATGGCCTTGGGTATGATGGTGACTTCTTGGATACTATTCCTAAAATATGATCCATGAAAAAAATAACTTATAAACTAGGTTCATTAAAGTGAAAAATACTTTGTCAAAGACATCACCAGAGAAATGAGAAGACAGATCACAGAGTGAAAGACAGTATTTGTAGAAGATTTTTGATAAAAGACTGTTATCCAAAATATATTTAAAAAATTCTTAAAATACAACAGTAAGAAAAGTTTAAAATTGGGCCACAGACCCAAATAGACAACTTACTAAAAAATACATGTATACAGATGCAAATAAGCATATGAAAAGATGCTCACCATCATGTGTTATTTTAGAACTGCAAATTTAAAGATACAGAATATCACCATATAACTATAAAAATGACCAAAATCCAAAACACTTATCACCACCAAATGCTGGTAAGGATAGTAAGCCAAAGAACTCTCATTCATGCTTGGCAGGTACACAATTTGGTGGTTCCATACAAGACTAAATATATTCTTACCATATGATCCAGCAGTCAAGGTCCTTGTTGCTCAAATGAACTGCAAGCTCTGTTCACACTAAAACATACAGGCAAATATTAAGAACAGCTTTATTTATAACTGCCCAAACTTGGAAGCAATCAAGATACTCTTCAACAGATAAACAGACATTCAGTGTGTTCAAAATACATGGTGCATTTTTTAAAATGTATTACCCTAATCACACCGCGTCAACCCCCACTAAAAAATATCCTCCCTTGCTTCAAACACACATCTCAACTGCTTCCACTTTCTGAAGCAATTCTGCAAGTCCTCTTTCATGAATGCCTTTTCAAGATCTGATCAAAAATACAGTAAATGCTACTGCGTCATGCTCTCCAACATAGAAAAACAGGCTTAAAAACAGAAAATAAACCACTTTATTCACTGGGTCTGCACTGTGCAACTTCTGGTTCTTCCCCAACGTCAAAATGACCATGAAAGGGAGGCACTTTGAATCAACTCAGAACACAGGCAGTCATGACAGTGCAACTGAAGACAATAAATGGCGACTTCCAAAAGCACTTCAAAAGGTGTAAGAATGGTGGGAGAATCGTGTTTCAAGTGAAGGGGTGTTCTGATGGGGCACTAATGCCAGAGGATCTTTCACTGAAATACTTTTTTTTTGAAGTTTAATATTCTGCACATTTTTCAATCATGTGTCATAAACTGGTAAATTCAGGCAATGAGACATTAGTGCTAAAAAGTGACTTATCAAGCCATGAAAAGCA
Source organism: Hydrochoerus hydrochaeris (assembly GCA_004027455.1). Taxonomy (NCBI): domain Eukaryota; kingdom Metazoa; phylum Chordata; class Mammalia; order Rodentia; family Hydrochaeridae; genus Hydrochoerus; species Hydrochoerus hydrochaeris. Next base: position 125,758 of record PVLA01003403.1, read on the forward strand.
GGAAAAACCTTTAGGTGTATCTTAATGAAAGAAGCCAATTTGAAAAGGCTACGTACTGTGTGATTCTAACCATTTTGATGCTCTGGAAAAAGCAAAACTACAGAGAAAGTAAGATCAGTGGTTGGCAAGAGAGAGGAAAGCGAAGAGTGAACAGGTACATAGGGCAATGAAACACTGTATGGCATAATTATAGACAATACATCATTATACATTATAAATTTGTCAAAACCCATAAACTATATGACATGCAGAGTGATCCCTAGTATAGATTATGGACTTTGGATGATAATGGTATGACTTAAAAACCAAGATAAAGATCAATATAATTACTTTGCCAAAAAGAGACCACAGAGGTTAAAAATGGGAGCAAGAAGACCAAAAAAGGTGGCTGCTGCAGAAATCCAGGCAAAAGACAGCTGTGGCCTGAGCCAGGGTGCTGGCAACACAGGTACTGAGAAGAGGCCAGAATTCCAGCCACATGAATAAGAAGTGGAGGGCTCGCTCTTGGGCCGCATCGAATGTGAGATGAGGAACAGCACTGAGGAGGACTGCGAGGCTGAGGGCCTGAGTCTGTGGGAAGGTGACACTGTCGCCTATTCCGAGGGACTGACTGCAGACACAGTTGTGTGAAAATGAAAAGGAAGATCAGGAGTTCAGTTCAGGACATATCATCATATGAGGTATGAATCAGTCCGCCCAACAGACACATGAAAGAAGCCACTGAATGAATACACAGGCAGGGTTGTCAGGAAAGAGATGGGGGCTGGAGATAGAAATCTGTGACTCAACATGCAGAGGGTCTGGCAGAGTTTGCTGAGGAACTGAGTGAAGACAGAGAAAACAAGAGGTCAAAAGTCTGAGTTTCCATGTGGCCAGCATTTTTTCCTGATAGAGACACAAAGTAGTTAACAAAGAACCAAATCAGTCAGTGAAGTTGACAGAAAGCTGGAAGAATATACGTATCACGAAAGCCCAGCAAGGAACAGGTTAAGGAGACATGATCTGTTGTGACCTTAAAGCTGACTGAAAGAGAAGTAACTGAAGCCAAGGTGACACAGGGATGGCCATCGGCACGTATGACGAAAGCCCCACAAGCTGGGGCTGGGAACGTGGTCTGCTCCATAAGAAAAAAACATCCACCATTTGAGGGCAAAATCTAACCCCGAAAATAATCCCAGGGGCAAAACAAAAATAAAGTGGGACTTGAGATACCAAAAGCAAACTAACCTCCAGAGCACATCCATCAGCTGCACTATAAGCCTCGAGCCGCCAGGAGGAGCCCCTGCCCCGCTCCTACCCAACAGCAGGGCCCGCAGGTATCGGAAATAGCAAGCCACCCGCCCTCCCTGGCCCACCCCAGTCATCTCTGTCTCCACTCTGCTTCTCTCAGTACATGTTTCCCTCTCCTCATTTTTGCTTATTTTAGCCCTTCACTCATCTTTCCCCAGCCTTTGCTTCGTCATTTTCCCAAAAATGCAGAGGGGGAACCCAATATTTACATATCTTTGTAAGAAAGGAACTTTTTCTTTTCTCTTATCCCTATCCACAGCTCCTACTTGAGCGCCACATATGAAAGTGTTGCCTTTGGTCTTTGGCCTAGCAGCACAGCAAAAACTACCAATTTATACAAAGGGTGGATGGGTAGGGAATGAACCTAGTGTGCACCACAGACCAGCTGTACTGGCACAGCAGTTACTGGAAGATGAATGACATACAGTGTATCTTCAAACGCTTTAACAGTGTACCCTTATATAAATATGCTGGGAACCATGAAACTGTACAGCTTTGATGAACTTCGCTATATGTAAATTATATCTCAGTAAAGCTATCAAAAGAAAACAAAAACCACCCAGTGGGCACTGTGCCAGCACCTGTGGTCCCAGCCACTGCGGAGGCTAAGGCAGGAGAATCACTTGTGTCTAGGGGTTTGAGGCCAGCTTGGCCAACAAAGCAAGAACCCATCTCAAAAATAAAACAAAGGCAAGCTCTCTGACCTTCGCACGGCTGCCATCTCTCACAGCATGTTCTGCAACAGTGATTACTGGTTTTCATGAACAGACCCCCCTCTCCAAAAGAAAGAAATGCTAAACTTGTAGTATAGCCCCATCCATTATTATTATTATTATTATTATTATTACTATTATTCTGAATTACTTACACATCATCGCTCTTCCAAACTCCTAAGAGGTCTTTATTGCTCTCAGGATAAAGTCCAAATGTCCCAGAATGGCACAGAGTCCTTAACCTCTAGCCCTGCCTACCTGCTCTGCATGGTCATCACACTATCCACCGCCTCTGCCCTCCTGTGCTCGCCCTCTCACTTCTGGGTTGTGAGCCTGATTCCTCCTCCTCCTTCCTTCAGATTCTACTGTAGAGCCATCTTCCTGGAAGGTCCCGGAACACCTCACTCCTGGAGCTCCGGGCCAGATCATGGGCTCTCTTTCTTGCTTTTAGCATAGACCTCATCATTGCATTTCCCATACAGTACTAAAGTTTATTTTATCTCCCCACCTGCTTTCTTATTTATCAGTGTATTCCCAGTAGCTAGCAGGAAGCATGGCATATAACACACACTTTAAATTTGATGGCTGAAAGCACTTCCTAATTATTAAATGCTTTGCTCAGCCCTTTCACCATTATTAACAAAAACATTAAAAAATAATGTCCGGAGACTGGTTCTAGATTACAAAGGAGAAAACAGGTGGCAAGAACGGATATGAACAGCACAGAGGGTCAGGCTCTGTGGCAACGTTCTGAACGACCTCTCCTAGGCCCCGCACCACTTGCAGTCATCACAAGACTCCACCCACCCCTTTACGGCCTGCTGAATGTCACCTTGCAGCTGGCAGGTCTATGCCACGGAAATGGGACATAAACACTAAAATCCCACTATTCACAGGTTGTCCAGATAGAGTTCCTGGGCCAAATATTACACAAGCAGCAGAAAACATTTTTGGATCTTCCACCACCCCTCAGAATGGGATTCCAGAATCAAAGGTTTTCAAACTGGGATCTGCAAATCCCATCGGGGGGGTCACTTAGGAGAGAAGTTTAAGCAGGCTGAGCTCCAGGCTCTCTCTTAGCCAAAGCAACTGAGTTTGACTCCTTATCTACTGAGCTCTTCACATATGACTATTGAAAAAAGAATTCTGTATCTTTCATTTAAAATTAAACTGCAATTCAGCAAAGCCAGACTTCTGTCTCCTGGGCTTTCTATCCACCATTCTTCCCTTCCTGCAAAGTCAGCTCTCTGTAAACTCTTTTATGTATTTTCACAAAGTACAGAATTGTGAGTATTACTCTGATTAATCATAGATCAATAACAACAAGAGTATGAAGGAACAAACAGGCAGAACTGCAAATTGAGTACCATCGTATTCCATGCAATGTATAAGCACCTCACACGCCTGTTTGCTTCAGGAATCCCAGTCCATTGTTTACATGTTCTTAAACACACAGTTTCCCTGGGAATTTACATCCATACAGTGATGCCATGACAGTCCCTGGCATGCTGAGTGCTTTGCAGGATACAGAAGTCACAACGAATAATAGGTATTACTGTTACCAATCTATTCAGTCTAAATAAGTGTAATGGGATGAAGACTCTCAACCTTACCCAGGCACACAGCTAGTAAAAATATCCAGATGATGAATCCAGGTCTAATTCCAAAATTCATATTCTTTTACAAACGTTATGCTATTTGGTCAAACTATAATCTTCTCTTTGCCTCAGTTCCTTCCCTGCAATAAAATAAAACCAACCTAATCTACTCAACAGAAATATTACATGTCATAAAGTCAAGTACCCTTTCTCAGGTATGGTAGCGTATGCCTGTAATCCCAGCACTGGGGAGGCTGAGGAAGGAGGATCACCATGAATGTGAAACCATCCTAGGCTACAAAGTGAGCTCAAGGCTAGCCTGAACTACATAGGGAGACCCTATCTCAAAAAAACAAAACAAAAAAAAACGCTTTTTGAAAAGTCAAATGCACATTGAAAAACCACAATCAGTAAAACAGTAGTATAATTCCTGGACTTTTCTAGTTCACAATAATTATGGGGGCAGGGGGGGGGCTGCATTAGAGTTTCATAATGACCCACAAAGATCATCTTTTCTACCCAAGGTAAAAAAAGAAAATGGATCAAAAGTAGGATTAAGGATGTCACTCACCTACTTCTATTTGAGCTTCAACTAGCCAAAGAAAGAAATGTTTTCTCCAGGCCACCCACAAAGGGAAGAGGCAGATTCCTCCTTTCCTAGCACCTCCTTCACCCCGCCTCAGCAAAATTCATTACTTAATAAACATTTATGAAACTTTTTTTGTATCTATATTTTTTTTGTACCAAATCTGAGAATGAGAAAATTAAGACCTGACCCTTTGTCTTTAAGGACTCAAGACACATGGACTGTAAAATGGTAAAGAACCTTCCCTGACCATCCCACATAGTAACAGCACATAGCCCTCTGCTCCCTGCCTTCTTAAGACTTCTTTATTTTGTATAGCACATTTTATCAGAGACAGGTAAGCAGAAGATCAGAAGTGACGAACTGTGCCATCTGGGAAGGAAATTATTTATATTAAAACTTCAAAAAAAAAAATCACAGGGGTGTAGTGGCATGTGCCTGTAATCCTAGCACTTGGAAGGCTGAGGCAGGAGGACTGCTGTGGGTTTCAGGCCAGCCTGAACTACACAAAAAGACCCTATCTCATAACAAACTACAACAAAAACTCACAGAAAAGTACAGAAAGGGAAGGTCAATCCCATCATTTAATGCCAGATTCTCCTACACCAGTGACTAGGTGAGTCCCAATTTACATCAGAAAGATAAAAATTCTCTCTTTTTGGGTCCGTAACAGCCAAAGTTCTTGAATCTGGTTCTAAGTGTCCCTATCTATCATTGTGAAGACCAGCTCTTCTTCCTGTCCTGGCAAATCAGGAAGGTTTGAAATAGAACATAATCAAGACTGCCCTGCCCCTATTCCCAACACAGCTGCCATGATTCACTTCCTGTTCCCAAGTCATTCCCAAGTTACTCATTTAAAGCAGGGGTCGGCAAACCTTTCCTTTACAACTTGACATAAGCATGTAAGGTTAATTTAAGAGTAAATATTCCAGCTTTTGTAGAACCTAAGGTCTCTATCTCAGTAACTCAACTCTGGCACTGCAGTCACACACCACATATAGGTGACTGAACTTGGCTATGCTTCAATAAACCTTATTTACAAAATCAGGCAGGGAGCCAGCAGGTCAGAGTTTGCCATCCCCGGTCTAAAGGAAAATCAGAGCGCTATCGTTAAGTCACTTCCTTCTGCTCGCTTCTGTCTTGCCACCACTTCTTGAGTGTTTCTATTTAACTGCTGTTCTTCAGTGATGTTCCCCAGAACCACAAATTCATGTATTTTAAACATGCAAACTTCAGGATTAGCAGCAGAAAAGGCATTCAGCTATTCTTCAATACGGACAGGATTTAAAAATCGTCTGAGCCAACCAACCTCCCACTCAGTGCAGAAGTTATCTAGCCAGTAGTCACTCAGCTCTTCCTCAAACACTTCTAAGGACAGAAGAGTACTCAACCCCCCTCATCCCCCAAGGCAACTCCTTCCTCTTCCGGCAGGGGTAAGATAGCCTACCTACTTTTCGTTTTTGCGCATTTTACCACCTGATCATTGTGATTTATTTTACTGTCTGTCTTTTACCAGAATGTGAGATCCATGAGGTCAGAAACATGGCTTTTTGTGTTTATAATTATTTTTACTCCTATATCCCCAGCACCCTGAACAATGTCTGGTATACAAAAAATATAAAATAACTGTTTATGGGAGGGAAGGACAAACAAAAAATGCTGCATTTGGGCAACTAAGTAATTCTGCCTTGCTAATAGGCAAGGCACAGGGGAAAGGCAAAAGAAATAACTAATAAGGTTTGAGTGGTAGATTTGAAGCCCCTGAAATCTCAGCGTAATGCACAGGCTAAGGCCATAAGGTCTGAGGAACATTTACCTTATCTCCCCCCTTCCATCCCGCAGAGCCTCTCCTGCACTACTCTCACGGTGAACCTCTTTTAACACCTCATCTGTTCTCTAAAGCCCTTCAGGCTCCCCACAGAAACGCACCATGCTGAGCTGTAGAGACCCTTCTCCCTTCACTGTGCCCATAGTACCTGCTTACACCCGTCATCCTCTACTGCGCTCTGAGCTCTAAGCTCTGTGAGCAGAGGCTGAGTTAGTTTCTTTTTTCTGTCCTGGACATTCTGGAAATACTGATGGGGCAATGTAGAAACCTTATAGATGTTTGGTAAATAAATGAAGGGAGTAGTTTTATTGCATCCTGTACAGGTCAAACTATATCTAGGACTATCTTCAGATAAGGGCACTATTCCCATTCTAGGAAAGGTACTGTTTTAATGCCAGATGTTGCAAATACAAATGTCACAAAGATCAGGTCAATAACACAAAGCAAGTATCAAGGGCCTAAGAGGACTACAGCTAAAAGAAGAGTGATCGGGCTGTTTTTATATGAAATCTCTTAAATGTAGCCAATGAGGGCCGAGGATTCAGCTCAGCAGCATAAGCGCCTGCCTGGCAAGCGTGAGGTTGTGAGTTCGATCCCTGGTACCCAAAAAAAAAAAAAAAAAAAAATGTAGCCAACAAATTCAAATGAAAAGAAAAAAAACTTTTTTAAGTATTACTACACACATTGTTACACAGGAGGCAAATTTTCAACCTGTTTTAGACAGAAAACTAACACAATGAGAAATGTGCTTCTGAAAGCCCATTTTGTTAGGATAGGCTAGGGTGCTATTATAACCGTTAAGGTAAAGAATGCAGTAGGGGTCTGAACCAGGACCTAGCCATGGCCTGATACAGCACTGCTGGCAGACGGGAAAGATGATCTGACCCACCCAGAGCTAATAACAAAGCCCAAGATTTCATGAGCTAAACTGGCAGCCACATGACCAGGTTTGTAGGTTCGTACTGATTTTCCTAAATACTGTTACATCTGATTAATTTTAATCATCTAAATATAGGGCTTAATTTATATTTCTTTTGCAGGCAGTATGTTGCAAGCATTAAAGATTCTTTCAGGCTCAGGAGCTGGACAGGCTAAACTCAACCCCTGACTTTACTAAATTCCTAAATGGGTGACCTTGTATAAGTCACTGGACTTCTCTGTTTCCATTCCTATTTTATAGGGTCATGGTAAGCACAAACAAGTGCTTAGACAAATACCTGATCCATATTAAATGTCATTAAGTTTTAGTTTAAATTATTATTCATCATGTTCTATATTTCAACTTATTTCAATCTATTATATATGCTGTACACTCTCTAGCTTATATTCATTATTTAAAATTCAGTACATTTGTCTTTTCTCTATCTTCATCTAAGCTGATGGTGAAACTGCTAAACAAAATATAACCAAGAACAGGCCTGTAGAATGTTACTAAAAACAGCTTTTCCAGATAAAGACCTATTTTAAGCTAAGATCTAAAACAAGTGAGAAATCCAGCCAAGGAAATATCTGGGAGAACAGCAACCCAGGCGGAGGGAGTCGCAGATGTACAGTCCCTGAGGTGAGAGTGCTACCTGTCATATTTCAAAGACCCACAGAGAGGTAAGCATGGCTGAAGGGCCATGGCAGGGGAAGAGCAGTAGGAAACAAGACAAAGCAGTAAGGGACCCAGATCACGCAAGGCCCAACAGCCAGGTATCCACAATTCCTTCATGTAGTTGTTCAACCAGCTCCAAAGCCAGGTCAACATTTTCTTTGCATTGAGATCACACAGGAAAACATGAAACACTTAATTTTATCACTTACAATACTTTGATTCTGTAGAATATATCTGATCTTCTAGCCTAAGAAACCTTGCAAAAATGAAATGCCCTGACCCACAGACAGATACATAGATGGTCCACATACAGCCACCTATAAATGCTAATTCTCTCTGGGCAGTAAAGGTAATTTTGTTTTGCTTATCTCTATTTCTCAGTATTTCTATAACAAACTTGCACGAATTTTATAGTTCAAATAAAACCAAGGCAAAGCTTCGAGGAAAAAAGAAAAAAGAATTATTACCCATTAGCACAGTGTAGTGAATATAAGCTGCCTTCTACGAATCATCGTGTTCTCATCTTTTCCTCAATAAATTTAGAAGTTGTAGCAGGGATCGCTGGTAAGGTTCCAGGGATACCCTCAAACCTACACAACCCAGAGGTTAACTCCAGATACATCAACATCTTTACTAGGAGAATCAGAATTTGCCTGCTTTCAAATGTCTTAAACCCATTACTTTCTCGCTACTCACCACCAGTACCCTAGGCCAGCAGCTCCCCCAACACACATGCGCACATGCACACCCATTTCCAAGCTTAGGCCTTCAAAACCTTCCGAACTGGTCTCTCTGTCCCCACCATGGCCTCCCTTCCTCACCTTCCACAATCTACATTCCCATGGCAACCAGAATAAGCCTTCAAAAACCTAAGTCTGATCACGTCCTTCCTCTGCTCTAAATTTTCCACCTGCTCCCACCTTAGAATAAAATGTGCTCTACAGCCAATGCCCTGGGTCCCTTATGTTCCTATCTCCCACTGCTCCTTCCCTACTGCTCTGCTCCAGCCTCGCTGCCTCCCTGTGGGTCTGTAGAAACACTCAGGCCTCAGGGATTTTACACCTGCGACTTCCACTGCTGGAGATGATGTTCTCCCAGATATTTCCTTGACTAGATTTCTCTCTTGTTTTAGATCTTAGCTTATAATATTACCTCATCAGAGGGCTTCCCTGGTCACCTTATCTATAGAGCAGCAATTCCTTAGCTCCCCCTCCAGCACCCCCTATCAACTCTATCCTGCTTTTTGTTTTCTGAATACCTACCACCTGGATGTCATTTTCTTATTTCTCTATTTATATCTAGCTATTCATTTATTTTCATCTGCTTTTACCCGTTAGAATGTAATTCTTATGGGCAAAGGCTTTTTCTATTGTGTTTAAGGCTATATACTGAACATTAAAAATTATGCTAGTGCTGGGTGTGGTGGTGCATGCCTATAATCTCAGCATTCAGGACGCTGAGGCAGGAGGATCACCATGAGTTAGAGGTCAGCCCAGGCTACGTAAGTGAGCTCAAGGCCAGACTATACTATATAGTATGACCCTGTCTCCAAAAAAAAAGAGTACTAGGCCTGTAGATAGTGGATAATTTTTATCATCAGTGTACAGCCCACATGTATAGAAGATTTTACAAATATAAATAGTTATGTATAGGTTTTGTTGATGAAAATGGTTATTTTCCCCTAAATTTCAGCAAGTATACTAAAAAGTACTGAGTGCCAATAAAAGAGACCAAACACCAGCCATCCTCCATCCAACTAGAATTCTAATCAGAGTTTATTTCATAACCTGAGATAAAGGCTCTGGGAAAACAAGGATCCCAAACAAATCTGCCTTGAAGTTTCCTGCTTTTTCAAGAAGAGTTCTCCAGTATTCCTCACTATCCTTGTTTCCTAAAAGGGGATGACATGAGAGGCAAAGGTCTTTTTAAGATTCTTGTGCTAAGCCAGGCATGGTGACAGCATGCCTGTAACTCTCAGCTGAGGCATGAGAGCCGCAAGTTCGAGGGCAGCCTGGCCATCTAGCCAGCTCCTGTCTCAAATTTTAAAAAGGAAAAAAATAAAGTCCTTCCTCTGTCCAGTCATCCCTATAACCAGTACCCACTTCCCAAACTCATTATTGGTCTTCCTATTGCTCTATTTCTCCACAGAATGTTTCTGTCAATGTGACCCAGCTGCCAGCAGTGACCAAGACCACTAGATCCCTTGGGCACTCAGCGCTCGGGCTCACACCCCTCTCACACCTATTTCATTAGTGCTTTCCACCGCCTTCATCAATACCAGTGAAGAAGATACTGGCACACAAAGGCACAGTGGCACAGGCCTGTAACCCCAGCTCTCTGAGGTGGGAGGGTAACAAGTTCAGATCCAGTCTGGGAAACTTTCGGTGAGGCCCTGTTTCAAAATTGAAAAAAGCAATTTTAAAGGGCTGAGGATATAGTTCAGTGCAAAGGCCCTGGGTTCAATTTCCAGTACCAACCCCCCCTCTCTCTGCTAAGAAAAATAAGTATTGGCACACCAATTCCTGAAAAGGCTAGGAAAAGGAAGTACTTTGTTGAACCAAATCTTCTCTAATGTTTGTTTTACTGTGTTTTTTCAAAACTGTTCATTAACTCAAAGTTTTTCAAAAGGGAAACATTATAGTGTAATGAAAAGAACCCAGATTTAAACCTAGTTGTATCATTTACTACCTGTGTGAACATGGGGAAGTTATTAATCTCTCCAAACTCATGTCCTGTGGTGACGGTAACAGCAGTAACTTCAAGGGGTGGAATAAATACTAAGGGAGATAATGTCAAATAAAGATGTGTCTGACATACAGTAAATATTCAATAAATGGTAGTTGTGGGTCTGCTTCTTAAGGTCATCAACTTCATGAAGTATTTTGACCCTCATCAGGTTGGGAGATTAACAAAGAAAAAAAGTTTAAAAAAAAAAAAAGACATTTAGCTTAATGTCCAGTTCACAACAGGCCATCAACACTGACTATCCTTCCTTCCTCTGCAGTGCTGGAAAATCGTAAATGTTTCAAAGACCACCCAATGCTATTAGTATGCCCAGAAGTCACTGTACAGCATACTTACCACTTAGGTAATTTAAGCGTTCCGTCAAAAATCCTGGCTGCTCCTCCAATGTTTGCTGTCTTGGAAACAGTCACTATCTTTCAATGGCAGCTGCCTCCTGACCTGCATAGAATATAAAAAGAAAAGAAGACATAGGTAAAGCATGAGTCATAACAAGACTAAGCTGACCCGAAGGCTTCACACGCAGTGCAGTGTTGGAAAAGACAACACCTAAGAGTGGACTCTACATCCTGACAGTGAGAGGAGCTGATTCTCAGGGCCGAGGAGGACTTTGGTTGCAAGACACCTCCCTTTTCCTAACAGACAGTAACTCAGGGATGAGTTACCTTTCCTTAACAGAACTGTGTATTCCCTAGTAGTCTACACATACATATGAAAGCCAAGCAGCATCTCAGAAATCAACCAGTTAAATGCCCTTGTTATAAGGAAAGAAACTGTAACTTGGCAAGAATGAGTCACACAACTACTTGGGGGCAAAACCAGGATTCTACTAAAAATAAGATGTTTTGGAAGATGGATAAAAAATAACAAACATCAGTAGATTATCTACCATATTCTGAGCACCATGTTTTATGTGAAATAATAACATGATGATAACGACGCTGTCCTTACCTCATAGCTAAGGAATCTAATTTCCATGAAGACAAGACTTGTCTAAGGTCCTCCAGCTTGCTTAGTAAACAGGAGGGTGTAAACCTAACTAATATCACTGCCTTCTTCACTCAGTCCTCAAAGCACCTGAACTACTCAAGGTACTGAAAACAGCTTCTCTGTCAGCACAAGTACCCTCTGGTTTTATAATGAGCAACCTCCCACAAAAGAGCTGGAAAGCCTGCCAATCTAGTGACTCTTAGCACTGCTAACTTTACAGAAGTTCTACCAGAGGTGGAAGACCTGAGTCAAACCCTCCCCTCCTGTCTACCCTGATCTTTGAGAAGAATGCCAGGTGGTTTCTAATTAGTGGTAACCTAAAGCTTTGTCATGTGGTCTCACATTCTAACATCTTTTTATCCTGACTGCCTATACTCCACCTTACACAGCCTTGCAGATCACTTTCCGACAGCCTTCAAGACTGCCAGCCCCTTTACCTGATTCTCACACCCCCAAAACACACACACACACACACACACTACAGTCACTATCCCTGCCTCTACCCTCCTAGAAAACTGGAAGGATAGAAGATGGAGAAATAATAAGATGCTTTTCAAATTGTTTAAAGGATGAGGGCAAAAGGAGTCACTGAAGCCTCAAGCCAATTAAGATCTGAAGAAAAATGATTATTGATAAACAAAAATAGCCAGAAAACACGCATTAAAAAAAAAAAAAGATGTATATACCAAGGGCAGCATCCAATGGATGGCTTAGGTAAGAAAAAACTTTAGCTCTCTCTGCCCCCATTTAGGGTCATCTGAAGCAAAGTAAATGTGACTGGTATCCAAACAGCTCCAGGACAGGCCCACAGACCTTTTGCCCTTCCCTGTTACCATCAATCTCTTTCTCCTCTTCACCCATCACTCCCGCCCCCATTCCTGCACACACACACCCCTCTTACACCTTCCTCTGCACTGCCTACAACTTCTCCTACATAAAAATTCTGAACTCTATTGCTAGAGAAATTTGGGTCTTGTTAATCAAATACCCCTGATGCCTTAGACATGTAGTGAATTTTGTACATCTCCCTGCTTAAAAAAATCCAGTCTATCTCCAGGTCAGTCTTTGCAGCCCTTACAATGATCACCACCCCTGCTTTTAAATTAAAAAACAAAACAAAACAAAACAAAACACCTACAGCTCCAGCTCCAGCACCCACCACACACTGCCAAATTTGTTGACAAGTTACTAAGGGTGGGAGGGGGGTGTCCCCTCTTCAAAACAGGAAGGAATGCACTGCCAAAAATCAAATAAACAGGAACTCCGATGATCCGGATTTGTTTTTTAACATTTTACATTCTCTCCTTATTTCTAAGTAGAAGCAAGTAGCATGTGATTTCTTTCTTTGCTTCTGAATGTCATCTGCTTCTTCCATCCTCAGTGTGCCAGCTATAAATATCACTGAACTCTGTAGTGTGGCTCCTCTAGAGAACTTTCCACCCTATAGATCCACCCGTATCACTTTCCTCAGGTGTCTCCCTCTGGGGCTTCATGTTACTGCTGGTGGTGACAGTGGTGGCACACCTGTATAGGTATGTCTATCTGCTGAAAAGCACAGATGAAAGAATCCTTACAGGTCAAGCAGGGTCCATGAGGGTCCTTGCTGGCTGCACTTTCCTGAGACCATACGTCCCAGAAAAGAGAAGAGACTTGCCTCGGGCTACAACAAAGGGAAACCGGTTGAGTCCTTTTGCTCCCAAAATACTTCTGTATGTGATGAATAACAAACAGCACTGCAAGGGAATTCTGCTTCCATTACAATCCTCCCAGAGATAACTATAAACTGAATGGATAAAATACAAAACACAACTATCTGAAGTGAACAAAAGCTGGCAGATTTCTGGAAAGCAGCTGAAAACTGGAAGAACTGGCATGGGATAATTCTCCATTTTTGGAGCTTTGGCCCAAGAGTAATACAGCTGAATTTCCAATGAAAAAACCCCTACACTTTCTGTCCTGAGGAACCAGAAAGCTGAGCCTAAAGTAGCCACATATGGTGGGAAGTAGAAAATATAAAAACCAGAAAAGGAGAGTCCTAGGTTCTGTGTGCAAACTCTGCCCAAGTCTCTTGGTGAACCTTGAACTATGCATGCACAGGGAAAAATCCAAAAACCTCAGCTGAAAGACAAAAGAACTGGACTAAGACTTGAACTGACGCCTCCTACAGGTGTGACAGAGTTGGCAGTTTTAGTGGAAATGCCTGCTAAAATAAAGCTATCAATAGAACCCACAGCCTCTGCAAGATGACGTTCACAATGTGCAATGCAGGACAGTCATCCCAAATTACATTTAGAAGTAGGAAAATTAAATCCATTCTCAAAGGAAAGGATAATCAGAAGAGGGTTACCACAACATAACCAAGTCAGAACTATCACATGAGGATAGTAATACATTCTGCCGGTGTGAAGCTCTGCCGGGCTCAGTCAGGCGCCTGCTCGACATGGCCATGGGCCATGGCACTGGCTTCCATGCTCTTCTTCCAAGCCAAAATTGAACCTCCATTTTTTGCCTGCGCTAACATTCCCCCAATCAGCTGTCAATACGTCATTCTGCCCGCCCCTTCAAACTCTACCCCCTGTCAAACCTAATAAAAGCTTGCTGCTTCTTTGCCTCCGAGGGATCTTGTACTCTTTTGCGCCACAATAAAGACCTTTATTCCTTTTTCTGCTCTTGCTTCTCTACTGCCCCAAGGAAAAACCTAACAGCAAACACAGGTATTAGAACTAAGCTCGTAAAGAAAATATGCTCCAAATAAAGAGATAAAACAGTGAATATCAGACATGCCCTCTTAATTCAAACTATCTCAGTGCTACATAATTACTCAAATTTTTAAAAGATGTAATTAATTTTCATTGTAATCCCAACACTTGGAGGCAGAAGGATAACAAGTTTGAGGCAAGCATAGATCGCATAATAATGTCAGGACCAGTCTGAGCTACACAGTGAGACCTTGTCTCAAAGAATTTTTTAGAAGTCATCACACAGAGATTTCAGTATATGTCCTAATGGCAGGATGCTAAAATAATGCCTTTCTATGAAAGTATTTCTAATTCTCCCAGGATAACTTTTTTTTTATTCACATAACCTGTGAAGATGAGAAGACAGATATGCTTAGCCCTATGAAAACTATGCAAACAGATTAAGAAATTTGTGACCTTTGTTGAAAACTAGTGACAGACACAAGACTAGAATCCAGCAATCTCTGTCCATCAGGCTCTTTTTCACCTTACCAAAGAACTAAGAATATATACATGACTGGAACAAGAAAAAAAGACTTAGGAACTTTCATACCTTGGGGAAGCATTTATTAATAAACAACTGATAATAGTAACTTGAGATTAGTGAATCTATGTACTTATTTGAAAACTGGCACTCGAAGAACCACCACCTAGCTGTGCCATTTCCTCTTCTAACAAATTAAGGTTTCTTTGCAGTTAGCCCATGTTTGTGAGGCTCCTAATAGAAACACATGTCTAAAACTGTTACTTATTCATCTACTTTAAGAAAACTGGTTGAACCAAAAGTATACTCTGATCTCTAACTTCTTGGAGTCTATAATTAAGATTATCAAGTGGCAGTAAGTAGCATAGCGTGTATTGCAAATGTAGTAAACAGCAAGTCACTACAACTACACTGAGAAGAAACCAAAAGAGCTTTCATTATCTTTTAATTTTCATAGTATTCCTAATTAGATAAACTCAATTGTGTTTATCTTACAAAGAAAAAGAAAACAAAAATCTCAAAATCACATTGCTGATAAGTGGTGAAATGGAGTCTCCCCCTGGTATTTCTGGTCTAAATTTTCCTTTCTCCTCTCTCATACATCACCCTTCTAGGGTTCTCTCTCAAATCTTGTCACAGGAAAATCAGCCCTGTTCTGTAGCTCAGACATCACAAGCCTACCATGTAATTTGAGTAGTTCATTCATTCAGTCAGCCAAATATCGACCACCTAATAAAGCATCAAGTCCTAATGTCAGCACTGATAAAGCAACAAATGGAAAGAGATTTCATCCTTGTAACATTTATAGCCTACTGCAACAGGAAAAAAAATCAGTATAAATTATATTAAATGCAATTTGATAGAAATTAACTCCCTCAGGAAGGCACCCTCATGAGAATATTCTAGGTACAAGTGAGAGAGCATGGTGAGTTGGAGAAGTCAAAAGTAGATCTCAGTGGTCAAGTGGACAAAAAGTAGAAGTATTAACCAAGAGGAAGGGAAAGCCACACGATGCAAGCCCTTGGAGGACAAATTCTGGATTTGGATCTCTATCCAAAGAGCTATAGGAAGTCATTTAAGTATTAAATAGAGAAAAGACAGACACATTCCAAAAAGAATACTTTGGCTTCACTGTAACAGATGAAAAGAGGTAGAAAGATGCCAAGACATGAGTTAGGAGGCCAATTCTATAGCCTAGGAAAAATGATGGCAGTAACACCAATAAAAACAGGCACAAGCTGGGCACTTACCACATACTAGGCACCACTGATGCTTAGTACTTTACATAAATAAATTAAATCCTTACCACTGTGTCAGACATTATCATCTTTATCTTATAAAAGAGCTGGACAGGTTAAGCATTTAACCGAATTACCCTTTCACATTCATGCTTCGTCACCATTCCCTTGCAGATGCCTTTAATATATTTGTCCTCCTCTCACTTCTTCATCTGCAAAATTTCAGTCCTAGTTAAGCCAAACTAGGACCCACTTCAGACTACACCAAGACAGCTAAGTGCCACAGAGAAACTAGCGCTAGTGTCATCAGCTGCCATCACTTTAAACTCATCACTGCAAATGTCCAATACACGCCTGGATGCTGCCAGCAATTCAGCTGTTTTGCCCTCATAGGCTCACCTTCCCACTCTTCAAAATGACTCTTCTCACACCTCTTTCCTCTCTCATGATAAGCCTCTAGCCTCTATCAAATGATAGCATTGTCATCAAGAAGCAACATTCAGGCCCCCGTTTTCTTACCTCCACACCCAACAACATGCCAGTATTCTGCTTTCCCTGCAGTTAGAATGAGTTTTTGGTAATTCTTCCTCTCTATTATAGACCCAATTCCATGGCATCTTTATATGCATCGTCCTCCCTCCACCTCTTCCCCTCCATCTCCACCATAATTCTCTTCTCACCTCGATCAGCATACAAACACACTACTATTCAACAGTGCTATTTGTAGTGAGGTCCATAAACCAAAACTGGGGCTCACAGACTTAGCATCACAACTATAGAAAGTGAGGGTAAACATTTAGACATTTGTGTAGAAGGTGACGACTGCTCCCACACCCAAGTCCATGATCTGTGAGCCCTTCTCAGAGTCTAGACCAATAAAGAGCAATGAACTCATACAGATGCATTTGGAATGCGCCATGTACAAAACACACATAGTACCACACATAGGTCCCTTATAGAACAGAATTCACTGATGCTACAGAAACTCAACTCTAGACTAGACTTCTCAAACTCTACATACAAATCAACTAGGGATCTCATTAAAATTCTTGATTCAGTGGGTCCCAGGTCGGGCCTGAGAGTTTGTATCTCCACAGATTTCTAACTTGATCCAAAGGTCACATTTGAGAAGCAAGATTCGTAATTTCCCATCTTTAAAACAACAATGAAAACTCTTGATCTCATACTTCTTCCACCTCCAGCTACTCTGGACCCAGTATTTCCATCCTTGCAGCAATGTCTCTTTAAACAGCTGTCTAAAATCATCATCACTTCTTTCATTTTCTCAGCTTACTCCCATCAGCCTTCCATCCCCAACATTCCTCTGACACTGTCCTTCAAAGTCTAAGTCCTCAATATTGACAAATTCTATGGTCATTCTTTATCCCTTCCTTATTCAACCTCTGAACAGCATTTACCAAAAATGACCACTGTCTCCAGTGAAACACATTCTTCCTTGGCTCCAAGAAGCACACTTCCCTATCTTCTTCCCGGCCCACAGGTCGATCTTCCCTCCTCCTCTGCTCAGTCAAGTGAATCCCCAGGCCTCTTTATTGGTACCCCCTTCTCATCCAGTTCCAGTGACAACCAAATTTTGGAAGCATAACAAAAACCAGAAGCACGTCCCACAATCGACCTGGCACTTCTACCTAAATGTCTAGCTGACATCCTTTCTTCACATATGCATTACACATATTTTTCATATTCTTGATGTACCCACCTTCCATTCCACCCTTCTCTTCTCCAACTCATTCCTCTTCAAATCTTCCGCCATCTCAGTTGACACAGCACTACCATTCACCCAATTATCCAGGACAAATACCTGGAATCATCCTGGATTTTTCTTCCCCTCAATCTCACATGCAAATCAATCAGCAAGTCCTGTCTACTTCTTAATTTTCTTGGCTCTGTCCCTCTACCCTATGTTCTCTACTTGCCTACTGGTTCAAAAACATTAGACTCTTCACTCCACCTACCATAAATCTCCTCCTTAAGCTCTCTGCTATCAACTGTCCCTAACAGACCTTCTCCAAATAGCAGATTACATGTCCAAAAACTTCTATCAGATCAAAATTGTATCTTGCCAAACAAACAAAAAGCCTTTGCAATAGCTCACAAATCCCCAGCAAGATCTGGCCCCTCCCTACCATTCTAACCTTCTTTCCTACCAGCTTCCCTCCTCACTTCCTGTTTCACACACAGTTCTGCCCTGGGGCCTTTACACTAGCCGTTACCTCCTACTCTTTGTACAGTTGGTTTATTTGGTCATTCAAAGAGCAGCATAAAATTTACCACCTCAGTAACACTGTGACCAGCCAAAGTAAAGTAGCTCTCAACATTAATGTATCACCATTGTGTGTGCTCACTTTAGCACTTTGCCCTGACATTTTGTGTTTGTCTATTGCTTCTCTCTCTCCCATAACCACATTCACTCATCTAGCTCATCACTCCATCCCCACTCCTGAGAATGGTGCCTGCCTGACAATAAATGGATGCATTTCTAGCCCAGAGGAGTGATCTGGGCTGGAGATATAAATTTATGTCCATACAGGTATGGTTACTAAAACCAATGAGATGAGTTGGACTGAGGTCATCCAGGAAGAATGTTTACTATGAGAGAGGAGGGCCGGGGAGACTAAACATTTAATAGCTGTAGAAAGGCGAATGAGCCTACAAAAACAACAAAGTAAGAGGAAGAACAGGACGGTGAGTGTGTTACACACTGGAGTCAAGGAAGAAATGTTTCTAAACCAGGAATGGTGGCACTTTTGTAATCCCAGCACTTGCAGGTCTGCCAAGACGCCTGCCTGGGCTACACAGTGAGTTCAAGGTCAGCCTGAACTATGTAGTGAGACCCTGACATAAAAAACAAAAATGCCAAACCAAACAAAAACATAAAAACAAGATAGAGGGGTAACGTTCTGAGGGGAAACACGGGTGGTCAGTAGTGTCAGTGGGCTGAGAAAACTAAAGACTTGAAAAAGTGTTGAATTCAGCTTGGAGGACATTAGTAACTTCAGTTAAGAGGTGGTAGTGATAGCACAGCACGTGCCTGGCAAGTGCAAGACCCTGAGTTCAGTTCCTGATCTCCCTGTTCCCTGCAACAACAACAAAAAACACATGGCAGTGAAATGATAGGGACAGAAGCAAGACCAGGGTGGACTGAGAATGAGAAAGTGAACACACAGCTTTTTGGGAAAGTTTGCCTGTGTGAAAGTCAAGGCGATAAAGAGAAGAAGGTGGAGCTGGGAGGCAGCCTTGGTTTTGTTTCATGGAGACACCATCCTAGCACCATCAGTGGAATAAGCTGCAAGACTGAGCAGAACCCAGTCAACCAAGGGTTTCAGATCTTTCTCTCACAGTTCAGAATGTAATTTTCCTCAGACTGAGTCTGATCCCTAAGTGTCCAGAGCATCGAGCAGAGGATCTTGTTTACCCATACCCCTCATCTCCCTTATACAATGGAAGAAAATAAACAGCTTCTATACACTTTTCCTTGATGCTATCAGGAATAGACTGGGCTGTACATAGTTGAGGCCCTGAGTTTAAAAAGGCTTTATGCTATTTTCCACTTAATCTGAAGACCTATGTTTGAAGGGTCACTGTTATTTCTACAGCCTCTATAGAATACTCCTTTCTGTGTCCCACACTCTTGACACCCTGCCTGCCGGCTGCCCAGTCAACATGCTACTTTGGAAAGGGCTCACACAGCCTTCAAAGTCAGAGGATCTGCATCCCGACTCTAATTCAGACACACAGCAGTTCTGGTGATTACACTTTATAACCAGCCAGACACGGAAGCACAAGCCTATAGTCCCAGCTACTTGACAGGCTAAGGCAGGAAGACCACTTGAGCACACAATTAGGTTTGAGATCAACCTAGGGAACAATGTGAGACTCCCATCTCTCAAAACAAATGAACGAACAAATAAAACCCAAACACTTCTCAATCCCATTTTTTTTTAACTGAATAGAGAGATTATATACAAACCTAATGGAGCTGCTGTAAAGACTGAAACCATATTTTAAGTGCCTAAGCAAGTAAGCCCAGGCATAAATTCAATTTTCTTGTCATCGCCATTCCAAGTAAGCCTGCATATTTTTATTTTGTTTCTCTTTCCCTTTGTCTAGATGTATCAGGAAATCCTTGGAAAGGGAAGATTGAGAAACTAACTTGAGCAGTTTCACTAGAAGCAACTTAGAGAAAAACTAAGAGAGAGGTAGGTGGGTGGGACCCGAGGT
The DNA here is from genome assembly GCA_004027455.1 of Hydrochoerus hydrochaeris. Classification (NCBI taxonomy): domain Eukaryota; kingdom Metazoa; phylum Chordata; class Mammalia; order Rodentia; family Hydrochaeridae; genus Hydrochoerus; species Hydrochoerus hydrochaeris. The sequence continues at coordinate 145,804 of PVLA01003403.1, forward strand.
CTAACCAAGCTGCATCTGACAGGATGGAAGGATGCCCGTGTCAGAAGAAATAAGCTTTCTCCTTCCCTGAGTTCCCCCTGCAGCTCCAACTGTGTTCATCTCTTGGAGTAAGTCATGCTTGCCAACAAGTCTGCAGTCAGTATCTTCAGCATTAAAAAAAAAAAAACAAAAAACCAATTTACATTCACACACATACCAGATAAACAGTAGATTCACACACATACCAGATAAATTCTAATAGTTTCTCTGATTTACTAGTTCTGTGAGCTTTGTAGAACTATAAATTCTCTAAGTTTCTCATTTGTAAAATGGAAATGATGTATCTTGACTACAAGATTATAAGGATCAAATGAAGTAACATATGCAAAAAGCACAGTTACTGTTAGAGTACAGGTGTACAAACCAGTCTAGCTTTGGCCAGTTTAGGTGTTAAATTTCACTTATAAAGTCTTCAATTCTAAAATATTCTGATCCAAGTTGCAGACAGGCAAGGGAGAGAAATGTAAGACGAGATTAAGTGGATAGGAGTATGATGAAACAAAACTGATTATGAATTCACAGATGCTGAAACTGGGTACATGGGAATTAAGTAGAATGGGTAAAATAAGGATTAGCTCAGCAGCAGAGCACCTGCCTGGATGTACAAGGCCCTGAGTTCAATCTACAGGGTATGAAAATAATTAGTTAATTAATTAATTAAAATAAAATAAAATACAGAACCGGGGCAGGATTTGGTAAAATCCCAGGGCCCATGACCGTTCTAATTCTGACAATCTCTGGTCCCACAGTGCCTCAAAGCCCATGCTATTCACTGACTTTCCCCAGGTTTCCTACATTACTACACCATTTCGGTCTATGCCGGTAGCTAACATCACCACTGTCCCACAGAAACTGTGAAGCACTTACATCTGATTAGTTAAAACTATATAGACAATCTGGCTCCTTCAAGCAAAGAGAATGGAGTAATACAACAGCTGATTGCTGTAAGGTACTTGGCACAAACTAGGAGGGATCACTGTGCTAAGAGACTATCACTACAGACTATCGTACTTTATTATGGCCTCTTTCTCCTGCTTGCATAAGTGTTTTAACATCTCTCTCTTTGTTCAGCTAATTTAAAAATCTCATGGTCTATATAAGAAAATAATAAGAAAGAAGTTGTATATACTTTTTTTCTTCACAGTCTAATTCTTAGGTTGGAGAATCAACTTTTGAAGTTCCATCTAAATGAGAAAATTCCCATAAAAAGTAACAGAGCGACAAATGGGCACTTAGTAACTAGCTGCACACCCTTCCTTGGGGTATATACTACCACTTCTACTGCCATGTCCCATTTCTGTAAAGATGCTCTGTCATGATAGCTTTAATCACCTAGACAACATCCTAACCTGACCCTCATCCTCTTTTGAGAGTAGTCCTTGCCAGGTGAGGCAGCACACACATGTAGCTGCAGATACACAAGACGCCAAGGCAGGAAGGCTGCCTGAAATCAGCAGTTCAAGTCTGGACTGTGCAACACAGCAAAACACCCTCATTGTGGAGAAAGGAATGGTCCTGAGATATACACTCCTATCTCAAGGGTTTTCCACTCTGGCTAAATATTAGGGAACCTTGGAGAGCTTATCAATATCTGAAAAATGACCTAATTTCTACAGCAAGTCAATGACAGAAGGGGAGAGGAGGTAAGAGCAGAATACAAACAACTTTAGGTTAAAAGAAACTTAGGAAAAATAACCTAATAAACATATCGACTTTGGCTGCACCCTGTTGTTTTGTTTTGTTTTGTTTTGTTTGAGACAAGTTCTCACTATATAGTGCAAGCTGGACTTCAACTTGTGGCAATCCTCCTGCCTCAGCCTCCTGAGTGCTGGGACTACAAGTGTGCACCACCATACCCAGTTGCATCCTTATCTAACAAAACTAACTGCAGAGATATTTTTGAGACTAAGAACTTCGGTTATTAACTAGAAATTAGGTGTTATGAAGGATTCGTTAGTTGTATTTGATGATGGCATTATGATTATGGAAAATATCCATATTTAAAGATGTACACTGAAGTTATGTAGTAGTAAAATAACATTATGTCTGAGATTTGCTTCAAAATTCTTCAGAAAAGAAAAAGGAAGTTGCACACCAGGAGCCAAAATGTTATCCCCAAAGTATAAGCATTGTGCCTGGCCACTCTGCCTACTACTCAACCCAGCCTATCACAACGTGTCTCCAGAAACCCAGAAAGTGTAAGCCCACTGACTGGCCATTAGATCCGCAATTAAAGGGAGACTCTGCATCAGCACAAGGAACCTAGCTGCCCAGGATCACCAAAGATCCTGTCCTGATTCACTGGACCCACACAAGAAAGCACTTACCGATCCCCAATTTCAGTCACACTTCCAAGAACTCACTTGTAGGGGCTGTACTTGGAATTGGGCTCCTCTTCTCGTATTGTCTTAAAAACTGATAGAAGTAAGAAGAAAAAACTTAATCAGGAAGGAAAATTGAACTGAACATTTAGCATCTGCTCGGCCACCAAAGGGGCAGCAAAAATGGAGCCCAAGAGGAGATCAGCAAGTTGTCTACTACACCTGCTCCTGCAAAAGTGGAAACAAAGCCAAAAAAGGCAGCAGGAAAGGATAAATTTTGGACAAAAAAGTACAAGCAAAAGGAAAAAAGGAAGCCAAGGGGAAACAGGCCGAAGTGGCTAACCAAGAAACCGAGGAAGATCTCCCTGCGGAAAACAGAGAAGCAAAAAATGAGGACAGTGCAGCCTCTGACGATGTGGAGGAGAAAGAAGCCGAGTCTGATGAACCACAAACCCAGTCTTCTCAGTGGTCCCTGGCTCCCTTCTTGCACAATTCAGAAGAATATTTTTATCAGCTATTTTGTAAATGCAAGTTTCTTAGTGGCTCTAGAAACATTTTTTAAAAGGAGGGAATCCCACCATCATCACATTTTTTTAAGTGTGAATGATTTCTTTTTTAGAGGTGAAATCATTCGCTGGCTGTTTATTTTTTGGTATAAGCAGAAAATAGTGAGATATTGAATTATGGCAGGCTTTGACTGTCTTGGGTGTCAGCTTAACATTCTATAGGTGGGGGTTAGCTTTACATCCTGAAATAAAAAGCATACTAATGGCAATTTGGAATCACAGTCATGCATTTAATGTCTTGGATATTTTAAATGACTTCTATTCCCATGTTGTTTTTAGTAGAATTGTTTCCTAAAGAAAACTACTTTCTGACTGTTGCCCTGTCAGCATCGTGTGCACTTCTTAACATCTTTGGTCACAGTAGTCCCGTTTGCCTAATTTTGTTAACATGCTGTGAAAGATCAAAAATTTCAGTATGTAGTGTGTGAGACACAAAACTGATTCAGTGGGACATAAGTGACACTTTATCAACATTTGAAGCTACCGGTACTTAATCCTCTTCCTGAAAAACTGTCTCCAAATTTGAAGCTGGAAACTCATGGAAATAACTGAAAAAGAAACAATACATGGCCTTTTAGACTTTTTGGTACATATGGTAAGAGTTGTATGCGAAGTGAAATGTCTGTACTGATCCTCAACACAACCAAAACCCAAATATGGAAGACAAAAAAAAACTTACTGAGTTATTGCCGTGTTTTACCATAGACACATAAAATTCATGAGCAAACAACCATACAGAGTAAATAAAAATCATAATCTTAGAATCTTAGGTATTCTTTTTTTTTTTTTTGGTACTGGGGACCGAACTCACAACCTTGAGCTTGCCAGACAGGTGCTCGTGCCGCTAAATCCCCAGCCAGAATCTTAGGTAATCTGTAAAAGATTTATTAGCAACTCATGTAGCCAAAGCTAAAACCATTCTTCCCCCTCAGCAAGCTCAAACTTAAGACTCCCTGGATCTTCTACTGCAAATGTATTAACTGTAGACAAGAACAAAGGTAATAAAAACAGAAGCTGAAAAGATGGCAGGGCAGAGTGGGGAGAAAGGAACCTACTGAACAAGGTATAGCTTCAGAACAAACAGGAAGCACAGGCCAGTGGTGATGCAACTAAGAACACAGCTGAAAGCAACAGTAAGGAGGAGACTCATATCTGAATTCCAGTCTCATCACGGAGTAACTATGGATGCGACCTTAAGCAAACTCTCCATTTCTCTAGCCCTCACTAAGAGCTCTCACATTTTTTTGTTTAGATTTGTATGGCACTGGGGCATTAAACAAGGGCTTTCACACTAACGAGTGACATCTCCAGTTCTATTTTTATTTTAAGACAGGGTCTTCCTATCACTAAACTACCAAGGCTAGTCTTGAACTGGTGACCCTCTTGCCTCAGCCTCTCAGAGTGCTGGCATTATAGGCGTGTACCACCATGCTGGGCCTTCTTAGTTTCTACAGTCTAGAGAGGCAGCTGGGAGGAACTGTGTGGAAACAGCCCTAGGCTTACCAGCATAGCAATTTTCATTCTGCATTATAAACATCTGCTTGTGAGGCTGGAGGTTTAGCTCAGTGGCATAAGCGCCTGCCTTGCAAGCACGCTGTCGTGAGTTCGAGGCCCGGTACCGATTAAAAAAAAAAAAATGTGCTTGTTTATCTTCCACACCAAACCTTATGCTTACAAAAAGCCAGGATTATGCCATTTCATCTCTCAACAACACACATGCATATATGAATCTTGGCACATCAGTAAATGTTTAATGACTGAACTGCTGAAAATTATGAGTGTCTATATTTATGCAGACATGAAAAAGAATAATTCATCTTCCTTCCACAATGGCACTTTTAAATAACAAATAGTATTATTCTCCTTATTAATAACAAGTAAAGGAAGTTCAGATTCTATAATGTCCAGAACCACGTGAAATTAAGAATCTCTAGAAGACATCCTGCCAGAGGCCTCAAAAGTTCATGCCTCTTATTCCCCAAATAATACACTTCCTACTAAGAATCTCTTGGGCATTGGGATTCACGATTCACTGTTATCTGGCCAACACAGCAAGACCTTGTCTCAAAACAAACACCATGCCTTGGATTATCTAGTGCTTATACATTATTTCATAATTTACAGTACTTTTTCACACATAGTTTCAATTCTCATAACAGTATTTTGAGGTGGCATTATCAAGCCAACTTTACAGGTGAGGAAATTAAGGCTCAAACTCTAAATTATGTGCTGGCCTAAAGCAAGCAGATTAACAACTAAAGACGAGCTTTCACATGTAGCCTCTTTCTTCAATGCACAGGAGAGGTAGAAAAAGGATCATCACCTCTATTCCCAGATGAAGCGGATCAGTCCATTTGCTGTTACAGCTTTACAGAGCTGTCTCCTAAGTTTTTCTTATCCACATGTGAATCAGTTATATAAATTATTTTTTATTATATTTTAAGCAAAAAGTAAAACCAGAGCAGGAAAAAAAAAATCCCCAAGAGGCCAAAAAGCCACACTTATTGTGCACATCTTCGTATATAAAGCTAAAGAAATCAGAGAAAAACACACCCTAGCAGGAAACTGCAAGCCCTACAGACCAAAGCCCTCCCACGGCCCGCCCAGCAGTTACACACAGCTGACTTAGTGTGGATTTCTTTCCCTTGTAGTATTGTTTTCTTCATGCCATTCTAAATTCTTTGAGAGGTCACAACTTCATTAATTTATATATCCCTCCCATACAATACCCATATAATACCCAAATCAAAACCAGATAACCAATCATGTTTTACTGACCTCATAATTTATACAATCTTAAGTAAATTATATAAAATTAAGTAAATTAAAACAATTAATAAATTGATATCCGTCAAGTAGAATGACATATATAAAATTTAGAATCTCTAAAAAACAAACACAAAAGGGCACAATCCTTAAAAAAGGTACCAGATACACATCTAAGTGGGCACTCAGTAAAGCTGTATTGCATGAATGGTAACAGCTAAAAATCCATTAAAAACCACTTTGGCACTTGGCAGTAATCTCAGGACTCAGGTAGCTGAGGCAGGATTATCGCCACAAGTTCGAGGCCAGCCTGGGCTATATTGTGAGTTTAAGGCCACCCTGAATTAGAGTGAGAGACCCTATTTCAAAAACAACAAAAACAAAAACCACTTATGGCAATCAAAACATCCAGAACAAGAACCAAAAGAGATGGAGAGCAAATGTCAAGTTAATTGGAAAAACAGAAAATCAGGTTCTAAGGCAGTTTTACCCAAAGTCATGCTTGGAGTGACTCAAGTGCATACTGGTTTTAAGGACCATATTATATCTACAGCTGACATCTCCAGCCCGAATGAACGCATTACAGCAGAGCCAGACATGCAAGTTCTTTCTCCTCAAGCCAGTGTCCCAACCAGCAGTGGCTCACCACCTTCACCCATTACCTCCCACCAACAATGCCCTGCAGCCTTCCTTCCCTCCCTGCCACAGAATCACAGGAGTTAAATCAGGCAATACTACAAGGAATAAGTGAGCATGCCACCTGACACTTTCCTGGCACAGCCTAAGCCCATTAGTTTAGGTTACAAACATCACTGCAAGATTCCAGCACACTGATGAAACTACTCTTTTTCTGCAAACTAAAAATAACCTAGTTATCAAAACAGGAGCAGTCTTCAAGTATTTCTGCCGTGTCAGCAACTCAAAAGTACTGTGTCCTCACATACTTCATGTAAAGTACTGTGTCATACCGAGTCCAGGTCTCTGTACCTTGCCTCTCTGCCCCACTCCTCATTCTATAACTGCCTTGTGAGCAAAGCAGGAGACCTGAAATGCTCCCCCAACTCATACACTTAAAAGTTTCTCTTCCAATAAACAAACTATAGCACCACAAGTGGAAGAGCTATGGTGCAACAAAGAATAATGAAAAAAAAAAAAAAAGAAGAGGAGGAGGAGGACAAGATAGGGCATGATCAGGAAGTCAGCTAACTGCTTTTCATTCAAGCAGGAATGGAAAGAGCCCCACCCACAGAGAACACAGTATGAAGGGCAAATGGTGTTCAGTTCAGAGCGGGGCAATGCTTTTTCACCCTACAACAGCCATGATGCCTGCTCTAGAGACAGACAGACACTCATGTCCAAACTGCTCTGAATACCCTAGAAGAACCTTTGGCTATCCTGGGGTTGAAGTGACATTTTCAAGAAAAAGAAACTCCCGTAATTCAAACCAAACAAGTTAAGCTTGAAATGCAGATTACCCAGTCAAATGAAGCAGAGAGAGGGGCTCAAATCCCACCACTGTGAAGAAGGGCTGTGAAGGAAGCTAGAAAACTGTCCCGGTAACTCCCTCAGCTCTCAGGCCCAGGAGTAAGCCAGCATTCCTTTTCCAAAGCAACAACTATGGACTTTGGACTTCCTTGTTCTTTGCAATAACATCAGAAAAATACCACAAACACACGAGGCATTTGCTATTCCAGAATAGTCACACTTGGGATACACATCATTTTATTTCCTACAGACCCAAGTTCCAAGTTGACTTCTCTTGCTGTTTTTAAACTTTTACCATCTCTTTTCAAATAACAAAACAAAAACTGGTTTATCCATAAAATCTATACTCAGAAACATCTCTTCTGAAAGAAAAAAATAAACTTTAGCCTGAGGCCACCCAAGGAGTATTGGTAAATTTCCAATGCAGACTTTACATCATACAACAAAGCAAAGTACAAACTGAAATCTTTCAATGAACCTCTTAGAATTCATGAGATTAAAGAATATTAGAGCTAGAAGTGAGACATGATGGTGCAAATCTGTAATCCCAGCACTCTGGGAGGCTGAGACAGGAAGATTCCAAATTTGAGCCCAGCCCAGAAGTTTAGAGTCTGTCTCAAAAAAGCAAACAGTAAAAAAAAAAGTAAAAAGGGCTGGGGATGCAGCTCTGTACAAAGGCCTGGGTTCAATTCCTAGTATTACCCAAATAAGTATCAGAGCTAGAAAGGGCAGTGATCATCCAATTCAGGCTTTCTTTTTTTTTAAATGGAAGAAACAGTCTTGAAATGAAATTGAACCCATGTGTCCAGATTCCTAACTCAGACATCTTACACCCAACCATAGCTCTTATGATTTATTGGAGGGGTGGTTAATGGGGTCAGATGGCAAAGAAAAGAGAACAAAAAAAAGTATATAAAGTACATGAAAGCAAGCCAGAGAAGTCAATGTGGTATATAGTACCAAGCAACCAACCCTGTGTGAGCGCCCCTTTTCTACTGTTTTACAGTATGACTCAGGACCAGTTACTATTATTCCGTATGCCTTATTTCATGAGCTTTTCTCTTACATATTATATAATGTTTACTAAGAAGTAAGATATAAATTAACCCTCACATATTAATGGGTTCTCCCAGTTACGAGACAGGTAAGGTCAGAAACAACCAACTGCTAGGTTGGAAAGATATGGAAACCTTTAAACAGAAGGATAACTTTCTTCAGAGGAAGGGGACACATTTTTTTAAATGACAAAATCAGATCACCCCATTGAAGGAAACCATATCACCTGAGTTCTCATTCTAGTATCCAGGCTTTGGGAAAAATAAGTTCACTTCTTGGAATCTTAGTTTCTTTTATAGTAAAGTGAAAGGTATATACTTCCTCTCACTCTAGGACCCTTTTTAATCCTAAAAGGCCCAACCTCAATAGGAGACCTAACAATACCAAGACAGGCAAAGTACAAAAGTTCTAAGTTTGGCCCAGAGATGGTCCTAGCTGAGAGGCCTCTTAGCTGACAGTCTTCCCAGGAGACAGGAACGGTGGTACCATTAAAATTAAAGATGGGGGGCTCAGTGCACACTTTCTGGTTTATCCACTGGAATATTAGGCATGATTTGCCAGGGGAATGGTGGGAGTGGGTATTCTATTTTGTGTCTTGTTCATTTGAAGTACTAGAGGTTTACCAGGGTCTTTAGGCTGAACAACATCCCCAGCCCCTTTTTTGAAGTAGGGTCTTGCTAAGTTGCCCAGGTTGGCCTCAAACGTTTGCTCCTCCTGTCTCAGCTTCCCGAGCTGTCAAAATTACAGGTAAATGCCACTGCATCAGCAGCTATGATGCTTTTAATTAAGGATTGGTTTTGACCATCTGCAGATGGCGTACATTTGCCATTACTGATTGTTTCAAACTCCTCCCTTGAAAAAGCAAACTGAATTTTTATTGTCTACTACTAAGCATATACTTTCTTTGTATCCTTATTCTCTATTTTTCTCTTTCATTAATGTATTTGCATGGTATACATATAATGATTTTTCTTTAAATCTAATCTCAATCACAGACAAATAACTAGAATTCCAATTAACAACAACCAAAAGAAGTGTTGAGAGTGAGCAAGTTTTTTTATACACACATCAATCTATAGCTAATTCAGTCTTCGTTCAACCCTCAGCCACTCCTTCCAAGGGATACGGCTGATGGTGAAAACAAAATAACGGGAGAAAAAAAGACAAAGCTTTGGGTTTTTCCTGTCTCATCAACATTTTTTTAGTACATGTTTGCAATAAATAATGATTACAGTTATTGTAAGGAGCTGGTACATGCACATAACAAAGTTTAATTCTTTTTTTAATCCTCTTCTCTCCTTCTTCCCCTTCCCTCCATCTCTTCCTCCCCCTCCTTCCCTTTTGCAAAAACTCTATTTCCCTGAGCCAGATGTGATGGTGTACACCTGTAACCCCAGTACTAGGGAAGCTGAAGCAGAAGGATTGCCACAAGTTCAAGGCCAGGCTGGACTACATCATGAAGACCCTATCTTGAAAAACAATAACAAAAGATTTCCCTATTTCCTATTATCTATCTTTTATTTTTCATTTTTGCTTTTTTTGTTTGTTATTTTACTATTTTGCTCTTACTTATATTTTGGGTTTCTCATATAAAAGAAATTATGAGATATTTAAACTTTTGTGATTTATTTCACTTAAACATGGTCTCAAGATGCATCCATTTTCCTATAAATGATTCATTTATCCTTTATGGAAAAGTAATACTCCACTGTGTACAATTACCACATTTTCTTTATCCATTCATCCCTTGATGGGCATATAGCCTATGTCCAAAATGTAGCTAATATGAACTGTGCTGCTATAAACACGGGTATGCAAGTGTCACTACAGTATGATGCCTTTAACTCTTTCAGGAATATACCTAGAAAAGGAATAGCTGGGTGGAACAGAATTTCTAGTCTTAGTTTAAGAAAATCTCATACTGATTTCTGTAGTAGTTGTTCTGTCAACAATGTAGAATGTCCGTTTCCTGTCAACAATGTATTTGCAGTTCACATTCCTGTCAACAATGTAGAATGCTCCTTTCCCCCCACAGCCTCGCCAGTATTTACTGTTTGGTACCAGAGAAGTGGGGTCATAGCTGTGACTATATCTGACCATGTGGTTCAAGAGCCTTTGGGAATGGCTTGTGGGAAGAGTTTAGAAAGATTTGGAGAAGTCACTGAAAGAGTAGTGCTAGAATGCTACATCACATCATCCACTTGCTGCTGGTTTTAGGTGCATACAGAATGCAGATTAAAAAGGCTTCCATCCCAACTTCAGAAGGCTTGGGAGGCCAGGCTACCTGTCCCTGAGAGGGGAATGTGTGAAGTTGTCCCTGAGAGGGGAATGTGTGAAGCCAAACATGCAGTAAGACTCCAAATATTTGGAAAAGCCAGGAATGTGAAACATCAAAGTAAAGCTGCAAGGAGGAGCAAAGCGAGCCTAAGAGAGAAGCCCATGGGAGCTATAACCACCAGACCTAGATAGGAGTGGACTCACTCAAGCTCTCCAAAGCTTACAATGTGCCACAGATTGCTACAGATGCTGGTCACAAGACTACACGACTTACAGTTTATACTACTGGATTTGGGACTTGCTTTGGTCCCATTCCTTTGTATCCCTGTTTATAACTTTGGAATGAAAATGTTTATTTTGTGCCACTGAATGTTGGAAGTGTTTAACTTTTCATTTGTATAGGGGCTTGCAGCTAAGAGTTTGTCTTAGATGTTGGAAACTTGGAACTTGCAATTTTTAGCAATGCTGTAACCATTAGGACTTTGGCAACTCTTGCAGGTAAACTAAATGCCTTTTGCTTGAAGGGATGTGCATGAGTGTTTGGGGGACCCAGTGAAGAATGTCATGGTTCTAATGTAATATAATGTTGACAGATGTAATACTGGCTCGTAAGGACTATTAAATTTGTGTTATTATGTTCAAGTTGTGAAATGATACAAATAAGCACCTCTTTATATTTGGAAACCTGTTCAAAGAAATGTACCTGGTTGCCACACTAACAAGGGGTGGGTTGTAATGGTTGATAAATTGTGTCAACTTGAGAAGTTTAACTTAGGGACTCAGCAGGGATCTAGGATCCTCACTTTGTAAACATCGTCATCCTGTACAAGAGGAGGGCACCCAGATGATTTGAGTACTACACCTGACCTAGTGGGTGATAACCTGCTTACAATATAAAGGAGGAAAAGAGGCTTGCTCTCCTCACCCCTTTTGCTCTTACTGCTTTTGCTATCTTCTGCTGCCTTGAATATAAGTACCAATCCAAAGAGGCACCTGTTACCTGACCTTCACTATGATAGAGGGCAATCCTGTCCCACAACTGGTAAGTGTAAACCTACAGAGGTTTACCAAACACCTTACACTCCGTAAGAATGACTTGGCTTCTACTATGGGAGAAGTCCAGTGCAGTGCTGGGAAACTTGTAGTGTGAGAGCTACAAGTTTCAACAAAAGCAGAACACAGAATACTGGCAGCTAAAATCACTTCATTCTGTTCTGCATTAGGTCAGTCAAATACCTCCTGGTGACTTGGCTAACTCTCACCACACATTTGTCTACTCGTTTACCTATGGACAGCAATGTCTTATGCAGCACAAACTGGACTAGGCCCTCTCGCCCACTCATTCACTCTCATCTTTTCCTCAGAACAATTTTTGAAATTTTAGTATTAATATCACCAGTATAGAGATGAGAAAACTGAAGTCCCAAAGGGTTTATTAATTTGCAACTAATAAATAACGAGACTGGGACTTGAATTCATATCTACTTGACTTAAAGTTGTTGCTTTGCCCATGCACTAAGCTTGGCACACACAAGACCTGAGATAAATGTCTACTAAATCCACAGGAGTTAAACAAGATTGGGGCGGGGGGGGGGAACCTGGGGATTGAACTCACAACCTCGCACTTGGCAAGCAGGAGCTTATGTTGCTGAGCTAAATCCCTGGTCCTTAAACAGTATACTTTAACTATAACTCAAGTATCTGTTTAGGATGAAATTCATCAGCTGCAATTTTAATTTTAATTTTAAAACAAAATATTAAACTCACTCAACTCCCTTGAATAATAAAAACTAATGAAAAACACAGCTTTTTTTGGTTAAAAAAATACACTACACTAAGTTTATTCCAGAATGGAACTCAGCATAACATAATTCATTACTATAATTTGGATATAAAATTAAGCCATAAAAAGCAGGGTCATTTAGTACACTAAGAGACATAAAGTCTGAGTTTAAGTTATTAAAGTTTCAGTTTAAAAGAGTTATAAATGTACTTGTTTCCCCATCTAAAAAATGGTGCTCTGAAAGTTCAAATGTGATGACACCTGTAAAAAACACAGCTATAAAGTGTTATACAAAAATAACTTTTAGTGTGAATTGCAACTTGGTGACTGAGTAAAATCCTGATGTAAGACACTTAATCTGTAAGGTTGGCATTATTAAAAGACCTTTGCTTTTAATCTGAAGCGCTGAAGTAAATACAATGAACTCCACTTGGGTTATTCTTCACGAAGAATGATATGGTTTATCCATTATTAATTTTTTATATCTAAGTGCTATCTGTCCAACTGCATTACTAAGTCTCTCAACAACAGAGAACTGGAATATACACCTCAAAAATACACTGTTTTAAGAAAGGATTGCAAGAAAGTGGTGACATGAGGGGACAGGGTTCCTCTATATCCAGATAAAGCCTTCTATCATGCTATGTCATTCATGTGTATGGAACACAGGTTGTCAGATGTATAAAACCCAATGATAAATTTCTGCTACATATAAAGCCCTCCTTGTTAGGGGAAGGCAATAAACCTCAGCATAAGCCTGTATGTCAGGCTTGAACCTCTTTAAGTTAAAAAGAAAATAAACAAGATACAGAAAAGATTGAACATGCCAGGCATGGTGGTGCATGCCTATAATCTCAACTCTCGGGAGGCTGAGGGAGGAGGATCCGTGTGAGTTCAAGGCCAGCCTGGGCTACATCATGAGTTCAAGGCCAGCTTGAACCATATAATGAAACTCTGCCTTTAAAAAAAAAAGAGGAAAGAAAAAATACTCAACAATCCTAAAAGATAGCATCAGTTCTAATTAAAGTCATAAACTGCTTTTATCAATGACATTGCCGCGAATGGTATGGAATAATAAAATCTTTTTTTAAACCCCATGGGATTTGAAAAGGTGCAAGAGATTATTTAGTAACTACTAGTATTCTGTTGTTGTTGTTGTTGTTGTTGTTGTTGTGTGTGTGTGTGTGTGTTTATATTCTAAATAATGGTCAAGATTTTTTTTTTTAATCGTGGTACATATCTACAATCACAGCACTCTAAGAGGCTGAGGCAGGTGAATCACAAGTTAAGTTCAATCCAAGGAACATGGCAACTCAGTAAGACCCTCTTTCAAAAGGAAGCCTAAGGATATAGTTCAGCACAAAGGCCCTGGGTTCAACTCTCAGTACAACCAAAAAAATTTTAAATTAAAAATCTCATTATTAGGCTCACTCTTTTCTCATGAGCAGCCCCTCAAACACAAATAAGCATAGTTCTAACAAAATTCATATGAAATGATAAATGAACTTGTAACACATTTTAACATCAGCAAAGTCTTCTTCTAATCCAACATTTCCCCCAATCCATCGCTCAACAACAAAACTCTCCAACTATTCAGCTCCTTCTAGTGATATAAATTCTATCTCTCAAACTCACCTAAAATATCCTGCCCAAAGCTGGCGCATGGTGGTGCATGTCGGTGATCCTCAGGAGGCTGAGGCAAGAAGACTGCTGTGAGTTCAAGGCCAGCCTGAGCCACATAGCAAAACCCTTTTCCTTTTTCAAGAAACAAAAAAACAAAATCCCACCCCACTCCCATTCATTTTCTGTATCTCTATATAAACCGTACGCCAGATCCACACTTTGATTTTACATCTGTAAGAGATAAAAGCTATTACAGTTTCAAAGAATTCAAGCATACCCAGTAGATAACAACAGTAGCTGAATGAACAGATTTAGAACAAATGTGACTAACAAGACCTCATAGGAATGCAAACGACTACAGATTAAAGTATAAATTCCTTAATCCGCCACTCAATCCCTGGCATACCAGCCACTACATTTTTCCTACCTTAGACAATCTGGTATACATTTCCTGAGGACAGAGTTTCAGGTTATCTTTGCCTTGACATATCTCCTGCTTGGAATGCCCTTCCCCATCTCATGACAGCTACCCAAGAAACAGGGTAATGCTATCTCCTCTTCAGCGAAGTCCACCCATTCTCACTGCTCCCTAACTCTCCCCTGTTGAGTACCTACTGCTACTACTACTACAGCATATGCAGCACTTGTTCTTTTAACAGCACGCATAGATGCTTCTTGGTGTGGTTATGATATAGTACTCTTAAGTACAACACAAAATTCCGTGAACGTGTAGAACTGTCATTTCTTTGTGATCCTCCTAGTGGTATTATGAATATAATGATTATTCAATAAAGATTTGCTTATGGAAAAAAAAAACATGAATGAGGGAAAGAGCGAGGGGTAACCTCGGCATCCACCAAGTTAATAATTTCTGAAAATCAAACCCTTATCAGTGGCCTGAATCCTTCAGTTATTTTACGGAGTACAGTTCATATTCTTCCACTAAAGACAGCTGACTAGTTGGAGGCTTCCTGTCACTTAGACTAAGAACCCTACACAGTGTGGTATTGCCTTCCCCTCCTACTTCATCTCCTATCCTATCTGATCCCTCTCACTCTCTGTTCTATGCACCCTGGCCTCCTGCTCCTTATTTAGACCAATTCAACCTTAGGATCTTTTTATTTGTCCTTTGTCTCACTTTCCCCAGTTATCCTAGGGCTATGACTTCCTTGTTATTATCAAATCCTGGTGAGAGTTACACTCCTCTCCCAAGCTGTAGTAAACTTTTTAAAATATTGGAAATTATTCTGTTCATATTACTGCTTGTCTCTCCCAACTAACATGCAAAATGCTTAAAGGCAAGGACTTCCAGTGTTGTTTATCATGTATTCCAGTGGCTAGAGTATTACTTGACACAGAAAAGAAGGCAGTCAACATCAACTAGGAAAAGAACGCATCTGTTCCTGCTTAGCTAACAGTATAGTCTCCTCAAGAGCATAAACATTGTTCTCTGCTTTTTTATTTCCCACAGCCTGAAAGACTAAATGTACTAGAATCCCCAAATAAATTTTCAATTAATGAGGACACAAATAGTCCTTCCCTTTCTAGTATCTCTCTAATCACATATTTATGTCAACAAGCATTCATTTGGTACCTACTATGACCCAGGAGTAAAGCGAGGTATCACTTTAATTTCTTTTTCATTTTATTATAATCATCATTAATATTCTTGAAGATATCTGGGGAAGGTTGTTTTACAGTGATGGGAATGGAACCCAGGGTCTCACGCAGTACTCTACCACTGAACTATATTCCCAGCCCTCATATCATCACTGACATTCTCAAAGGTTTAGTACTTGATCAAAAACTAAAGCCACCCCACCCACCCCAGTCTGGTGACCTCATTTAATTGACCAATGAAATGCAACTAATTATAGCTACCTTCAGGGCACCACATAAACACAGCAGTTATTTTTATGTCAAAAGACCAAAGACAAAACTTAATATTGTCCAACTGTGTATCAATCTACTATTGTGCTTCCAGAAAGTATTTCTTTAAAAAAAAAAAAAACTTGTAAAACACATCCCTGTGAAATCTAGAGACATGTGAATATGGACTAGTAACAAACCAATCTTTTAGGTGTAATAATGGAATAGCAGTTATGTAGTAGATTGTCCTTAGTCTACAAGGTTACACATCTGTATCTTGTCCAGTAGGGCAGGGACACTTTTTCCTTTTTAGTGCTCAGGAATGACCCCAGACCTAAAGCATGTGAAGCAAGTGCTCTACCACTGAGCTGCATCCCCAGCCTTAAACACAAATACTTATAGCTATGTAAGAATAAGGCAAACAGTTAACAATTACTGAAACCAGGTGAAATGGTTATCAGAGCAGCCTATCAATTTTTCCATATATTTAAAAATTTTCGTTAGAGACTGGTGGGAGAAATGTTTCTCTTAAAGAGATATAATGTGCACTTTTGTAGCTATTAACTACTTGGTTGGGTTTCAATACAAACTTTAACATATAATGAGACAAAAATTAATTCAGAGAATACAAGACCCAGAAACTGAATCATTAAAACACAAGAAATATTGGCAACAGTCGTAAAGAGCAAGAAAAACCACCCAAAGCCAAAATATCTACCAATCAGGGTAGGCTGGACCCCATCTTAAGAGCCTTGAGCTCAGAAGAGAAAGACACCGTACAGAATTGTGCAGCCCGGCTTCTAGAGGACAGCTGTTCAGCATAACACACACAGACACAAACTGGAACCTCGCTCTCCCAGGGAGACAAGTCTATGGTGGGACTCTAAACCACAGAATTACAGTGACAATTATCTCAAAAGGGTTTTCTAAGCACATGAGGACTTTGAAATTATAACTCGGTTATTATTGCTGCTGTTATTTAAGCAGATATAAGAACTTTAGAACTGGGTGTGGTGGTACAGACCTATAATCCCAGTCTTCCAGAGTCTGAGGCATGTTAATCCCAAATTTAGGGCTACCCTGGGCTACACAGCAAGACCCCCCAAAAAAACAAAACAAGCTGGGGGTCTAACTTAGTGGTGTAAGCACCTGTACCCGGTACAAAAAAAAAAAAAACACAACTTTTTCATCACAACTACCAGTAATTGGCTGAGGCAAAAGACCAGGGCAGAATGCTAATCCAGTTATTTGGAGAGTAGGTTACTCACATTACCTCACAGCCTTCCCACTGGTTACTTAAGAAGGGGAGTAAACACCTTTAGGATGGAAAAATCAAATTTACCATCAATAATGGGATAGGTCAACAATATGTGCCTTCCAACATGACATAAAGGAATGTACAGAATCATCTAATATTTCTTACCAAAAATGTTTACTCTGAATCTAAGCATGAGAGAACAATCCAATTTATGGGCATTAGAACTGCCCTGGTCTCTTCAAAAGGAAAATGTTATTAAAGATACATACACAAAAAATTTGACTGGACTGTTTTTGATAAAGAGTCTGAAAAAAGTTTTACTACAGTACAGCCATGCCTGTTCATTTCTGCGTTGTTTATGGATGCTTTTCCCTCATAAGAGATGCCCTGGTTCTCAAAGCCAAAATATTGTATTTACAAATAGCCAGACAGACTCCTAGTCTAGATTAAGAGACATGACAATCAAATATAACAAGATATCCTTAAAAAGGATTCTGAAAGGAGAGGAAGCTATAAAGAACATTTAAGGAACAACTGGGTAATCAGCATAGGATGTAAAGCACTGTACAAATGCTAATGCTAAATTATTTATAAGTGACAGTATTTAGGTCATGATATATGCAACTTGCTTTCAAATATTCAGAGACAGGTGGGTCTGTGGCTCTTGAAAATAAAAGGCATACAGATATAGCAAATGTAATAAAACATTAACATTTATCAATCTATATCAGAAGTTCTCAAATTTTTTACTTTCAGGACTGTTTTATACTCTTAAAAATCAGTGAAGCCCTCAAAGAGCTTGTTTAAGTAGGTTATATCTATTTAGATTACACAAGAAATTAAAACAAAAACTTTACATGTAATGATTTTAAAATAATGATGTACCTGTCATACATTAACATAACTAACAAACTTTAATGAATAATATTTTCCAAAAACCAAAAATGTAAGAGTAACACTGGTCTTACACTTCTACAGTTCAAATCTCTTCAGTGTTTGCTGTTCTGCTTCCATATTTACTACAGCTTACACATCAAGAATGACCCCCCAAACTCTCACTTGCTTGGAGGCAGCTTTGGAAGGTGACTGAGTCATACAGGCACCACAGCAGCCTTGCTGTGGAGAGGTAGAGCCTAGTTAGAGGTAGGTCGCTGGGAGCACGACCTGGAAGAACATCCAGTATCTCTCTTCCCTCCCTGCTTCATGGCCTATGATGTGAGCAGCTTTCCTCCAAGGCAAGAACTTAAGTAACTTACCCATTTGAGTCTGTCAACCATGGACTGAAACTTCTGAAACCGTACACCAAAATAAATCTCTTCTCAAAATGTCAGGTATTGAGTGGGTGGCAGGCATTGAGCCTCAAAAGAAACTGACTCAGTATTCAGTCACTTTAAAACAATGTTTTGAAGATATGAAGAAAGTCCAACTTTGCATAATATGTATTTGGAAAGGAATTATTTAATGACCTTTAAAATAAGAGCTGGGGATATAGCTCAGCAGCACAGAGCCTGCCAGTTCAATTCCCAGTAACAAAAAGAGAAAAGAAGAGAAAGAGAAGAAAAGAAAAAAGAAAAGGATTAGAGATATTCTTTGATAGTATGCTATAACATGACAAGTGGTAGTTTTACAAGTTTGTTGAATGTGAAATGAGAAGCCATCATAATGAAATTTTCAATTGTTACATAAAGACATTTCACCTATTTGTACTTTTTTTTCTTCTGTTTCTTTTTGAGACAAGGTTTTACTATGCAGTTCAGGTTGGCCTTGAACTCTGTAGCCCAGGCTGGTCTCAAACTCACAGCAATCCTAGTACTTGCCTCAGGCTTCCTAGTACTGAGATTACAGGCATGTGCCACCATGCCCAGCTATTTTGTACTTTATTGGGGGGAGGGGGTTGTTGTTGTTTGTTTTATTTTTTTGTACCAGGGATTGAACTCATGACCTCATACTTGCCAGGCAGGCACTTATGCCACTGAGTTAAATCCCAGGCCCTATTTTGTACTTTTAATGGATTTTTTTCTTTTTTCTTTGAATGGATCTTTTACCTTTGTAAAAGTGTATACTGATCCTCTGGAAAGTACTGATGAAATGCATACCTTTTGAATGCTAACACACTTAAATGTATGATATCAAAAATTGCTTATTATGATCACCACCAATTTCATTTTTAAGACTCTACACGTTAACAAGCTGCCAAGCTCACTGAGGCAAATAAAAGTTACCCACAACAGTAATTTCTGCCTGAAACCTCAAATTTTATCATTAGTAATAAATATCACCAGGTATTTTCTTTAGGATGACAAGCTACATTTCATACATTTTCAACACAACATCAGTCAAATACCTGAGTCCAGTGGTGGCAAATCGATGGCATACATGTTATAGTGTTTATCTTTCAAGACAAAAGATTTTAAGGCAGAGTTGTTTTTCCTAAACTAACACCTCAGTAGTCAAGTTTAACTGCAGTGTTGGCAATGTGTGATCAATAAGGTTTTGGGCTGCAATTTGGCACTTGGTCTCCAATGGTTCACCACCACTACCCGAGTCTGAACAATCAGTTGTCAGCCAACCATCCTTTCAAGTAAAAATGATATTTCACAAAAAGCAAAAGATTAGTTTAGCTTGCAACTTCAACAATTCCATCAGTGTTTTCCCATGACATAACCACACCTTGATATCCAGAGGTCTTCTCATATGAACATCCTATCACACAGAATATTGAAAAGATATCCAATCAGGGCTCAAGACATAATAAAATTAAGTTAGCTACTTATCAAAAACAAGTAACCTGACATTTCTATTTTTCAAAAATGTGTCATGAACATAATCACTACTAATATAATTTGCTACTATTGCCTTCATTTTGCTAAAGCACTAGCAGCTTTACCTACCACTGGTTTCTTTTGTACCACTTGTACAAATGTTACCAGAGCCAAAAAAAAAAAAAAAAGACAAATGACATCTTAGTATTATAGAAACAGTTCTGTCCCTGCAACTCCCTCCTAGGCTCTCAAGAGCCCCCACAAATCTATGTATAATTCTTTGAGAACCACTATTGTAGGTGAAAAGTATATAGGTATTCACACTGCTGTTCATTCAGCTGTTTCATTTTTGAAATTTTCAAAATAACTGAAGGAAGAAAAACAAACCCTAAAAAGATCAACTATTCTTAAAGAGCAAGGAAATACCTCCCCTAATATTAATGAATATATGGTACAACAATATTCTTTTAAAAAAACAAAAACAATTAAAAATAGTAGCGGAAATTAGTGCCATACCTTTTTTGTTTGTTTTATTTTATTTTGGAGACAGGGGTTCTAGCTATGTAGTTCAGGTTGGCCTTAAACTCAGTATGTAGCCCAGGCTGGCAATCCTCCTGCCTCAGCCTAAGTGCTGGAATTACAGGCGTGCACTAACATACCCTGCCTGAGTGCCAAGCTTGACTTACTAATGAAGTCTCAATATAAAACTCAGTCCCTCCGGGTTTGTTTCAAGAAGCTGCCATTTAATAAACTATTGCCAACAACACAAATACACATTCTTCATTTAGGGCTATGTTTTAGAACTCAGAACTTTTACATTTTGAAAAGACAATATAGGAACTGGGACAGCCAAATGTGTGGGAAATGTATTCCTGACAAAGACACAAAAATTCAGAGAAAATATCTGCAAATCTTCTATCCAAGAAACTAGTATCCAGAATGCACTGAGATTTTTTTTTTTCCTCAAGCATTGGGCATTGAACCTACAACCTCAAACATGGTAGACAAGTGTTTTACCATTGAGTCACATCCCAGCCCTTTGTATTTTATTTTGAGATAAGGTCCCACTAAGTTTCCAAAGCTGGACTTGAGCTGTATCAGCCTCCTGGGATTGCCCCTGAGCAGTTGAGATTACAGGCAAGCAACACCATGCCTGGCTATACAAAGAATTCTTAAAACTCAACAATAAATAGCCAATTAAAAAAAAAAAAAGCAGAGGATATGTATAGACATTTCTCTAAACAAAGTACACAACTAACCAATTAAGAACATGAAAAGATACACAATATCTTTAGCCATTAAACAAATGCAAACCAAAACCATTTTACACCCACATTAGTATAGCTAAAATTAAAAAGAGACAATAACAAGTGTTGTAAACACATTCAAGAATTGGAACTCTCACACATTGCTGTTGAGAACATAAAATGGTGCGAGACACTTTGGGAAAAGTTTGGCAGTAGTTCGTCAAAACATTAAACAAAGTTACCACATGACCCTGCTTTTCCACTCTAGATGTGTACCTAAGAGAAATCATATGTCCAGGCCGGGCATGGCGGTGCACACCTGTAATCTCAGCACTTGGGACGCTGAGGCAGGAGGATCACTGCGATTTCGGAGCCAGACTGGATTACCAAGTGAGTTCAAGGTCCGCCTGAACTATATAAGGAGACCTTGTCCCAAAAACATTTAAAAAAAAAAAAAAAGCAAGCAAGTGGGCCAGGGATTTAGCTCAGTGGCATAAGTGCCTGCCTGGCAAGCACTAGGGCACGAGGTCGATCCCCAGAACCAAAAAAAAAAAAAAAAGCAAGCAAGCATGTCATTCAATCTAATTCAGTATGTTCTGAATCTTACTCTGCTCATATGTATGATAACTTCTTGCATAGAGAGGCACAATATACATTGCTGAAGACACTGTTTCTATGATTTGGACACAAGGGATGAAGAAATGCTAGCCAAAAAGAAACCCCAATACCAGATGACTCCTCAAAAACTATTTCCAGTTTTTCCAAGGCTAGGGAAGAGCTTCTACTTCCAATACTCTCCCAGATGTGCTTATAGAAGGGATGCAAAGAAAAATTCTTTTTCATGAGAGAAAAGCTGTCTGACCAAGATCTAGTTACACCAATGCAGAGATCATGCAGTACCACACTGCGCTAAAATCAGGTGCTGGCAGGTGTAATGAATGAAGAAGTACTGTCACATAAGGCTGTTTAAAGTAAATAGGAAACCTAAAGCACTCGGCTCCCAAAAATGCCTATGAAGGACTAGAGGAAACTGACATAGCACAAAAGAGTGGGATTCAGTTCAACCAAAGCAGTTAAAGAGTTGAATCTGTGAAAAATTCATATGACAGCAATAAATCATAGTGGTGGCTCATGTCTTCCATCCATTTCATCTTTTTTCCCCCAAGAAAAGGAAGCTGTTTCCCAGTTTCCAGCAAATCTAATAACCTTCAAATGTGGTTTCTTCACTTACTGGACAACTAGGACACAAGAATGATGCAGCAACATCTCTACCAACAGTCCCACCGCCCCTCAAACAACAGGAAGAAAATCCAAGACCAGGAGAAAGGAGTAGCTGAGAACACCCTTCCCATTTAAAATACCACAGGTTAGTCTCAGTTATGCAAAAGAAGTGACTACTAGAACATGTTCCCAGCTCTCCCTCCTCCATTTCAGATTAGGGTTAAATAATCTTTTTCCCCCTTTTATCTTTTTTTGTAGTACTGGTGATACCAGAACCCAGGACCCAGGACCTACTCATGATAGGCGCTCCACCAGTGAGTTATATTCCCAGCCCTTTTTTGCAGAGACAGGGTCTGGGTCTTCAAACAGACCTACTCCACAATAGATAAGATTACAGGTATGTGATGCCACATCTAGCTAAATAATCTTTTTTTGCGGGGGGGTACCAGGGATCGAACTCACAACTGCGCGCTTGCAAAGCAGGCGCTTATGCCGCTGAGCTAAATCCCCAGCCCAAGCTAAATAATCTTTTAAATCATGCTCCCTTCTATCAGTTTTTATTTTTTAAAAATACAAAAATTTATTAGGGAATAGGAATAGCTCCTGAAAAAGAAAATGCTCTAAAGGATATAACTGCAGGTATTGATAACCATGCTGCTAAATTTTTGTTGGATCAGTGAACAGAAATGTTTGCAGCCTCACTGTTTGAGGTCCACTTTGTATGCTTTAATTTTGTAACTTGAACAACTATATCTAAAAAGACAGTATGTATCAACTAGTGATTTCTTACTATTTTTTTTAATTCTGTATTGTTTCTACCCTTTTTTGTTTTGTTTTTTCCCCTCTCTTAATAAAATTAAAAAAAAAAAAAAAGGAATAGCTCCTGAGAGACAGGAGGGGTCTCAAGTGGGTTGCTCTTTAATTTTGTTGTTATGTCCTTAGACAAATTATTTCATGTGATTCTTACCTGCAAAATGGGACTAAATAGTCTAGACCTTATCTCTTTCACAAGAATGTTACTTGAAAGAAATATTAAAAGACTTGAAAAGCTTAAAACCATAATACTGAAACAGCTAACATCTACTGCATTTACTTCATGTCATTCTAAGCCTTTTTCACAATTTCTCCCAATAACCCTATGAAACAGATCAGCTAACCTTATTTTTCACAAGATTAAACTGAAGCTCAGACAAAGATTTCCTTGAGAGTACACAGTAGAACTATAATTCAAATCTAGGCCATCTAGGTCAATAAATTTGAGTACATGTTACTAAACTAACATACATGATGGAAATTATGCTAAATTATTATAGCACATGGCTTAAGGAAGCAAACACATTAACCTAATTGAACAATACACAAATATTTAAATTCTATGTTATTCCCAGGATTGATTTTTTTTTTTTTTTTGGTGCTACCTATTGGAGATTGACTGAAAGCTAGACAGGACCTTTACAGTGAGCTACATCCTTAGCCCTTTATTTGGAGACAGGGTCTTCCTAAGTCTCTAAATTGCCTAGGCTGAAGTTTTCAATTTTCAATCCTAGACTGCCAAGATTATAGCCATGTACCACCACAGTCCCCTCATCTATATGCCTCTTTTCTTTTCTTTTCTTTTCTTATTTTAGACAGGGTCTTACTCTGTAGTTCAGGCTGCCCTTGAACTTACTTTGTAGCCCAGGCTGGACTCCAGCTGACAGCAATCCTCCTGCCTCAGCCTCCTGAGGGATAGGACTACAGGCTCTACATGCACTCTGAGATCAAAATGTGAGATAATGTGCTTAATATATGTGATCATATGAATAGTTACTTTGAAGACAAGACAATATGGCAGCCATTGTTGATTTAATATCATCTTGCTCTGAAGTCCTACCACACTCTTGTTTTTCTATTACCATTGGTTCTATCACGTTGTGTCTTACTGGATTTTAATATGTATGATAGTAAAAACAAAATTTTTATGGAAAATGAGATAATATAGCAGCCATTGTTCATCTTCGGTTATTTGGTTCAGAATGCCTTTCATTCTCTTGAGTTGTTTTATTCTACTTTGTTATGTTTGACATTATTGTGTGTAAAGCTAAGCTCAACTATTTCAAAGAAAGAGATATAGCTACTGTTAATATCCAATTGTCTTGTTGTGAGTTGCTGTGTTGCTTACATTGTTCTGTTCTGATCTGCTTAGATCTGTCCTCTTTTGTTTTATTCTCTTTAAAATAAAAAAAAGAAACAGTTACAAAATACATGAAGCAAAGACCAACAGAATTAAAAGGAGCAACAAGCGAATTTAAAAAAAAAGAGAGAGAGAGAGAGAGAATACATGTGGACACAGAGGCTCCAGAATCACACAGACCTACTCCTACCATGTTATTTACAGTACAAGCAAATTACTTAACTGCATTTTAGTGTCCTCATGTAAAATTTAAGAACTAAATGCATCACAAATTCATCTCAGAATTCATCTCAGAATAGTGCCTGGCACACAGTAAGTGCTAAACAAACATCAATGATTATTATTTCACTCTTATTTGCCTCTTTACCTATTTTCCCTGTAACCAAAAATCTTCCCCAAAAGTACCACATAACCTTGAAATGGGCATACACATATTGGGTTTCACATTTTAGCACTTCTGTTCTTTGGTAATATTTTCTAGGAATTTTGTAATATACGCAACATTGCAGCTGATGTAAGCATCTATTCTATCATTTTTAACTTATAGCTACACTGTATATCTTACATGTAATAATACTGCAAACTCATATCTCTTAAAACAAGTTGTCACATTTCTTTTTCGTGGTACTGGGGTTCAAACCCAGAGCTACCCGCTCCCACTGACTAGGCAATTGTTTTACCACTAAATTATGTACCTACCTAAACTGTCACATTGCTGAGTGCAAAGTAACTTTCAAAGTTAGTGTGTATGGCTTTTTATCAGAACACCTCCAATTAAATAAAAGTAGTAGCTACCATCTTAGAAATTACTTACTCTTTCTTTCTCACTTAACAAATCTCAAGCCTAAAGCGACTTGCTGAATTTCATATACAGAGATAATGTGGACTAGGCCAAAATCTCCAGACTAAATCTAAAGTTCTTTCTCATCTCTCTGGACTAAATAATAATTTCATTCCTTGTCAGAGATCGTCATACACATCTGAGAACAGAGAATGACTCAAATCTCTTAATGGTAAAAATTTCAAGAAGCAAGTTTTTGAAGATCATTTAATGTGGCACAACAAAACAGTAGTAGCATTACTCAGTACTGCGTCTTTCTGAAAAACTCAAATCATCTCCCAAAAAATTGCATTACTAAAATAGTAATAGCCAGCTTTCCAACCTGGCCAGGCAGAATGGCTCCCACAAAGAAGGGTGGTGAGAAGAAAGGCTGCTTGCCATCAACGAGGTGGTGACCTGAGAATACACAGTCAACATTCCCAAGTGCACCCATGGAGTGGGCTTCAAGAAGGGCATCCCTTGGGCACTTAAGGAGATGTGGAAATTTGCCATGAAGGAGATGGGGACTCCAGATGTGCACACTGACACCAGGCCCAACAAAGATGCCTGGGCCAAAGGAACAAGGAATATCCCATATTGTATCTGTGTACGGTTGTCCAGAAAACATAATGAGGATAAAGATTCACTAAACAAGCTGTATCCTTTGGTAATTATGTCCCTGTTACCGTGTTCAAAAATCTCCAGACAATAAATATGGGTGAGAACTAACTTTCAAATAAAGTTACAAAGCTGTAAAAATGAAATAAAATAGTATTAGCCTTATCTAATTTGTTCATGCTACCCATTCCCTGCTATCTCTGCAATTTTTCAAATGGTATTAGCAAATCCAGGTCAAAATACTAACAAACTTCAAGGAAATGTGACAGCGCAATGTTGTTATAGCAAAGACTCCTGAAAACAAGCTTAGAGATTCTAATATTGAGATCTTCACTGTAGTTATTTTTGCATAGAATCTGGTCTTTTTTTTTCAGAAACACCCTTCCATGATAAACTAAAAGATCACAAAAATTTTCTCAGTAAAGCCACTAACTGACATTCATTAAACTTTCCCAAACTTTTAGAGCATTTCAAATCCAACAGGAATTTACCACAGGGATTTAGTCCATACCACTGTTTTCAAAAGTATGCTATTATACTTTTAATCTGAGCCAAGAGCAAAAGTGGGAAATCTACCTCATAAACAAGCCACAACAAGATAGGAAGCAAAGGAAGAGTAGAAGCAGGAAGAGTGGCGAGGCAAATCAATTATTTACTTAAAAGTCCACAGGGTAAGATGCACAGTGCCAATCCGCCCCACCAGTTCTCCGCTAGTGAGTTCAGGCCACAAGATGAGGACCAGAGTCCAACAACCAGCCAAGCTGCCAGATGAAGTGGCCTTAGCAGGTTAGATGGAGCCAAACACAGATGTGTCTAACTCCCAACTGAAGAACAGAGGTTCATCAAGGATGATGATGATCAATAGCTTAAATATGGCATAGATTAAGGAAGACAAAACAGCGATGAAAAGGCCTGAGTACATGGGCACTGCCGGATCTTCTGATAGTGTATTTACAGTTAAGTGCTGGGACAGAAATAAGAGAAATGTTAAGTGAGTGACCACAGCCAGACATGGTCCCAGCCCTCTGGAGGCTGAGGCGAAAGGATCCCAAGGTTGAGTGTAGCATAGGCAATTTTGCAACTTAACAAGACTGTGTCTTAAAATAAAAAATTTAGCCTGGAGATGTAGCTTAGTAGAAAGGCCCTGAGTTCAACTGAGTGTATATTAGGCAACATGATAAAGAAAACTGATCTAAAATTGGCCAAAACAACAAAAATGAGAGCTGAAAAACTAGAAGCTGTGAAAAAAATGGCAAAATGATGGTTTAAACCCAGCAAGCCCAACCCATGGCCCACAGGTCACATACTGTGACCCTAGACAGCAAGTAACAGGCACCCACACACACACACCCAAGACTATAAAGTCTTAACATTATTATATGACGTTTAGTGATATTTTTCATGGCTCAAATGCTTGGTACTTGAATGTTGACTGGGTAGGCAATGATGGAATGCTGCACAGAGAAGGCCGAGTACTAACTTGGCCTCCTGGCCAGCACACAGTTGAATTGATACCTGGAATATATATCACACTTCACATGCACTTTTGCAATTTGTTGAATAAATGCAGTGACTACCAATAACCGTATTGCAACCTACCTACATATGTGTATTATCTGTGGAGAAAGATGTTTATTGTTATCAAGCAGACATGTAAGTTTAATTATTAAACTTGGACTTGTATTATTTCATTTCCGGGTCATAAAAATATTTTTAAAAGGGAGTTCTGCTACTTATATACATTTAACCATATTGTATTTTATATGTAAACCAAAAAATTCATCTTCAATGTGGCTTGAAGCAATTATCAATGGCAAAGATGAAGAAAAATAAGTTAAAGAACTGTATGACCACTGAGGACAGGAAATGAGATAAGAAGATACACACACACAAAAAAGTGCTTGGTAGCACAATGAGTCTTCAGCACTAACCAGTTCACCTTGTTCAAGAGGAATGATTTTCAAAACCTATTTTTCCAGAAGCTGGACCCTTAAACATCTTTTAATTTCATTTGCCAAGACTAAGAATTTGCTCAATTGTGTCAACAATGTGTTTATGTTAGTTGAATCGTACATTTGTTTTTAATTAGGATTTGTTAGTTTTACAAAAGGATAGAAAGAATATTATTTAAATGATAAATGAATGTCACATGGTTAGAACTAGCACTACAGATCATACTTTGCCTTTCATACACAGAGAGGAAAATCATAGGAAAGAAACATTAGTTAAAATTTAGGTAACACTTCATTGCCTTAAATTATTGTCTCACCAGTTATTTCAACTAATCTACTCTATTTCTATTCCCATGATGGCTAATTCAAGGACAAAGAGGTAGAAAAAACATGGGCACTGGAAAAAAACAATCTAGAATTTTGACTCTGCAAGTGCCCCGAGGGAAATTTCATGAATTTCTATGAGCAAAATTTTATTTTGCTCAAATGTAAAGTAGGAAAAATACAATAGCATTATTTCATGAGATAGTTGTAAAGATCAAAATGTTAATACACACCAAGTGCCTGCTGTATATTTAGTAGATCCTAAAGAAACAGTATATAATATATTCTACTGTAACACACTACAAAGACAGAAATGGGTTATTTTAACTAGTATTATAAACTAAATCATCAGGCTGGAGATTTAGCTTTGTGGCACAATGCTTGCCTGGCAAGCGTGAGGTGATGAGTTTGATCCCCAGTACCCCCAAAAAAATTTTTTAAATAAAAAATAAATTATATCATCAAGCTGAAACATTTATTCTATAGTTATTAGTATACATAGGACAAATACTGTTTTTTAAAATCCTAAAATAAAAAATACATCCCAAAAATTCCTTCCACTTGATAGTTAATTTAATTAGTGGTGATCGTATTTATTAGGGTACGATTTCCCGTAACTAAACTTACACAACGTTTAGTGTTTCGACACGTACTGCATTTTTTCCAAATAAGCACTTACAAACTCAAATAACTTCCAGATAAATCCTAGAACAATTTTAGAGAATTTTAATGTCTCTCAAATAATTACTTTATACACATGTAAAATAATACAGTCAGCAAAGAATTTGAGGGCAACAGATAAGAGGCTATGTTTTCTCCTTTCCTTTTCCAATTTTTATGAGCTAATATCACAAGAAAGTCTGTTTTATTAACTTCATTATGTTAACAGTTAACGTTCTTTCTCTATACCATCACTGAGTTTTCACTCTCCCATCTTCAAAATCTCTCCAATCTATTTCTTTTTCCCATTGTATTTCCTAAATTCATGTCCTGATAGTATTCACACCTGAATTTCCAACAAAAACAACAGCAACCCAAAAAAAAAAAAAAACCACCTTAATTGGCCTCCTTTTCAATAATCTTACACATCTCCTGATTGATCAGTCTATAATTCCAAGTACATCAATTTACCTCCCAGTCTATCAACCTTCAATAACTGCTAGATCAAGTCCAAATTCCTTAATGCTGTTGATAACCTGACTGAACATTACCTCATTAATCTTATCTCTTTCTAGTACACAACCTAAACTGTATTACTAGATCAAACAATACTGGATCAGGTCCAACCAATAATACAACTTTGTTCCAATCTCAGTATCTCTGCCCTTGCTTTGCCCTGGTCTGGAAAATTATCCTTTCTTTCTTTCTGCCTATTTAAATCCTATCCATCTATCATTGTAAAACTGTAGTGTGCCTCCATGAAACTCTCATAAACCTCAGCCAATTCATCTCAGTAAACTACAAAACTGTCATTCTGGGGCTGGGGATTTAGCTCAGCAGCATTAGCACACGCCTGGCAAGCATGAGGTTGTGAGTTCGATCCCCAGTACAAAAAAAACTGTCATTCTGACACAAACTAGTAGCATAACAGACCACTAGTCACCAAAAAATACTAACAACATTTTCATAAGGC
Source organism: Hydrochoerus hydrochaeris (assembly GCA_004027455.1). Taxonomy (NCBI): domain Eukaryota; kingdom Metazoa; phylum Chordata; class Mammalia; order Rodentia; family Hydrochaeridae; genus Hydrochoerus; species Hydrochoerus hydrochaeris. The sequence goes on from PVLA01003403.1 coordinate 175,597, forward strand.
TAAATTATTCAATACAAAAAACTACTTTAACGTGAGATGTACTTTCTCCTACCTGTGTTAAATGTTCTATCTTTTATAAAATGGTTTTATTAGATAAGAGTTGTTTTCCATTTTTATGCTTTTTTTGGAAAGTAACAAGCTCTTGAAATGTTATTAGTTTGTGAAACCCAAGCCAGGAGAAGTACTAGTTCGAGGTGAGCCTGAACTGCGTAGCAAGACCTGCCTAAAAAGGTGTATATAATTAATGAAAATCATGGCTTTTAAATTTGATGTGAAACTGGCTGAGCCTGATGGCATATGCCTGTAATTCCAGCACTCAGGGCAGGAGAAAAAGCTCAGCAGAACAAGTGCCTGCCTAGCAAGTGCAAGGCCCTGAGTTCAATTCCTGATTTAAAAAAAAAAAAGCTGAGGCAGGACTGCTAGTTCGTGGTCAGCCTAAGTCACACATAGTGAGTGCAAGGCCAGCCTGGACGATATAGCGAGACCCTGTCTCAAAAAAACAAAACAAAAACTTGATGTGAAACTGACCAAATACATAAGTTAATTCAGTGTTGTCTCCACTTCCCTAAACAGATTATCTACATCTTTCTGGATTGCACCAAATACAGAACAGTCACGTACCTCCCAAAATCTCTAATTTCACTTCATTGGATTCTATTTAGGAATTGTTATCCCTCAGTTGATGTATCACTTCCTTCATATCTGCTCCATGAATGGTCTCACCATCCTCTCATCTATTTTCCCATCACATTTCCTTAAAACTTTCATGTCCCACTCTGGTTCTGAAGATTGAACCAAAGACCCTACAAATGCCAGGCACATTCTGTACCACTGAGCCATGCACTCAGGCCCACATTAAATTCTATGTGTGTGTGTGTGTGTGTGTGTGTGAGAGAGAGAGAGAGAGAGAGAGAGAGAGAGAGAGAGCGAGCAACTAGATATCTGACCCTGGGCTTCCTGCCTAACCAAAAGCCTTAGCACTAAGCTATACCCCAGCTCTCCTGAAGTTTTTGAGTATCTTTCAAATTGCCTTTTTTAAAATTTTTAAATGTCTTAAATTCTTAAATTTCTTAAATGTCTAGTTGTATTAAATTATATTAAGCTTTGGGTTCAATCCCAAGTAATGCAAAAAAAAAAAAAATTTAAATTGCACTCCAGTAGCGCTCTAGCAGAAAGCATAAAAAGTAGTATTACTGATTTAAACCTATAAGGAACCATTACTGTTACACAAACTGCCTAACTACATTTCTAAGTTATCTCTGTTAAAAAGCTTTCATATTTAACCAGCTTCTGTATTAGATCTTCCATTTTGAGGACATTTAATGAACCCTTAAGCCCATCAAAATCTAAAAATGGTATTCTTTCTATCCTAGGGAACATGAGAAGATGCTGGCTTCACTCAGGAAATAAATGATTTTGGGGGGGGGGGTACCTGGGATTGAACTCGTGACCTCGCACTTGCCAGGCAGGCACTTATGCCGCTGAGCCAAATCCCCAGCCCCAATAAACGATCCTAAATGCACACAGTTCATTAAATTATCGTATGTTGGGCTGGGGATTTAGCTCAGCAGCATAGACGCCTGCCTGGCAAGCATGAGGTCATGAGTTCAATCCCCAGTACCAAAAAAAAAAAATTATCGTATGTTCTGGTCTGAAAATACAATGTTCAAAAGTAAGCCTAGGTTGGGCATGATGTACACTGGTAATCCCAGCACTTGGGAGTCTGAAACAGGATGACTGATGTGAGTTCAAGGCCTGCCAGGCTACATAGTGAGGCCATGAAGGACAAACAAACAAACAAACAAACAAGTGAATGAACAAAAGAAAGAGATTTTAAAACAGCAAAGTTGGCACCGAATACTTGTTCAGCACTGACCTCTGGCAAACTGAGCTCAGATCCTACAGACTCAGTCACTCATCCATAAAACAGAAATAATATTATCTACCCTAAAGGGTTAGTGGAGGAAGACTACAGACATATAAGTACTTAAATTCAGTGGCCGCTGATACAGAGAAGTCCATAAATGTTGGATTTTATCATCAGTCCTCAACGACAATCCTCAGTGACATTTCAATTCTAAAACTCAGGTATGGCTGGAGATGCAAACGAAAATGAGGGCTGAGAATTCAGCTTAGTGCTATAGCACATACCTAGCACTCTTGGGCCTATGGGTTCAAACCCTACACTGCAAAAAACAAGTGAGCCCAGTATTAAACACATGTAATTAAAATGACCTAAATCACACAAATACAAGTAACTAATAAGACAGAGTATTTGTAATGAAGCTGTTTCTAGGGTGCAAAGCTGTAATAAAAACAACAACGAACCTTCATTTACCTTGGTGAGCATTTAATATTTCCAGTTAATTTGAAACTGGATAAAACTTTTCTTCCCTTCCTTTTCAGTATAGGGATACAAAGGAGCACTCTATCACTAAGCTACATCCCCGGCACTTTTTTTTGGAGACAGGGTGTCAGTAAATTGCCCGTGCTGGTCTCAAACTAGCCATCTCAGCCATACAACTGGGATTATGTACTGGCACAAAGCACTGTCCCTGGCTTATGAGATTTCTTTATGTTTAGAAACAGAAAAATTCTGTCACACCAATATGAATATGAATATGAATGATACAATTTATCTATGTGAACTCTTCTGCAGAAAGCCTACACAAACAAACCTTTGGCAAGCAGGCCAGGAAAATACATTTTACCCTCTAACTATAATTAAGTTCAATTCTGTTTCTGGACAGACTTGCCTGTCAGCAGACCAAAAATATTTCTTTTTGAGACAAAATAAAACTTTAATTTTCTATGTGATAAATGAGATTATATGTCTGAAACATTTTAGAATTCCACTGAATCTTCATTTTTTAAAAAAGTTATAAATAAAATCATATTGACATTAATACAATCTAACGATATGTTAGGAAAATTCTAACTCAATGTCAGGTGGGGAAGGACATGCCTGTAATTCCAGCTATGGCGATGGGAGGCTGAAGCAGAAGGATTGCAAGTTCAAGGCCCTGTTTCAAAATAACAATGTTTTAAAAGGTCTGGGAATGCAGCTCAGTGGTAGAATGCTTAGCATGTACAAGTCTCTGAGTTCTGTGCCCAATACAGAGAGAGATTCCAACTTGATCATAATTCAAGTTTAAACAAGTCATAGTCAAGCAATGTTTTGTTTTGTTTGTTTTCAAATTTACAGAAGTCCAAAACAAGGATGTTATTCCAAAGAAATTATCTTAGGAAGCAAGACTCTTCCAATCATGTAGCAAAGGCTCAAAACTTCTTTCAAACTCCATTTTTAAGACTCAAAGACAAGACTTACACACAGAAAAATCCTAGTCTCCAATTTTTTAGAATGACATTTCATTTGTAACCAAAATAATGTTGATCACTTACTTTATTCAGACTTTCCTATCACAAAAAGTTAAATAAAACCCCCTAAAAATGCGGATTAAAGAAATCCAAAAGTAGTACAGTTGCTGTCTCCCCCTTAAGATCCCAAGTGAGACATACAACCCAGGACAGTATCAAATTCTATATAAACTCTTCCTATTCATACACACCTGTGATAACGTTTAATTTATAAATCAGGCAGATTAACAATAGAATTGAAAAATTATAATATGTTATAATGAAAGTAATATAGGGCCAGGTGTGGTGGCACACTCCTGTAATCCCAGCACTCAGGAGGCTGAGACAAGAGGATTGCCACGAGTTTCTGGGCTACACAGGGAGTTTAAGTCCTGCCTAAACTCCATGGTGAGACCCTGTCTCAGAAACCTAAAAAAAAAAAAAAAAAGAGGAAGTCATGTGAATGTGGTCTTTAAGGAATAAAGGAAAAAATGGAAAGTGGGGTGCTAAGGATCAAATCCAGGACATTTCACGTGTTAAGCATATGTTCTATCACTGAGTTGTATACACCTTCAGCTCTAGAACAAATATCCATATTTTCAGACCACAGATGACTATAGGTAACTGAAAGTTTTGCAAAAAGTTTTGCAAAAAGCTAAACTTCAGATAAGGGGAAATTCAGGTTAGAATTTAGTCTCTGTATAAATATATATAAATATATAAAATTTTCCAACTTAGGAAGTTCTGTTTTGTTTTGTTTGCTTTTGTCGTACTAAGGATTCAACCCAGAGACTGTACTAATTTACATTTCCAGATCTTCTGATTTAGTCTGAGATTAGGTTTTACTAAATCACCCAGGCTAGGAAGGCTTGAATTTGGACTAATCTTGCCTTACCCCTTCAGAGTGCTGGCATTACAGGCATGTGCTGCACCATCAGGCTTAATGTTGTATTTTAATTACAATCATACCTTATACATAGACCAAGAGATTACCATAAAATTACACAGCAATAAAATCAGAAATCTGAAATATACTTGATCTGTGTAAGCAGTAAAATGATACTGAAGTCACTGCAAACAAATAAAATTGTCTAATTAGAGCATTTAAACTACCATACTTTCAGGCCAAGGATATAGCTCAGTGGTGTAGGGCTTGCCTGGCAAGTACAAGGTCCTGAGTTCAATTCCCGGTAACCCATCCTGCCCCCCCAAAAAACCATACTTTCGTAACATCTCTTTCCAGAGTACTTCTGAGGACACATATACATTTGATTCATTATGGTCTGGGTGAACTGAGATTCTCCAAAAGAAAGACTTTCAACATTGTTTTTTATTTTGTTTTTTTTGGTACCAGAAATCAAACTCAGGGCCTCATGCTAATACTGTTTTTTAGTTTTTTTGTTTTGTTTTGTTTTGTTTTGTGGTGGTTGTTGCTTTTCTTTAAGAGATAAATTAGGTGTTGCTTTTCTTTAAGAGATAAGTTAGGTGTGAAAAAGCAAGTAATTTCAGATTAGGTAATCACATCCTACCTCTAGTCATCTCAATTACAGATTATTATTTATCAAAAATATGAAATTTTGATTAATACATCTCTCTCAAAGACAACAACTAGCCCAAAAGTAATTCATGCCATGATTTTAGCAACTGGCATTCTTTTAAAATCCTGGATAAGCTTGAGATATTTCTAGCTAAATGGATGCACCTTAGGGGCCGGGGATATAGCTCAGCAGCACAAGCGCCTGCCTGGCAAGTGCAAGGTCGTGAGTTCAATTCCCAGTAACTCCCCACCAAAAAATGGATTCACTTTGAGACCATATTCTTAAATGAATAAATTGGACACATATGTTTAAATACCGCATTCTCTGGTGTGAGGAATGGAAAGTATAAAAAGGTCAAAATATACAATGGATATTGGAAAATGGGAAGACAATATTCAATGACAAGGGGAACAAGGGGGGGAAGGAGAAAAAGAAAGAAGGGATAAGGAAAGAAGGAATAGAAGGAAAAAATATAAACAAATTTTGGTAAACAAGGAGGGAAAGAGGAGTTGAAAAGGGGGAAGGGAAATGGGAAAAAAAGAATCAAGATATATCATATGCAGATACAAATTCCCTATGATGAGTGTTAACATCATGTATATCTAAAATGTACCAAAATAAACATTTTTTTTTAAATCCTGGAGCTAGGGATATAGCTTAGTATACTAGTGCTCTTGCCTAACAGGCACATCTCTAGCACTGAAAAAAAAAAGAAAACAAAAATCTCAATTCTGATCCTCAGCAGCTTCGTGACACTGGACAAGATATTTAGTTCATATGTAAAATGGGGCTAAAATAAACTATATCCCTACTTTGGAGGATTAAGTGACATTATGTGATTAAAAGTGGTAGGCATTCAGTATTTGTTTAATGTGAGTAAATGAATTGGTATATGTATACAAGATGCTAAGGATAGTACCTGACACATAACTGTTATAACTAGCACTTACAATAATCACCTGGAATAAGTAAAAGTTAACAATATCACTATCCCAAAACTGTATCCAGACTTTATATTTACTTTAAAATAATTTCCAAAAGACATAATGTTTTGAAATATTCATACACTATCCTACCATGAGTCTATCTTTAAGTGATAAAGAAAGGTTGCCTAACACACCCAGAAATCATCTCTACCTGGTACATGTACTAATTAAAGCCACAGAGGTCAAGGCTTGGGTTAAGGATAAATTAGGAAAAACAAAGTTACTATATAAGAAATGACACTGAGGGGCTGGGGATTTAGCTTGGCGGCATAAACGCCTGCCTGGCAAGCACGAGGTCATCAGTTCTATCCCCAATATTCCCCCCCAAAAAAAGAAAGAAATGACACTAGTCTCTGAAAAACTTGCTTAGCATAATCAGAAATGAATAAAGTTAAAATTCAGTTCTTGAAAGTTCCTGAGTTTTTTCTAGTCCACTAGCACAAAGAGAATGTTATCTAGTTGAGGGCAATGATGCATGCCTATTACAATCCCAGCTACTCAAAAGGCCCAGGCAGCAAGATTACAAGTTTGAGCCCAGCCTAGGCAATTTAGCAAGACCCTGCTTCAAAATAAAACAGAAAAAGCTCAGTAAGAAGGTCCTGGGTTCAATCACCAGCACTGAGCGCGGGGGGGGGGGGGGGGGGGGGGGGGGGGGGGGGGGGGGGGGGGGGGGGGGGGCTCAACTGGTTGGCTAGGGAAGTGGTTCAGTGCCACCCACAGGTTCTGGTCTGAGTTGGAATTCCCAGCACCACGGACCTGGTAGAGCCAACATTTGTATCTGACATGACAGTAATCATACTAAATGCTGAAAATAATAAAAAGTTTTCTATTTTTTGAATAAACAAAAACACAAAAGTAAAACTGAAATAACTACCACATACTAATGCACCAGCATTATGACCTACATGCTTCTGTGCGGTAAATTACTCAATGCTCAACTACTTTCACCGTTTTGAAGACAGGGAAAACTGAGGATCTAGGTTACAGACTAGAACTTCATAAGGTAGACTGCTATTTCTCCAAAAGATTCAAAAATGTGAAGAAGCCACAAGTGGATAACCAATTGCCAAAAAAAAAAAAACAACCAATAATTTCACTTGAATAAAATTTAATGATTCAGACAAATACTCCAAGGTTATCAGGAATGTGACTGTGAAAGAGTAAAATATAGAAGACTGGATTGAATAAATACCAACTTTATAATCAACTCTGAAAACTATTTTGTTACAGTGGATTTTCCACATTTTATCATTTGTCTTCCCATGTTTCAAAAAGAAAAAAAACTTTACTGAAGTTTACTGGAATTTCAAGTGTTGCTAAATGTGTCTTCTTTAAAACTGAGGTGGAATAAAAAAGTTAAGAAGCAAATAGGTGATTTCATAAAATATTTCTAAGTTGTTAAAGAAAAAGATGACAGTGAGATTATGAAAGTTAACAAAATTACCCCATTGTCCTTCAGAAACTTCACAAGTACTTCTGCTTTAATACCTCCATAAAAACAATTACTAAGTTACCCTGCAGTCCTATGATATATAGTTCCATCAGAAAAGTCAAAATAATCAGATTTAAAAGTAAAGGCATCTTTTAAAAGATGGATTTACATTTACCAATTACAAAATATTTCCTACTAAGGTGATCTGCATTTAAATTGACAAAGTGTATACACATTATGCTGTCTGTAAACAGGAGAAAAATAATAAAAGAGCTTACTGACAGGTCAAAGTGACTTTAAACAGATTAAATTGCCTCAAGATTTTCATTACTTACATCAAAACTGTTAACAAAATATTAGCAAACAGAATAATTCGCATGATCTGCTTGTGTCCCATTTCGGTTAACAAGTACAATCAGAGAGCAATAAACAAGCATGAATGGAACATCTTTCCCACAAGAAACAGCGCTGTTAGTTCTTTGGCAGCGACAACAGGATCCTGAAGAGTACCTTCCTGAACAGTACCGCAGGTGCTTTTTAACACCGGGCCTGCACTTCTGTTACTTTCATACCCTAACATTGTATCACCTGAAGCGGTCAGTGCATTCCTTGCTTTTGGATTAAAGAAAACACTAAGTAGAATCCTAGTAAGAAGAATCCATGTTAATAAACCTAAGAAATTAAAACCACTACTTATACAGATCACCATAATCACCAAAATTTCACCGAGGAGCTGGCATGACAATATGCACCTGTAATCAATCCCAGCACCCTGGGAGGCTGAGCCAGGAGGACTGCAACTGAGACCAGCCTGGGCACTTTAGTGACTTAGAAAGACCCTATCTCAAAATAAAAAAAGTTTGTAGCTCAAATGTGAAGGCCCTAGCTAGGTTCAATCCCAGGTATGAGGGAAGAGAGCTGTTTATACTGGTCCTTGTATAAATATCATTTGATCAATTATCAAAAACTTCAGTAAGGAGGAGCTGGGTACAGTGGTGCATGCCTACTCGGGTAGGCAGAAAAATCTCAAATTTAAGGCTTTACACAGCGAGACCTTGTCTTAAAACAAAAGCAAGAAAGGGAAAAAGAATTCCACTGAGGATCTAGTACTATGTGCAAAGCTCAGTGAAAGGATTCCACGACAGTGTTAGCAAAGACAAATTCAGCTTCTGATCAAAAAGTTTCTCACTGGGTGTGGTGGTTCATGCCTATAAGTCTGAGGCTGATGAACCAAGAGTTTAATGCTGGGCTATTTGGGAAGTTCCAGGCCAGACTGGATTAGAGACTGTCTCAAAATCAAGCAAACAAACAAACAGGGCTGGGGATACAGCTTAGTAGTAAAACTCATAGCCTATCATGTGAGGCCCTATGGTTAGAGTCTCAACACTGCAAACAAAGTTGTTTTTTTTTTTTTTTTTCAAATTAGGTAATTAAGATACAAACTGGTATAATTCACCAAGAATGCCAGACATGGCATAGCACACCTGTAATCTCAGTGCCCAGAAGGCTAAGACAAGAGGACTGCCTGAGTTTAAGGCCAGCCTGGGCTACATACACAGTGAGATCCTGTCTCAAAAACACAAAACAAAAAAACCACCAAGAATATGTGAAATACTAGCTATTTGTAGTGATAAACTATAAGATTTTTAAGAAAGGGGCTGGGGATTTAGCTCAGTGGCATAAGCACCTGGCAAGCACAAGGTCATGAGTTCGATCCCCAGTACAGCAAAAAAAAAAAAAAAGATTTTTAAGAAAGTAAGAAGTTTTGGGTCCAAAGAGGTGGATTAGAACATGCTAGTATGACTTAACAAGAATGTATTAATAAACACCATAAAATTGAAGATTTCTTACTGCAAAGTTAGGACAGACTTCAAAGAGGGAAAACAACTGAGTCCTAAAAGATGAAGAGTATTTAAATAGCTAAGTGACATCAGAGAGAAGACAAAAAACCGGAACAAAGGAGATGAATTAAAAATACAGCAATTCAAAATTAAATATTTAGTATATGTTGGCCACTGTGTTAGGTACGAGGTACAGAGTGGAGAACAAAACCTGAATTCCCTGTACTTACAGAGTCTAGAGGTGACGACAGGTAATAATCATGCTTGCAAATGTATTATTACAAATTATAACAGATGCTACGGAGGGAGGCAATAGAAACCAGCAATAAATAACGGGAAAGCACAAAGAACCTCTGACATACATAAACTCAGCTATGAAGGAAGCAGCCTGCAAAGAGGGTTAAAAGAGAGACATCCTCAGGACCACTAAAAATATGAGAAAGGAAAAGACAGCCATATATACAAAGGGCTGAGGTGGAAAGTTGTTGAGTTTAAAAATAAATAAGCTAAAGTGAATGAAGTATAACTGGACAATGAAAATAAGTTGAGAAAAGTAAGCTTTACAATACATTAGAGGTTAAGATAAAAAGTGTAACTTTGTTTTATTCCAAGTCCAAAAGAAAAGCACTATTTTTTTTTTGTTTTTTGCAAAACAGTGTTAAATAAAAGGAGCAAGAAGCAAAAGAATGTATACTATATGATTCCATCTTTACAAAAGGGCAAAACTGATCTGTGCTGCTACATGAGGGCACTTGGGAGACAAGAACTAAGGGGAACCCCACGGGGGCTTCTAGTTACTGGTAACACTGGTTACATAGGTCTACTCAGTTTATGGAACACAAGTCTTCAAACTGTTCTCATATGCATTCTTCTACCTACATTACAAAAAGACATGATAATTTTATAAAAATCACAGGGAATTTTTAAAGGTTTATGCAAATTTTAATTACATTTTAAAAATATAACTATCCAGATAAAACAGGAATAGAGAGGCACATGCAAATATAAATGCTCTTCAATAACAAACTAATGTGATGGATACTTTCAGATATGGATAAAATAGGAGGAGTTATAACACAAACTACCAGTGAATACAAAGTACCATACTTAAGCCATGCATGGTGGCATGTACTTGTAATTCCAACACTTAGGAGAGCTGAGGCAGGAGGACTGCTGTGAGTTGGAGGTCAGCCTGGGCTACAACATGAGTTCAACGCCAGGCTGAACTTTACAGTGAAACCCTGTCCTCCCCCCACCCCCCAAAAAGTACCATACTTTAATTTAAAAAAAATTGAGTTTGGGAAGGATTTGTCCCATAAAAGATGAGCTATAAACTCTTTATAGACTGCAAGGAGGTATATCTAGAAATTACAAAAGGAAGAGATGAAAACAGCAATTTCTATAAAAGCTAACAATGCTTATTATGTTGTGGTTCTGGTTTTGAAATGGTATTTTCAAGCCTTCTGCTTGACTCCCCATCCCCACCCCAACATACCTGAGTGAGTAATGAAATAAAAGATCCCAAACCTGAGCATCAGTCATGCCTGAGCTCAAATCAATGGTTGGCCCCTCACTAGCTCTGGCAGTCACTGCTCTGAGATCAGCTCTCTCAAGTATAAAATGAGGATAATGATTACCTCCTCATAGAGTTATTACCTTTTTCCCACAGCCACCCAAAATGTTGAGTAGTCTGGAGGGTTTTTTTAATTTAATCATTATTTCTTAATGGTATATAAGGGCAATGGTTTATATCAACCAAAGTTTCCATTCTTAAATTCATAGGTGGGAGATGGAGATTATAAAAGAGGAACTATAGAAACAAAATGAATTTCAAAAAGGAAAGGATGAAGTAATATAAAGTTTTTTCTAGATCCTCAGTAGCAGCAGTTTTGACCATTTTCTAAGTTAGAAATTTGCGCTAATGCAAACTGGGTCAGGCTCAGTGACTAAAGAAATTATGACAAGGAAAAAATATTATGTTTACCCAGCAACCTTGATTTCTACCTAATGTATTCTCCTCTTTGTGGAATATTAGCTAAAACAAGTTAAGATATCAACACTAAGGAAATTTTGTCATAGGGTGGAAAGGCGAGGCTTCCAAATATTTCACAGCATTCCCACCTTTAAGTGTTATTTGGACATTATACTAACAGTAACACGTTAAGAACTTCACAGGCACAGGAGCTAACATTTCAAAGGGAAACAACAATGTCCAACTCCTTAATAAATCTTTGGGGCAATTTTGTCCCAAAAATGTAGTCTCTGGCCTAAAAGTAACTAAAATCTGGTTCTTTCCAAATTCGGTCATCTTTCTCCTAATCAACAAGTGTCTCTCTCCTATTACTTTAATCTATCTCACCATTAAATTCCAAGGCTTCCCTATTTCCTAACAAGCTGACACACTTACTCTAGTATGCACAGTATTGAATTTGAACATAGAAACCTAACGTTCCCCAGAATCGATCCGCTACTCAATTCCTAAAAGTAACAGTTTAGAGGAATAAAGGTAGTGCTAGTGATTACACAACCATATACATCTCAAAGTTAGACACCTGCACTAAGTCCCATCCATAGTATGTTTCAGAGTTAACATTGTCCCAAAAAGCCATGTCACACAAAAAATGGCTGTTTTGGGCTGGGGATTTAGCTCAGTGGTGTAAGCGCTGCCTGACAAGCGCAAGGTCATGAGTTCAATCCCCAGCACCAAAAAAAAAAAGGCTTAGTTTCTTATCAAGGATACCATCTTAACAATGGCCTCTACTGCAGAAGAACCATTAGATGGCTACTATTTTCCATTATATTTAAGTGAAATATTTCTGCTACTAATAACCAAAAATTATTATATGGACACAGCACTCCCAAAGCTCACATCTTTCTTAAAAACTAGAATAATTTAAAAGCATACTGACAACACTGCTAGAAGGAGGCAAAGCTACTAAGAAACAAATTTAAGTAACTTATTTTAGGGTCCATAGTGACCTAGTTGCTGAATCAAAAGCCTAGAAACAAGGTTTCCTGGTTCCCAGGCAGCAGGCATAATGGAAACAGCCATGGACTTTTCAGAGTTGGATTTGAATCTCAGCTCCATTTTTTACTGGTTTATGTGTGAACCTGGAACAGTACTTTCTGACCTTCCATTGTGTACATCTGTAAAACAGGAATTCCAACTATCGCCTCACAGAATTGTTGGGAAGACTATGCAAAATATCTACCACCGAGCAAAATTACTGGTAACAGAGTATGCAACTCAACAATATTAGTTCCCTTTCTTGGTCTCACATTATTTAAGATGTAAAGAAAAAAAAGTAATATCAAACTGTATTATTAATCGCTGGTCAACAATGAACCTACTGGCAATTTGGTTCACACTCTCTCCATCCCATTTGTTCAATTTCTTAACTTTAGTAACTATATTTAGAAAAGTGGCTTAATTTTAGAAACCTGGAAAATTCTTCCGAGTAAATTGAGCAAAGCCTTAATCTGCCCCAAGGGGAATTCTGAGCTAAACAATTATTTCTAACAAGAGAAGAATTTTCTATGGGGGTTTTTCAATTTAACCGCACAAACGCCACCAAAACTGCACTCAAAATGACAGCAATCTGGAACATACTGTACAGATTCTCTGAAAGAAAATATCCTCCTAAAATCCAAACCCTCCCCCACCCTCTCTAATGTGGGGTAGTAAAATCTAGGTGATCTGAATTCTTCCTGGCTCTGACACTAGTACAGTTCCTTAAAACAGAACCACCGCAGCAATGGAGGGGGGGGCGGTTCAAAATACCCCCAAAAGGCAAGGAAGGTCCACACAGTGTTTGCTTCTCAATCAATAAATTAGCCACCAGGCGATCAGAAACACAATCCTTTCCCCAAGGTCATTCAAGTCAGTGAACGTGCAGCGGAGAAATCCGCAAGCCGTCTTTGGCCTTCTGCAAATAACACTGCAGGGATTTTTTTTTTTTTTTTTGAGGTGCCTCCTCTCTTTCCCTCTCCCCCTTCAAGTGTGAGCACTGGCCTCGGCATTTCCGAAGCAAGCCACAACAAGCTCTGCAGTGTTAGGAAAGGGGCTGACGCGATGAAGAAACAGATGCTCCAAAGCAACATGGTCTTTCTCGGCTCGCAAAGCCTCCTCCAAGGTAATTAGCACAAACCGCAGGCACCTCAGAGAGATCTCCACCGGGCTACGAAGCCCAGGCCCGGCCGCCCCGGGACGCCGGCTGCCCGCACGCAGCCTCGGCAGCCGGAGGCCAGCGGCCCCGGACCGCGCGCCTCATTCCTGCGCTCAGGGCAGCCATGGTTCCCTCCCCGCCGGGCGGCGGGCGGGGGTGCGCAGGGAGGCGGGCCGCGCGCGCTGCGGAAAGTTCACCGCGACGGCGGCCCGGCTCGCCCGCGTCCCCCTGCAGATTCCACCATTAATTAGTCCTAAGGACTGTCTACTGGCAACTTAAACAAAGCGAATGCCTCAAATTCCTTCCCGGCCCGGCGGTCTGGCCGCGAGAGCAGCAGCACCCGGGACGCGGGCCGGGCGGCCGACAGCTGGGGCAACGGGACCCCTCCCGGCCGCCCGCGCCCCCGCGCCCGCACCGGCCCCGCACGCCGGCCGCCGCCGCCCGCCCGCCCGAGCTCCCGGCTCTTCCTGTCTGATCACTTCCTTCCTCCCGGTGCCCGCGGGCCCCGCGCAGCCCCCTCCCCGCGGCCCGGCCCCGACCCGCGCCCCGCCCCCACGGGCCCGCGCCCGTGCCACCCCCGGAGCCCGAACTCGACCCCAAGCTCCTCCGGCCCCAAAAAACTTCCCCTTCGCGCCTCTGCCTTAAACACTTCTCCACAGGTTCTCGCTCCCACCAAGAAGTCTCCTCAGATCCTTCCCTCCCCCTCCAGAGGAAAATCTCAGAATCTCTTCCTCCAACTCCGAAAACATTTCCAAGGTCTCGCCCCCAAAAGATCTCCCCTCCCCAGCTCGTCCTCCACCAGCCACCCAAACTCTCCTTCGCCCCACACCCCCATTCCTCCGCGGGTGCGCCCGCCGGTTCTGCACTCCGCTCTGGGTCCCCTGACCCCTCCGCGGCCTGGACGACCCCGCCGGACGCCCTCCTCGCCCTGCGCCCGCCCTGGCTCCCGCGCCGCAGTCCCAGAGCCGCCTTCCCGCGGTCTCCTCACCTCGGCGGCTCTGGCCCGCGCTCCCGCCAGCGCAGAGCTCCGGCGCTGGGATCCCAGCAGCCGGCGCCTCCTCCGGCTCCCTGGGACTGACAATGAGGGGCGGGGCCGTGAGTGACGTCGACGTCCTGGGGCGTGGTTTGTAGTGGGGCGGGGCTTCTTGCCTGGTCCCGCCCCCTATGTCCTCTCTCCTTTACCCCTAGCCCTGTGCTGTATTTAAACTCAATCAAGTTCAAGGATCAGCTCCCGTGGTAGACTCCCTGGGAATCGGACATGGAAGGTAGGATGTCCAGCTTTCAAGAGGGGCACTCTCAGAGGGTTTATGAGGATTAAATAAGATAATCCATGGAAAGTGTTTAGCCCGGAGCCTGGTACAGAGTAATCACAAAAAATACTACAGTACTTCTGTTATTCAGCAAATGTCAATTTGGACTCAGAAGGCCTGGGCTCCAGGCTGAAGAGATGGTGCCTGCCTGTAATCCCAGCACTGGAGAAGCTAAGGCAAAAGAATTCCAAGTCTGAGGTCAGCCTGAACTACATAGCAGGACCCTCAAAGAAGTAAAAACAAAAAAGCATGCATTCCAGTTCTTGGCTCTGCTACTAATTCATCCTAGAAAAATCTTTTCCCATCTATGTTCTCCATTTGCACTTCTGTAAAATGGGAAAAGGCAATGACCACCAGATGATGTCAGAAATCCTTCCAATGACTCTAGACACATTCCCTTGTGGCTCTGCTATGTCCAGACTACTTAGGGTTGGGCAGGGGGCAGAGAGTTTTGTTCAGCGCCATAAGTGCCTGCTTGGCAAACACAAGGTTGTGAGTTTGATCCCTCGTACAAAAAAAAAAAAAAAAAAAATCATCAAACTACTTAGGGTCCAGAAAAGGGTAATGAACACATCCACCTGAATACAGGCCACAGAGACACTTTCCCGCCACAGATGCCTCCCACATGCTGGCACCCAGCAGCACCCACAAGCTGGGACACAGATGCACCAAAGACTGCTTTCTCTCTGACTGCAGCAGCACGGTTAGACTGTTGAGACATCTCTTGTGTAAGCTCTTTATTGCCAGTGGAATAAAGACCAAAACCCTGGCCTGAGATGATCACACACACATACATATCCTTTCACATTCTCATTCCCTCTCGTTTATACAAACTCCCCTTAGCACACCCACTGCTTTCCCACATCTGCCTTTTGCTCATGCTCTTCCCTGTTGTCATCTCCTCACACAAGCCCTCCTACCTTCCATGGCCAGAAGCCACTCCTCCCTGCTCTGAATACCCAGCTGAATGTTCCTGTGGGCATGGACACATTACAACTTCTATGAAATCAACTTCTTCAGTTTGTTTCTTAGCTCTTGGTGGAGGTAAGAAACCACACATATTTGCAGCGCTCTAGAACTGATGTCAGAAAACTCTGGGGTCATATGCCCGTGTTCTGGTTCCCATGAGCTCTCAGAACCTTAGTCTCCTGTCTGTAAAATGGTACTGATAATATAGTCTTTGTGGGGTTTGTTTTAAAATTACATGTGCTACTGCATGGAAAGCACAGTATTCCACAAATGGTGTGGTTAATATTCTTATTTTAAATATTATTACTGCCATCAATATTTCCTGCCCTGATAACCACACGGCAACCCTGTGGTAATGTGCCCAATCATTCTATGATGGAGAATTTTAAAGGCCTGGGATAGGAAGAAAGCAGCTCTGCAAAGCACTGCCATTGGGACAGGAACCAGCAGATCCCAGGTGGATTCCACAGTCTCATCTGAGGCTGCAGAACATCTCTGACAAGCAGCACTCCTCCAGGTTGGGGACAGCTGTGAGCTGCCCCTGCAAGCTTTTTGCAGCAGAGCTGACCCCATTCTGCCTCCTGCCTCTTACGTCTCTCCCCTCACGTTTCTTATGGAGAGATAGAGCTGAGTGAAACTGCCCTTGGCATCTCCACAGTCCTCCAGAAGAGCTGCAGCAAAACACTGGGCGTTTCCAGAGCCAGCCTGTGGGAAGAGGGGAAGGGCTTTGCAGTTCTGATTAATTTCCTGTGCTGCGGACAGGCAAATAGCTGTCCTGAAATGCCTGGGCTAGTCCTCAAGGGCCCCTAACAAATTGTGGCTTATTTTTAGAATGGGAGATTCAAAAATGCTACTTCCCATGAAAAGTAAGCATAGCCACAGGATTGCTGCAAGCACAGAAAGGGCCTTTCCTGAGCCCCTGCTGTCTGCTGACACTGATGCCAAGAACTGCAAACCCTAGGCAGGCAGAACCCAGCACACAGAGAGGGATCTGCAGGCAGAACTTTCTCTGGACGTATGACTTCATCAACCGCTTATACATCCATTCACGGCAAAAACTTTCACTCAGGACAGAGGAGGACTCAAATTCTAGCTCCACCACTGTGTAACCTTGAGCTTTCAAAGTCTCTGCACCTCAGTTTCTCATCTGCAAAATGGAACTAATAATAATAACTGTCTTACATAGTGACTACCAAGATCAAAAACGGAATGAAATGACACGTGGAAGAGCTTAGTTCAGAGCTCACATCCAGTTTAGGCCAGGAAATGGGGGTTACTGTTACAGTTTCACATGCCCTCCCAGGAGTCTCCAGTTCTGGCCTCTGGGCTGAAGCAAATCCTGGCCTCTAGAAGCTCTCTCAGTGAAAAGAACTGAGTAGATTTGCATGAATAATCAAGGAAAAGTATCTATGAGGCTTTATTAAGTGGAAAGAGGAAGAATAAATTGCATAATTATAGGTTGTTAGGGTCCCATTGTTATAATTTACAATATATACTTAATTGATACATAAAAAAATAAGAATATAAAGAACTAAATGAGAACTTTTACCTTCTCCTTTCCTTTTGCTTTGTTTTTCTCTGTGTGAGAACAGTATGAACTTTCAAAAAAGATTTTACAGGAGCTGGGTGTGGTGGCGCATGCCTATAATTCCAGCACTCTGGGAGGCTGAGGCAGAAGGATCACAATTCAGGCTCGCCTGGACAATTAAGTGACTTAGCAAGGCTGACTCCAAATAAAACATAAAGAGAGAGAGACAGAGAGAGAGAGAGAGAGAGAGAGAGAGAGAGAGAGAGGATGTAGCTCAGTGCAAAGGCTCTGAGTTTAATCCCCAGTACCATAAAATAAAATAATAAAATCATAAAGGGCTGGGAGTGTAGCTCAGTGAAACAGTGTCTACCCAGTATGTAGAAGGCTCTGGGTTTGATCCCCAGTGCTACCAAAAAATAAAACACTTTTTCACAATAAAAGTAAAAAAGGCTGGTGATGTAACTCAGTGATACTGTGCTTGCCTAATATGCAACAAGGCCCTGGATTCAATCCCTGGTAAAAGAAGAGAGGAAAAATAGATTTTACTAGATGCTAAGAAGGAGGAAAGGGGATAAAAATACAGACAGGAGCGTATCAGCAGAGGGCATCTGTGCCAACTGGGCACACTGCAATACGAAGTTCCACAGGCTCCATCATAATCTTCATGTGATCCAAGAAAATGGCTCTGAGAACAGAACCTTCTCCCCAGGACTCATGGCCCTATCAACTATTCATTCACTCATTCATAGCAAAAGGTTTGGCATAGGATAAACTGAGATCCAAATCCCAGCAGCTGGAGGTGTAGCTCAGTGGTAGACTGTATACTTGACATGCACTAGGCCCTGGGTTTAATACCCAGCCTCAGAAGAAAAAAAAAAGATTCAAATCCCAGGTACATCATGTACCAGCTGGCAATCTTCTTTACTGCCAATTCCAATATTCATCTCCTCTGGAAACACCCTCACATACACTCCCAGAAGGGATCTGGGCATCCCTTAGCCCAGCCAAAGTGACATATGAAATTAACCACCATGCAGTCCATGCTTCTCCTTCCCTTCCCAAAGAATAACAATATGTCAGCATCTTGTGTCTACTGTGTCTAAACTTGCACTTTCATTTTCCTCCATGAGACTTTTCTGCAATTTCATTTTTTTTTTTTTACAAGCAGCACATATTACTTTGTCATCAGGGAAAAGGTAGTAAAAGCACATATAAAAAAAAAGAATGCTAACCTAGTTAGGGTTGGTTCCCTTTTGTTGGTTTGCAAACAATTATAACACAATACAGTGGAGGCCAAGTAGCAAAATCTCCAAGGAATCAAAGAAAGAGAGGGGGAAGAGATAAAGAATTACCCTCCACTCACCTCCTATTCCCCAAATGGCATGATTTTAAGTCCCCTCACATCTCAGGATATTCACAACTACATGTATTTTCCATTCATTCATTCCACAAACATTTCTGGGTTCTCTACCATAAGCCAAGAATCATTGTGAGAGCCTTACATATATTATTTCATGTAGGCTGCAGGAAGTGGGCTCATTATTGCTATCATGAAGATTAGCAATATGAGGCTCAGAGAGGTAAAGTAACTAGGCCATAGTCATGCACTGAGTAAGCACCAAACCAGAACCCCTACAACATCAAAGCCCGAATCTTAGAGAAAGTCAAAATTTGTGCTAAAGATCAGGGGCCATTCTTGGTCAGGTGGCCTCTGGCAAGTCACTGATCTTTTCCGGGCAGCAGTTACCCCACCTCTGAGGATAAGGGGATATGTAGATGTTTTGTGCAAATTAAGTGCTTTTTGATTGTAACACATAATAGGAAAACTATTATCTCAGTTCTTCACAAACCGGATCTCTCATTCATCTTCGGGGCTCTTGGTACTCTCTCGGCCAGTGTTTCCTTCCACTACTGATTACCTTCCATTAGCTCACTGAGGACCAGGAACGCTTTTCATTCCCCTGCTAGCCTGGCATGCATCTTGTGTTCATTCCGTAACAAATGGCTGCATGCCTCACACGTGCAGAGCGCTACACAGACAGTAATCCAACAACGACCTCTGCCTCCCGGGACTGTGGGACAGGCCAACTGGAGAGACAGGACAACATAACAATTACTGAGGAACAGATTCGCTAAATGCCACAAAGATCAAAGCACGGGGGTGTGAGGGATTGAGGGGTGCAGAGTGGGGCCCTAACTGAATCTAGGAGACAAGGGAAAGCTTCCCAAAGGAAATGCCCTAGAGGATCAGAGAAGTTAAGGAATCTGCTCAAGGTCACACAGGGAGAAGCAAGGAGTTCGGTCCAATAATACCTGACTCCAAAGACCCCCAGTCTACTAAAAAGTACTGCCTGTCTTTACCTCCTGTCTTTTCCCTCCTTCGCTCTTCTTGGAAAAGAGCAAGGACTGTGCAACAGAATAGCCCCTCTCCCCGCCCAGTTCTGGAGGTCCCCCATGTGCCTGAAACCCCCCACCTCTTCCCAACCTCCGAAGAGCCTGGGGCCGAGCCACAAACTGAAGGCACGCACTTTAAAATAGGACAGACCCCGGTCAGAGTCCCGGCCCTGCAACGTGCTGGGCGTGACCTTGGGCCACTCACCCACCAGCCCCGAGGCCTCAGCATCGCACCTCCCCACAGAGGGCGCAGGCGCCCGGCCCTCCCCGCCCGGCCCCGGCGGCGCGGGCTGCGGGACGCGCGCGGCCTCGCGGTGCCGCAGTGACAGCGCCGGGTCGCCCGCTCGCCCGCCGCGGCGGCCTGGGAAGCCCAGGGCCCGGGCGCTCCCGCCTTTCCCACCCACCGGGCAGGGCGTTCCCGCCAGCCGGCTTCCTGCTGCCGAAGGCCGGGGAGGAGGGAAGGCGCGCAGGGCCCCGGGCCTGGCAGGCCTGGTTCCTGGCTTTCTCTGCGCGTTTCCTGAGCAGGACCGGCCGGGGGATGGGACCCAGCAAACCTCCTTCCCCAGGAGCGCAGCCAGGAAACCGCGTCCTTGGGAACTGGGCGCCTCCTCTGTGCCGGGAATGGTGTGAAGGCCGTGCATGACCCCTGGGTCCTTACAGCAGCGGGGTGTGAGGCCACCCCGAACCCACCAGGGGCCCAGACCGAATGGCAGGCTCCCGGGACCCCACAGACATGAGATTCCAAACCCGTGATGTAAGTTTATTAACTCCATCCTTCGGAGGACAAAACTGAGACCTTACAGAAGGAAGGGACTCACCCGAAGCCATGGTGAATATATCACTACTAATAAAGAGTCCGCTCATGACACACCAGGTCCTGGGCTGCAGAGGTTCTATGTGTATTTATGTCTGAGTCCTCCTAATGTAGGAAGATAAATATCCTCCTCCCTGTTTTATAACTGAAGAAATCCAGGACCAGAGAGGCCAAGCAGCTTCTCCAACATCACACAGCTACAAAGTAAGAGAGCTGGGAATTTTCTGCAGTGTCCTGTTTCCAAAGCCCAAACCATTCCACTATCCTGCTTCCTTATGACAGTTGAGTAATCCCAGAGCCAAGGCCTTGCCTCATTTGTTTCTGGGACTCTGAATGCCCACTCAGAAACTGGCACCAGGTGGGCCCTCATGGATGACTATGGAACCTGACTCAGAAGCTCAAACTTAGAAGGACTGCTAAGGGGCATTTGCCTGAGCTCTAGAATCTTCAGCCTACTCCTGTGGGTAAATACATGTGGTTTAAAATGTAGGGGTGTGTGTGTGTTTACTGGGGGTTGAACTCAAAGGCTCATGCAGGCTAGACCAGGGCCCTACCTCTGCACTACACCCCCGGTCATTTTTATATTTATAAATTTTATTTTATTTTGAACAGGGTCCCAATAAGTAGCCCAGGCAAGCCTCAAACTTGTGATCCTCCTGCTTCAGCCTCCTGGGTAGTTAGGATTACTATCATGGGCCGTCACACCTGGCAAACCCTCGTTCCTTGTAAATAAGGTGAGACCATTCCCTTCTGCAGATATCGTGGTACCCTTAGCCCCTGAATAAGCTGGATGGCTCGATAATTTTAAGTTCTGCTGGGGATTTAGCTCAGTGGCCTGAGCGCCTGCCTCACAAGTGCAAGGTCATGAGTTCAATCCCCGGTATAAATAAATAAATAAATAAATAAATAAATAAATAAATAATTTTAAGTTCCTAGTGAACTGGAACAAGGGCAGCTATTCACTAGAGATGTCCCCCATCCATGTACAGAGTTGTTTCAGAGAAAAGCAGCCCAGACTACGTTTTCCCAGCACTCCTTGCAATTAGGTAGGTGACTAATCTTCTCTGATGGGATGTAGGCAGAGAGGATGTGTGCTGGATCCAGGATCAAGTGGTTAAGAAGTATGTGTGCTCTCTCCTTTCTCTCCCATCTGCCACTCAGATGCCAGAGCCAGGGTGGCCTTGGCACCATATACTGAATGTTGCAGAGCGTTAGTCAGCTTGACTGCACAGGACACATGCTGGACTAACTTCTAGTGTATCTCAGCATCATGATTCAGGATTTCTCTATCACAGTAGTTAGCAAGACTTAGTTAAGCACCACTAACTTGGGTTCATGATTATATCCACCTCCAAACAGACACACTGTTGTTCATACAGAAGATGCGGAAAGAGGAAAGACATCAGTTAGCACCATCTGGCTCCGGCTGGCTCAGCATGTCTGAAAGTCTCTGTTCATCTCATTAATGGATTATGCCTGTCTGTTCCAAAAAAAAAAAAAAAAAGGTGGTTTGCACTACAGCCTCAAGACCATTTGATCCATAATTAAAGAACAAGAATCAAGGACAGGACGCCAGTGGACAGGGAAGGTAGAAAGATGAAAACATGACAAAATATAGCAGAGATGCTAGGTTAAGTTTTCTAAGGATACCAACTTGATAAAGCAAAAAAAAAAAAAATCATAACTCTGAGTTTCCTGGCAGTCAAAGCAATAAAGGAAATAGGCTATGTTTGAGCATGGATAGGAAACTGTAAACACATCAGTAAGTATTCAGACCCTGGCCCAGACTCTTGCGTTTTGAAGCAGTCATGAACATCTCTGTGCTACTGTTTCTTCATCTGAAAAAATGGAGGTGATTCAATGATGGAAAGAGTAAACACATCAAAGCATATTCAGTTCTTATGACAGGCCTGCTGTGTGGCAAACTGTATCTAAGAATTAACACTGGGCTGGGGGTGTAGCTTAGGGGTAGAGCACATGCATGTGTGAAGGGACTGCCTCCCATCCCCAGCATCAGGAAAAAAGAATTAATCATTGCTGTGATGTGATTGGAAGAATCAGGTCAGTCACTTGGGAGAGACAAACTTATCCCTGCGCTAAATTCTCAGAGGAATGGCTTCTGCAAAGAGCCCTAATTAATGCAATGGAAGGTGACAACTTCTGGGCCATGTGTCACATATTTCTCTCATTGACCCAGACAGGCCTTTGTACTCTGCTCACTGAGTAATTCTGGGGGCAAGGTACTGGGGTGACTTAGGACCTGAATCACCTTTTTACTGAACTGTCCACAGGTAAGGTAAATGTAGTGGGGACAGAAGGGAGAGGTGTTGGGTCAGATAGACACAGGTATGTTTATTAATCTCTTCAAACCTCAGTATCTTCATCTATACAGTGGGGAAAATCACAAATAGGACCTACCTGAGACCAGCACCATAAGGATTTTCAAAAGAATGTACATAAAGTGTTGGCCTGTTTTACAGGCAGCTTCAGCACACACACCCACAAGATAAGGAAGAAACCAACAAAATAAAACGGAGACTCTTACCTGGAATAAGATGAAGAGCGCTCACTGCTTTAAAAAGTGAAACAGACAGAGAGAGCTTTTCTCTAGGAAGTGGCCCTGGGTTGAGTGCTGAGCACAGTTTCTTCCCCTCTGGCTGGAATTCGAGGGACTTAATCCAGTGTGCGACCAGCCCAGGCATGTTTAGGAGCCTGAAGAGGAGCCACAGATCCGGTGTGATCTCAGACTGTCTTGTTGGGGGCTTCCTGGGTACCCCACGTCGAGCTTTATACACACTGCACGTCCAGTCCCAATAGCCTTGAAAGGTGACCCTCATCCATAATCCCACTTTACTGATGAGGAAATTAAAGCTCGCATTGGCAATGGGATCTGGCCGTGGTCACACAGCCAAGAAGTGGCAGATCTGGGACATGGCATCACTGTCTGCGCATAACCACTGGACCACCCTGGCTGTGTCCTTCAGCTCGAGCCAGGACTCTGTTTCCCACAGTAGCCAATCTCTCTTTTCCTAGGATGCTGGTTTATACCAAGGATCTTCCAAGCTTTCTCAGTCCTCCTTCCTGGTTCCCGGGGAGGCCCTCACCCAGTGGCCAGTGACTCATGGCCAACACAACACATATCCCTGGGTGCCCCAGGCCAAAGAGAAGCTCTGGTGGATGGAGAGCCAGCCTCCACTGCGGTCACCCCAGTCCATTCCATGGTCCCTAGGTGCTTCCTCCAGGCTGTCCTGCTCCATCCCGAGTGACAGCATCTGATCCGGCTGCGTCATTCCCTCACTGAATTTTCTTAGATGGCTCCCAGTCGGTTCAAGGATCAAGTTCAAAGGTGAGAGCTTCCGTTAAATCCCCAAGGCCCGGGCTACTTCTTCTCCAGGCCTCTTTAATGTCGCAGCACCCAAACCATCCATGTTTTCCAGATTCAGAGCCTTTGAACTTGGAGTTTCCCATGTGGTGTGAGATTTTAAAGAATGTGAGCAAACTGGGATGATGGCACATGCTTGTAATCCCAGCACTCTGGAGGTTGAGTCAGGAAGATCAAACATTTAAATCCAGCCTGGGCAATTTAGTAATTTAGAGAGATCCTATTGCAAAAAAAAAAAAAAAAAAAATAAGAAGGACCAGAGATGCAGCTCAATGAAAAGACCCTAGGTTCAAACCCCAGTATAAAAAGAAAAAAAAAGTGCTGTCAGATTGCATTAGTCAGACCTTCTGGGGTGGTGGTAGATCCCTGCTGTCTGGAGGAAAGTGCTCGGCTGGGCTGGAGTTGTCCACTATCCACCCAGGAAGCGAGCTCCAGCACCCTACTCTGTGAAGAATCCCTCCCCCACTTACACCCAGTTCTGTATGCCAGGGTAACCTTGGGAGCTAGGTGTCGGGCAGGTCCGGGGGAGCCGAGTCCTGGATTGGTCGTGGCAGAATCCACCACTGCACCTGTCTGTGATGCACACAGTGGCCCAGGCTTCCCACTTCGCATTCCCACTTGTTAGGGAGCCGGGGATATAGCTCAGCAGCGCAGCGCCTGCCTGGCGAGCGCCAAATCCTGAGTTCTATGCTCAACAAACAGAAAGTGTACCTACCACTTGCTAGGGAAAACTGCGGTGCCTTCCCCGATGCCTCTGCGCCACCTGGCGGACACATCTGGAATGGACCAGGATTTCTAACCTGGCTCTGAGGCCCACTGAGTTCCTGGGTGGGCGATCCATTTAGCAAAGCTCAGATTCTCAAACTTTTCAAAAGCAACACTTTATCCCAGTCCGCAGCCCTCTCTGAGGCCCTAGGGTCCTCCTCTTCTTGACATTTCGAGAAAGGCAGAAGCTGATTCCATCCCACTGTCTTGGCCCCTTTCTGGATGAGGTTGGTTCCCTTGCATCAAATGAAAGGCAGGAAGGAATGGGCCCTACTGGGTCTGACACTCTAGGGTCCGTGTCTAAAGTGACGCTGCCTCCTTCCTCACTTTGGCAGAATGTCAGGTCCGGGAAAGCAGGAAAGCTACTTAGCTTGTTCACTCTGTATCACAAGTGCATGGGGTTGTGCTTTGTCTGCTGGAGATGTCTTACTGGGATTAAGGTTATATAAACAGAAGCATTGACTATGCAAAGAAGGAGGTGATGGCTCTGCCCACACATTGCGTTCCATTTTTAGATCAGAACTCTGAATGGGATGTGGGAAAAGTTCATTCATTCACTGGAGGATAAACAAGGCGATGGGGGGATCTGGGGGAGAGGGGCTGGGAAAGAGGGTCCACGGGCAGCTCCTTCAGATAGACTTTTCCTCCTCCAGTTGAAGAATAGCCCTGTGCTCATCCCCAGCTTGTTCGTAGTGAGCTTTATCACCTCTGAGAGTTCCTTCACCACTGTAAACCTCAGCTTTCTAATGCATAAAATGGGCACAAATGGGCCGTGTGGGACTGCGATGAGAAGGAAATGGTATAAAGTACTCGTTCTCATCCCAGTCCTGGAGCTGTAAGCCCGGGACCTCTGCACGGAACTCCATCCCCTCACCCTCTGTGAGGGAGGACACGGGGGGACACAGGAGGACACCGTGTCAGTAAGTTGCCCAGGCTGGACTCAAACCTTTGACCATTCTGCCTCAGCCTCCTGGAATGCTGGGATTACTGGAATATACCACTCTGCCCAGCTAAAGCACTCAAAGTGCCTAGCTCAAATCCTGGGGCCTTGAGAGTGCTGGGTGACTATAGCTACGGTCAAAAAACAAAAAGTTCAGTGGGGCATGGTGGTGCATGCTTGTAATCCTAGCGCTCTGGAAGGCTGAGGCAGGAGGATCACAAGTTTAAGCCCAGTCTGGGCAACTAAGGATGACTCTGTCTCAAAAATTTAAAAAAAAAATATTATATATATATATATATATATATATATATATATGTAAAACTGGGGATGTCGTTCAGTACAAATACCCGGGGTTCAATCCCAAGCACCACAAAAAAGTTGGAGTGAGCACCTTGTCTCTAGGTGTGTGAACAGATGTTCAATGCTGAGGAGTCAAGCAATTGGCCCAAGAGTGACTAAGGGAAGTGATACAAACTGGTAGATAGTGGTGCTGGTCCTTGGGTCTGATTTTCCAATTATGAATGCCTGGTTTTACTATTTATTTATAGTGATACCTTGAGCAGATTATGCAATCATTCAGAACCTCAATCTACTCATCTGTGAAATGGGCATACCAGTAGTTCCCACTACATCGCGTTGTTAGGAGATCAAGGAGGGAAAGTAATCTGATGTTAGTGATCTCACTGTGGTCATCCTGGATGATCTTGAAGGTCCCCTCCCATCTGCCATCCTCCAGGTCTGGATTTCTATGCCTGGCCTAGGGAAAACAGTACAGATAAATGCCTTACCCTGGACTGGGGATATAGCTCAGAGGCATAAGTGCCTGCCTAGCAAGCACAAGGTCTTGTGTTCGATTTCCAGGACCAAAAAAACCCTCACCCTGTGAGCCCCAGTGCTGGCGGCTGCTTGCATCTAGTCCTTGCTGGAGACTGTGAAAAGGGCACTGTGTCCTCCAACTGGCCCCGCTGTGACAGGAAGATGGCCTCTGAGAGAATGGAGAGGGCAGGGCATGGGGCAGGCCTGGTGGAGGGTGGGGTGTCTGGCTTTCCAGTCTGTTTCCTGCACTTTGGTCCCGGATAGACTGACTGTCAGCTCCAGGAGGATCCAATGCCATGTGGGGGACAAAAGTTAGGGAACAGTAAAGGAGGACCAGAGGCTGCCAACATGTACCCGGGCCCAGTCTGGGTCCCAGGCTTGTTTCGTGGTTGGCATGGTGACACAGTGTGTGTTTGGTTTTGAAATTCGTTAGTTCCCCACCAATAAACTGGCCCCTCCCTCCCTGGGATCACCTTGTTTCTGAATGCTGCAGTGTCGGGTACAATGCCAGACCCCTGCCACCCTGTGAGGCTGGCGTTATACCAGTAAGAACTAACCGAGGCAGAGCAATATTAGGCAAGTGAGTGAGCTGGTTGTGGTGGTGTGCTGGCAGCAGTCTGGGAGGCTGAGGCAGGAGGATTCCAAATTTGAGCCCAGTGTGGGTAACTTAGCAAGACAGTTTCTCAAAATAAAAAATAAAGGACTGGGGATATATAGCTTAGATTCCCCAGTACTACCCCCGAAGAAGAAGAGGAAGGAGGAGGAGGAGGAGGAAGAGGAAACAAGGATGGAAATCACGGCAGGTAACCCTTCCTGATTCCCAAACCACGTGTTTACCACGGCTCTCTGCTGCTCCTTATAGCCATGTGCCACTGGGGCCCTGGCCACATTCTTTGGGTGCTTAGAGCACAGATTCCAGGGTGTGACTCTCTGGCTTGCATGCTGGCTTCCCCGCTTACTAACACTGTGATGCTGGGCAAATCATTTAGTTTCTTGGAGCTTCCAGTGCCTCATCTAGAGAATAAAAACAGGACCCATTTCACATGGATTAAGTGAGCTACTGTCCCTTATAACACACTAGGGAATAGCTGGGCACGTGATCAGAGCTCAGTGATGCCATGCCACGCCACCCGCTAGCACTTAGGTGAGCACAGGTCGTGGGCCAGGTACCAAGGGACAAAGATCACTGAGTCGGGTCCTGGCGGGACTTGGCACATGGACGGATCAGAGGGGTCAGAGGGCAGAGTGACATGGCCGTGAAAGCAAAAGGGCCACGGTGACTTTTCTGTGTTAACAGTGGCCAGATATTTGGTCAAATCTGAGGAGTCACATGCTGAATGCAGGGCATTGCGCTGGCTGGGGCGCCAGCAGAGGCCTTAGGATCACGACCTCATTTCCAAAACACTGTAAATAAAATGGTCTTTTGTTTGTTTATTTTGAGACGGGGTCTCACTATATAGTCCAGGCTGGCCTCGAACTTGTGGCAATCCTCCTGCCTCAGCCTCGTCAACACTAAATTACAGGGATGTGCCACTATGGCTGGCTTGTTGTATTTTTAAAAACTGCACTGGAAAAAAAATTAGCTGGCTCGTGGCTCTGTCAGTAATGACTAGGTCTGGCTTTGAGGTAGGCGAGCTACACGGCTGCTGCATTTTCAAAAACCAGAAATTAGCAGAGTCCTGGGCTCTCCCAGCATCGCCTGTGCCGTGTGTGCCTTTGCCTACCTGTGGAAGAATTAAGACCACGGGTGTGGTGCTGCTGGGGACTTCCCGAAACGGACTCCTTCTATGGCTGTGGGAAAATAACTTCAGTTTGTTGTAGCTTTTTTGCATCAAACCCAGGGCCTTACCCATGCTAGGCAAGCACTCTGCCACGGTGCCCCGCAATCCCCACAGTTTACTTTGAATTTCATCATCATGAAGCCTAATGAATACAGTTTTCCAGCTGCAGCAGCCAAATCACAGCTCTCAGGTGATAGAAACCAAAACCAGCCAACATCTTCCTCGGAAGCCGGCCTATCCTTCAGTGACCTCAGGGAGGAGCAGGGGGATCTGAAGGACAGAAGGGCTGTGCCAGCACAGGCTAAGGGGTCAGCCCTGGCCTCAGCTGCCCATCTGTCTGACCAACACCAACTGTCACCATGGGTGAGATTCCAGCCCCAGGACTAGTTACCTTCTCTTAAGATTGTAAAGAAAAGACATTGGAAATGAGTCATTTGTAAATCTGAAAGTGGGGTTCCCTTCACTCATTCATTCATTCACTCATTCAAACACACATTTACCCAGCACCTAAGATATGCCAGCCACACGGTGCGCTAATGCGGGTCACATGGTAAGCACAGAAATAAGCTCAGCACCCTCAAGGGGCTGGGACTCTAAAGTGGGGGGCAGGGGGTAAGCTGGACTAACACTGTCTGTCATTCTCAGGAAAAGCAATGAAATTAAAGCCAGCAGGAGATGGAAAGACGGCTGGATAGACGGGGTTCACTGCTTTTTTGGACCTGGAGTCTGCAAAGAATTGCTCTTGAGCTGCCACCTGTTCTAGCAAATCAAACCTTGCTGGGCTATAGCTAACCTTGCCCATTTACATACTGCCACAGCTGCTCTGAGGCTTCTGTGGCAGAGCTGGGGAACTGCACAGAAATGCTGTGACTGGCAAAGCTGAAAATATGCACCACCCAGCCCTTCTTAAAAAGTTCGTCATTGCTAGCAGGGCATGGTGGCGCACGCCTGTAAGCTCCTGTAATCCCAAGAGACCAAGGCAGGAGGATGTCAAGTTCAAGGCCAGCCTGGGCAATTTAGTGAAACCCTGTCTCAAAATCAAATAAAAAGGATTTGGGGTGTACCTCGGTAGTAGAGTGCTTGCCCTGCATGCATGAGGCTCTGGGTTCATCCTCAACACTGCAAAAAATAAGTTTGCCATCTCAAGGAAATACCACAACACACTCACTACAACGGAACAGCTGTAAGACAGTGATGGACAACAAATACCAGTAAGGACAGGGACAAATTGGAGCTTCATGTGCTGTTGATGGAAAAGCCAATGGGTGTAGCCATTCTGCAAACCAGACTTAGTTATATGATCCAATAATTCCACTCCTTTAGTTTCCTAAAGAAATTAGAATTTATGTCCTTTGTCTAGCATGGGTCCCATCCCCACTCTCATGAAACAAAAGAAAAACAAATCGTACAAGAATGTTCATAGAATTATTTAGCCAAGAGCAGAAATAACCCGGAAGCCCACCAACTGAGGAATGGATAAACAAAATGTGGTCTTGTCTTATAATGGTCTGTTATCTGGCAAGAAAAATAATTGTAATCCCAGCATAGGTTACGATACAGAGGAATTCTAAAAGCATTGTGTAAATGCAAGGAACCAGACACAAAGTTCACCTATTGCTTGATGCCATTTAGATGAAGTGTCCAGCATAGGAAAATCTATAGACACAGGAAGTAAACCAGGCATGGCAGTGCACACTTGTAATTGTAGCACTCAGGAGGCTGAGGCAGGAGGATCGCCTTAAGTTCAAAGCCAGCCTGGGCTACATAACAAGACCGTAAAATCAGAAGAAATTAGACGAGTGGTTGGCTTGGCTGCGGGGATGGAGGGCAGGGAGAATGACGGCTGAAGAGTGTAGCATTTCTTTACAGGGTGATGTAAATGTTCTAATAGTGCTTGCACAACTCTGGGGCTACCCTAAAATCCATTAAATTGCACATCTTAAGTGGGTGACTTGGTCAAACATATACGAAGCCTTGCGTCCAATCCCTAGTATCATAAAAATAGAAAAATAAAATGGGTGAAGTGTATGACTTGTGAATTATATCTCAGCGAAGCCGCTTTTAGTTTTCAGGCCCTCCCCGCCCCCAGTATGAGGGCCTCACAGGTGCTGGCAGTGCCCACCCCGCCCCGCCCCGCCCTCTTTTAAACTTTTATTTTAAGCAGAGCTTCGCTGACCTGGAACTTGCAACCCTCCTAGCTCAGCCTCCTGAGTAGCTGGGATTACAGGTGTTCCTCTGCAGGGCCAGCTCCAGAGCAGCGGCTTTGAAAAGGGTTGTTAATCTTTGTCACCTTCAGGAAAGGCCTCTTGGGAGGTGGCTCCAAGCTCTCCCAGAGTAACCAGTGAAGTTTTAGTAAGCACCCGCTTCATAGTCACTGCCCCATTGGATCCTTACAAAGAAACAGGGTGGCTTAGGTACAGGCAGCCCACTGAGCAGGGCGGGAGTGAAGCACAGATAAGTTGGCGACTCGCCTGGGGTCACACGGCTGGGAAGCGGCATGTCTGGGATTCAGTTCCAGGAGCTCTGATAGCACAGTGACGGCTCTCTCCCAGATGCTGCTCTGTGCCACCCCTGTCCAGTCTCGGAATTCCTGAGCTTTCCCATACCAGGAAGACGGCTCAAGGCAAGGCGGGGAGATGGGGACAAACAAGCCTTTCAGGAAGGTAGAGAAAAGGACACCAGCTGCAGAGGAGAGTAGGGAGCATGGCCAGAGGCGTCTGGGATGAGCCAGGCACTGGCTCTTGGCTCCCAAACTTGAGAGGCATAGAATCGCCTGGTGTGGCTACTTGGGAGGGAGACAAGAGGATGACTTGAGCCCAGGCATCTGAGACCAGATGGCCACCATAATGAGACCCTGGTCCTAAATTAAATGGATACATAGCAGACTCTCAGACCGCATGGTCGGAGGTTCTGATTCAGTGGAGCTGAGACTCAAGAACCAGGAACTCAGTGCTG
Source organism: Hydrochoerus hydrochaeris (assembly GCA_004027455.1). Lineage (NCBI taxonomy): Eukaryota > Metazoa > Chordata > Mammalia > Rodentia > Hydrochaeridae > Hydrochoerus > Hydrochoerus hydrochaeris. Next base: position 206,571 of record PVLA01003403.1, read on the forward strand.
CAAGCTCCCTGGGGGTGCTGATGCAGGTGGCCCAGGGACCACACTGTGACACATTCAGCATAAACTTCAGGATCAGCGCCAGACTTCTCTGGGTAACCACCCCTTCCTCTCTCAAACACTCCCTGCCCTCCTGACATCCAGTATTTCTGTTTTTCGTGTTTGTTTTTTGAGACAGAGTGTCGCTATGTAGCCCAGGCTGGCCTCAAACTTGTGGCAGTCCTCCTGCCTCAGCCTCCCGAGTGCTGGGATTACAGGTGTGCACCACCATGCCCACACCAGGAAGACCTAGCATTCTGGCTCTCGCTCTCCTCCCTATGCCAGAGATTCCCCCCTCCCGCCGCCAGGCAGCAGGAGCATTGCTGGTGTTCCAAGCTCACTCCTGTCCTTCTGTCCCCCGGCACACCCATTCCTGCCTTCTTTTGCTCTGCTCCTTCTCCCGAAGGATGCCGAATCTCAGCTTCCTCCCCTTATCCTCCAGTCCCCCTGAGCTCACCTTTCAGGGCTCCCCTTAAGTATTATCTCTTTATAAAGCCTTCCCTAACCACAAGCGAGTTCCTTTAGCCAGGAGCAGTGGCACATGTCTGTAATGCCAGCCATCTGGAAAGCTGAGGCAGGATGATCACAAGTTTGAGGCCAACCTAGCAACTTAGAGAGACTCTGTCTCAAAATAGAAAGGGGAAATACAGTACAGCGGTGCCTACCTGTAATCTCAGCACTCGGGGAGGCTGAGACAGGAGGAGCTTAAATTCGAGTTTCACCTGGGCAACTTAGCTAAACCTTGTCTCAAAATTTAAAAAAATAAAAAGGGCTGAGGAGGTAGCTCCATGGGACAGCACCCTTGTGTTCAACTACCTTCTAGTACTGAAAAGAAAGAAAGAAAGAAAGAAAGAAAGAAAGAAAGAAAGAAAGAAAGAAAGAAGAAAGAAAGAAAGAAAGAAAGAAAGAAAGAAAGAAAGAAAGAAAGAAAGAAAATAAAAGAAAAAGAAAAAAAGTGAGAAGGCTGCTGGGGATGGCGCCCAGCACTCTGTGGGTTCAATAACCAGTAAAAATAATAATAATAATAATAAGGATAAGAGTAAATGAGAGAAAAAAAGAGTAAGTGAGAAATGAATGCAAGAAGCATTATGGGCACCTAATAAATAGTAGCTGGTGAGCTGGGTGCAGCTCCGCGGTGGAAAGTTTACCTGGCAGGACTGAGGCCCTGGGGTCTGTCTCCAGGAACACAAGCAACAACAAAAGTAGCAGTTGTTTTCTTTTATTGGTGCTTGACTTTGAGCAGATCAATCTGGCAGCTCTGAAATGAGCTCACAGGGCTCTTGTGTCAAGCACTGTATTAATTTATACAAGAACGTATTATTAGTCCTATTTGATAGTTGAAGAAAATGAGGCAAAAAGGGGTTAAGAAACGTATCCGAATTCTGCTAGGTGGAAATAGGCCGCACTTGGCCTCAGCTCCTGAATTATTTTTCCTTTCTTTTTCTTCTTATTTGGGGGCCCTGATCGAGCCCGGGGCCTCACGCATGCCCAGTGAGTGCTCTACCACTGCACTCCCACCCCAGGTCCCGAGCTCCTCCCCGTGGTCGCGATACCAACACTCTCACTACTGGGACCCGGGGTCTGGCTTATGATGGGCGTTCGGGACACTCTGGGCTGACAGAGCCTATATCAAAGTCACCCAGAGCGGTGCTGGCCATGATGCTTCACGTTCTTTATTTGGTAAGACTCAACGCTTTGAGATCTCTATTGAGAATGGAATGTAAAAAAATAATTTAGGAAAAACAATTCAGACCTGTAGCCCTCTGAAAGCTTGGTGGGTCCACTCTTCCCCAGTGAGGTGATCAAGGCCTGTAACCCCCAAACTTAAGACAGTGCTGGGGAGGAGAGGCGCACAGGTTTCCCTGGCCACCTTCTGGATTTTTCTCCATATCATTATGTCCTTGGCACCTCCCTCCTCATGAACAACTGGGAGAGATGTGGTGTAAGAAAGTCCTGGGTGTTATTTTCTAACCAGCGTGCTCTGAGGGGAGGCGTCCCCTCTACCCTGGCCTCCAACTCTCTTCCGATTCAGGTCATTAACCTTCCCTACCACCATCCACCACTGAGCCACATACAAATCTCAAAACCTTCCCTCTGTGCCTGGGGTCTTTTCTACAGAGTCCGTTTCTCACCTGAATCCTGTGGGTCATGTTTCTTCCACCCCAGAGGAGCCTTGGGAATCTTGGGGTAAGGGAAGTCTTCGGTCCCGCCCCCTGTGACACAGTGGCCCAGCTTTGGGTGGCTCAGAAGATAAGACACAGACAACAGTACAGAACAATTGTTGATTGACCTGAGACCCAAGATATCATGAATTAACCCGAGTCTCAGGAAAACTGAAAAAGACAATCTCGGCTGGGTGACTGGACACAAAAGCTAACAAGAGTCACCACCGAATCCGACTAGGTGGCTTTCCGAAAGTGGAAGACTTTCTGAAACGCTTGCCGGAAGTCTTCGTTGAACACAGTGTAGATGATGGGGTTGATGAGGGAGTTTAAATAACCTAACCAGGTGAAGAAGTCAAAGAGCGCCGGGTGGATCCAGCAGGAGCCCCGGCAGAGGGGAAGGACCAGAGACACCACGAAGAAGGGCAGCCAGCAGACCATGAAGGCCCCCAGGATGACCCCCAGGGTCTTGGTGGCTTTTCTCTCCCGGGCAGCAGAGACCCTCTTGCGTTCCAGGACACTGTCGGCGAGTTTGATTCTCACGTGGTTGAAGACGAGTGGGGAGCCGGGGTGCGAGCGGGCCTCGTGGAGGCCGGGGTTGGGTGCGCAGAGCGAGGAGGAGCCGGTGACGAGGTGCGCAGTGGTGAAGCGCTTCCCGCTCAGGGAGCGCGGCGTCAGGATGCGGCTGCGGGCGGCCGCGTAGATGCGGCTGTAGAGGATGATGAGCAAGACAGACGGGCCGTAGAAGGCGCCGCAGGTGGAGTAGATGGTGTAGGAGATCCGGGACGTGTTCACCAGGCAGCGGGATGTGTCCTCCTGGGCTGTGGCCTGCCGCCAGAAGAGCGGCGGGATGGAGATGCAGATGGAGATGGCCCAGGCCGCCGCGATCATGGTCGCAGCGTGGCCGGCGGTGCGGCGTTTGCTGTACTCCAGGGCGTCCGTGATGGCCCAGTACCTGTCCAGAGCGATGACGCAGAGATGCAGGATGGAGGCCGTGCAGCAGGTGATGTCGGAAGACACCCAGAGGTCGCACAGGAGTTGGCCAAAGCTCCAGGTGCCGGTGGCGGTGTATGCAATGCTGAGTGGCATGACCAAGATGGAAACCAGGAGGTCAGTGGTAGCCAAGGAGCCGATGAGGTAGTTGGCCGGGGTGTGGAGCTTCCGGGTGAGTAAGATGGTGGTAAGGACAAAGGCATTGGAGAGGACAGTGGCCAGCGTGATGATGGAAAGGACCACTACCAGGGAGACCTTGAGTGCCTGCAGGGTTCCGGGGTCCCAGTCCCCTGGGGTTTCTGTTGCATTCAGAGATCTATTGGAGGCCTCCTGGGGAAGGTCTTCTACTGACTGGTTTGGTGGGGACATGCTAGGTGGCTGTCTCTTCCCAAACTTCCTTTCACAGTTGTCCTGGCCACAGAGCAAGGTACTTCCTCTGCTTCATGCTGGTGGGAGTCATGCATCAGAACAGACCACAGACCACAACACTCGGCTATTTAAAGACCCCCCAAGGCAGCTACCAGCTGGCAGTGGCAGGTCTGCCCTAAACCCGAAGAATCTACTGACGTCTCACTGTTCTGGAACTTTGCCCAGCAGATGGTCCGGCCCAGTGGACTCATGCTGGGTTTGTTAAGCAGTTGAGGAGGTAGAGATGTGAGCAGTGTTCTGGGGTTCTTGCTTTTGGCATTTTGATTGTAATCACAGTTTGAGACATGAGTGTGTTTCATGAAAACTTCAAAATTTCTCCCGTCCCCAAGCAGTGGAGAGTCTAGAGATCAGTTTGGTGCCAGAGAACTTTCAAAACTAGGGGCAGACAGCACCAGCTGATTCACAGAAGCAGTTCAGACCACAGCTCAGCTTTCCCAGGTTCATCTTGACACATCCTGGGACACTTCACTTTGGTTTCTATCCCACTGCCGGTTTTGATTCTCAACAGACAAAACATTCCGGTTACCAAGGCTTGAAGAATGCATGAGCTGGGAGAAGCCGAAACGAACAGATCATCGTCAGTTTACCCAGAGGAGATGGCGTTCTGAAGTTCTGGGGTTGAAAAACAAAAAAAAAACAGTAGAGTTAGGCTGTTAGAAGGAGATTCTGAAGGCTGAAATTCTCAGGTAATGGTGTGGCGAAACTGGTCCTCCCAAAGGTGTTGGGGGAATGGGGAGGGTGAGCCCCACCCCCACAGTTCCCAGAGGGGAGCGAGTGTCATCATCATCGCTGTTGGAAGTATCACAGGCTCATTGCAAGTACATGAAATCAGCTCTGCCAGTTGTGAATCAGAAAGCATTATCCTATTTATTTAGCAATGAAAACTAAACTAAACAAAACTGCACAGGAGGAAACAAAGGCCACACCCCACCAAACAAAAGCAAAACCCCAGATTGGTACAAAGTATTTCTCTAGGGATTGTGGAGGGGTCTTTTCCACTATTCATATTTGAATTTTCCAGACTTCTAAGAGTGAGAATGAATGTCTGTTTAAAAACACAACAAAAGCACTTTTTTTGTGAAGCAAAGAAATGAACTGCAAAAATTAAAATCCCTGAATAGTTTTCACGGTGAAAGTTTAACCCCAGAAAATCCATTCGGCTAAGTGGAAAGTGGAACTATACACACATATTTAGGGGCACCTTGATTCAGGAACACCTTTGCTTGCAAATGATTTGATCAACAAACAGGTGCAACGGACAAAACTTTGCTTTTGTTTGAAAATTCCCCATCAGGTGACAAACTGGACTGCTGTCATCTTTCCCACCCACACAAACAAAGTAGAACAAATTAAGTTTGTGAGTATATATATATATATATATATATATAAATGTATTCATATTTTTTTTTAGCACTGGGGATTCAACCTAGGGCCTTCACCCTAAGCTACATCCTTCCATCCCACCTCCCCTTTCTGAGACAGGGTTCTCACTAAGTCCCTAAATTGTGATCTTCCTGCTTCAGCCTCCCACAGTGTTGGTCTAATTGGTGTTTTCTGTGGCTGGCTCACAAAAAAAAAATCATGAACACTATTCTTATGTCTCCTTCGTGTGCTTCCGACTTCCCAGTTGAAGTATGAGGGACAATGGGACAAGTCTTAGGGCGCTGGGGGCTTGAGACCCTTCGTATGAATGAGACAGGGCCAACCCGGAGGACAGTCAATGCAGGGTCATCTGTGGCACAGCCCAGGCTCAGTCCATGGAGCCCAGCGGGCAGCGCCTGGGTGCCAGGAATCATTACTGTCACAACCGGTTACCCACGGCTCGGCTCAGGCCTTTGCACAGAAGGTTCCTATCTGAATTTGTTTTTTCTCTTCTTCCCTTTCCCTATTTCTCTCTCCTTCTCTCTCTCTCTCTCTCTCTCTTTCTTTCTTTCTTTCTTTCTTTCTTTCTTTCTTTCTTTCTTTCTTTCTTCGTTTCTCTTTCTCCTCCCTTCCTCCCTCCCTCCCTCCCTCCCTCCCTTCCTTCCTTCCCTCCTTCCTTTTGGAGTGTGTGTATACCCGGGATTAGACCCAGGGCCTTCATACTGAGCTACGTCTCCCAGCCCTTGTTTTTTTTTTTTTCTGTTTTACTGAGACAGGGTCTCACTAAGTCACCACATTGTGCCAGATGGGCTGGAATTCGTGATCCTCCTGCCCCAGCCTCCTCTACATACCCCTGGCTGGCCATGAGTTCACAGTCCTCCTGATTATAGGCATGCTCCCCCCCCACCCCGATAGATTCATTTTTAAATATTAAGAAGCTGGGGCTGGAGATTTAGCTCAGTGGCATAAGTGCCTGCCTTGGAAGTGTGTGGTCATGAGTTTGATCCCCAGTAACGATGAAAAATAAATAAATATTAAGAAGCTAAACCTGCAATGTGTTTGCTCTTTGCCACTTTCCAAATTGTGGGTGCTTCATTGAAAATATATCTGCCTGAAGAGGGACAAAGCCTCAGTTTAAGAAAGCCAGTCCTAAACTACCAACTTCAAAGCGATATCCCACGGTTTGAAAGAAATCACCATTATAATATTTTTCGTGGTGCTCCTGCTACGTTCCAAGCACTGAGCTAGCCCGGGGGCTTTCAAAGAGTTGCCCAACCCATCAAGTGGGCAATACGGGCCCCACTTTACAGATGGGCCAAGATGCTCAGACAGGTGATGTCACCAGGCTGAAGTCACCCAGCTGGAAGTGGAAGAACTGGGTCCAGAGCCCTTGACATTTCTATGGGGCTCTACATTGCTGAGATTCAGGAAGAAAAGCCTCAAGGCACAGGTTTGGGCTGTGGTGGTGACCAGTGACAGTGAGGAACTTTCCTGTCCCAACCCCCACTCACCCCATGCTTGCCGGACTCTAAAAGCCTCCAGCTGGTTTTCCTCCCACTGTGGTTCACATGAAAAATGTGAAATTGGGTTGAACCGTTTGGAATTTTCTTCCCTCCTAACTGCCCGGGTGAGTGAGGCGCTGTCCTTTCCCAGGGAAGCTGGTGCACTGGTCGGTCCCACAACTCAGGCCATTCCAGGCATTCCGGTGACCTCATTTCAGCCAAGGGTGTGGGCTCCCGGAGGCCCAGGGACTGGCAGGTATGCAGGCCTTGGTGACATCTTGGGAAGAAGGATGGTTGTGGGCAGGAATCGACGGGATTCTGAAGCTGCCTCCTTTTCTGTGGCTGTCCTTCCCCATTTGGAACAAAGTTGGGAGAACTCTACCCATAATCTGTTGCCTTCGAAGATAGAAACTGTAGCTCTATTAGCAACTTCCTTTCTCCCATCATGCTTCAGATAATAAAATAGGAAAGTCAGATAAAAATGACAGATGCCAAACTGGACATCATGAGTGGTCTACCTGCTACTTGAGAGGCTGAGGCAGGAGGGTCGAAAGTTCAAAGCCAGCCTGGGTAACTTAAAAAAATCCTGTCTCAAAATAATAAAAGTAAATTAAATAAAATAAGGGATGGGGTGTGTGTTGTGGTTATAGAGTACGAGGTTAGCACACACAATATCCTGGGTTTCATCCCTAGTACCACAGACACACACATACACACACACACACACACACACACAAGAGCCAGGCATAATGGTACATACTCGTAATTTCAGCACTCTGGGAGGCTGAGTCAGGAGGACTGCAAATTTGAGCCTAGCCCCTTAGCAAGACTCTTATCTTAAAGGCTGGGGATTTAGCTCAGTGGCATAAGCACCTGCCTTACAAGTGCATGGTCATGAGTTTGATCCCTGGTACTGATTAAAAAAAAAAAAAGACTCTATCTCAAAACAGAAAATGAAAAAGGGCTGGGCTGCAGCTCAGTATGAAGACCCTGGATTCAATTCCTAGTAACTAAAAAAATTTTTTTAAAAGATAACATTTTCACCCACCTGATAAACAATTTTTAACCTGCTTGCATCATGTCAGTAATAGGAATTATCACCTACCACAAATGATGTATCAATTGGAGGAACCCCATTAGCAAACAATTTGGTATTTTTTTCATGAACCTAAAGTGAGCCAGGCATAGTGGTACATGCCTTTAATCCCAGCATTTGGGAGGCTGAGGCAGGAGGATCTCCACAAGTTTGAGGCCACCCTGGGCTATGCAGTAAGTCAAGACCAGCCTAATTACTTAGTGAAATCCTCTCTCAAAAAACAAAACAAAAAGATGTGTGACAACTGCCTCGTGACCAAGTATTTCTACTCTTTAGTGCACAGGATAGAGAAACTTCCATGTGCTCTCCAGTAGATGGGAACAGGATGGTCCTGGGACTTGGGTTGTGGCTCATGACAGAACACTTTCCTAGCACACGAGGCCCTGTGTTGAATCCCCAGCAACACGCACATGCACAGGCACAGAGTGGTTCTGGTTGTCCTGACTGTAACAGCAAACGGAAACCACCCAGGCGCCTGTCCACAGCAGAATGGTAGGGTGTGCACTGGCCCACCGTGAAGGGCTGCAGAGGAGCAAAACCAAGCGAACAAAGCTACACGCGTCGAATGAGGGTTCTTAAAACAGCGCTGGGCACCAAAGTCAAAAACATTTGAGGAGAAACAATCTGTTTAAGAAGATGAACATAGGGCTGGGGGTTTAGCTCAGAGGTATAAGTGCCTGCTTGTCAAACTCGAGGTTGTGAGTTCAATCCCAGCACCAAGAAGAAGAAGAAGAAGAAGAAGAAGAAGAAGAAGAAGAAGAAGAAGAAGAAGACGAAGAAGAAGAAGAAGAAGAAGAAGAAGAAGAAGAAGAAGAAGAAGAAGACGAAGAAGAAGAAGACGAAGA